>CM065724.1:78738144-78743144 GCA_033310375.1 Conus canariensis
TCAAGGTCTGACCAGCGCACTGGGCTAATGCGTAGGTCAGACATCTGCTAATCCCTAGCCACGAGACCCTCTTCTTCAATTGTCCCATCTTAGTTATTAATTCATTTATCTATTAGCTTAAAATCATATCGAAGTGTGGTCTCAAAACTTAGCGGATGTGGTGTAGCGTATATGGACTAGTCCGCACGCAGTGACGCCTCCTTGATGAAACTAAAACTGAAACTGCACCAGGGGAAATGGACTGTTTCAGCAGATGCAGGGGAAATGGACAGGTGCAACAGATGCAGGGGAAATCGACAGTTTCAGCAGATGCAGGGGAAATGGACAGTTGCAGCAGATGCAGGGGAGATGGACAGTTGAAGCAGATGCAGGGGAAATGGACAGTTGCAGCAGATGCAGGGGAAATCGACAGTTTCAGCAGATGCAGGGGAAATGGACAGTTGCAGCAGATGCAGGGAAAATCGACAGTTGCAGCAGATACAGGGGAAATGGACAGTTGCAGCAGATACAGGGGAAATGGACAGTTGCAGCAGATGCAGGGGAAATGGACTGTTTCAGCAGATGCAAGGAAAATGGACAGTTGCAGCAGATACAGGGGAAATGGACTGTTTCAGCAGATGCAGGGGAAATGGACAGTTGCAGCAGATACAGGGGAAATGGACAGGTACAACAGATACAGGGAAAATGGACAGTTGCAGCAGATACAGGGGAAATGGACTGTTTCAGCAGATGCAGGGGAAATGGACAGTTGCAACAGATGCAGGGGGAACGGACAGTTGCAGCAGATACAGGGGAAATGGACTGTTTCAGCAGATGCAGGGGAAATGGACTGTTGCAGCAGATACAGGGGAAATGGACTGTTTCAGCAGATACAGGGGAAAAATGGACTGTTGCAGCAGATACAGGGGAAATGGACAGGTACAACAGATGCAGGGGGAAGGGACAGTTGAAGCAGATGCAGGGAAATGGACAGTTGCAACAGATGCAGGGGAAATGGACAGTTGCAGCAGATGCAGAGAAATGGACAGTTGCAGCAGATGCAGGGGAAATGGACTTCAGCAGATGCAAGGGAAATGGACAGTTGCAGCAGATGCAGGGGAAATGGACAGTTGCAGCAGATGCAGGGGAAATGGACAGTTGCAGCAGATGCAGGGGAAATGGACTTTCAGCAGATGCAAGGGAAATGGACAGTTGCAGCAGATGCAGGGGAAATGGACTTTCAGCAGATGGAGGGGAAATGGGACAGTTGCAGCAGATACAGGGGAAATGGACAGTTGCAGCAGATGCAGGGGAAATGGACTTTCAGCAGATGCAAGGGAAATGGACAGTTGCAGCAGATGCAGGGGAAATGGACAGTTGCAGCAGATGCAGGGGAAATGGACTTTCAGCAGATGCAGGGGAAATGGACAGTTGCAGCAGATACAGGGGAAATGGACAGGTACAACAGATGCAGGGGGAAGGGACAGTTGAAGCAGATGCAGGGAAAATGGACAGTTGCAACAGATGCAGGGGAAATGGACAGTTGCAGCAGATGCAGGGGGAAATGGACAGTTGCAGCAGATGCAGGGGAAATGGCAGTTGCAGCAGATGCAGGGGAAATGGACTTTCAGCAGATGCAAGGGAAATGGACAGTTGCAGCAGATGCAGGGGAAATGGACAGTTGAAGCAGATGCAGGGGAAATGGGCAGTTGCAGCAGATGCAGGGGAAATGGACTTTCAGCAGATGCAGGGAAATGGACAGTTGCAGCAGATGCAGGGGAAATGGACAGTTGCAGCAGATGCAGGGGAAATGGACTTTCAGCAGATGCAGAGGAAATGGACAGTTGCAGCAGATGCAGGGAAATGGACAGTTGCAGCAGATGCAGGGGAAATGGACTTCAGCAGTGCAGGGGAAATGGACAGTTGCAGCAGATGCAGGGGAAATGGACTTTCAGCAGATGCAGGGGAAATGGACAGTTGCAGCAAGATGCAGGGGAAATGGACTTTCAGCAGATGCAGGGGAAATGGACAGTTGCAGCAGATACAGGGGAAATGGACAGTTGCAGCAGATGCAAGTTAAGTGGACTGTTTCAGTAGATGGAGGGAAATGGACTGTTTCAGCAGATGGAGGGGAATGGACTGTTTCAGCAGATGCAGGGGAAATGGACTGTTTCAGCAGATGCATGGGAAATGGACTGTTTCAGCAGATGCAGGGGAAATTGACACTTTCAACAGATGCAGGGGAAATGGATAGTTGGAACAGATACAGGGAAAATGGACAGTTGCAACAGATACAGGGGAGATGGACTGTTTCAGCAGATGCAGGGGAAATGGACTGTTTCAGCAGATGCAGGGAAAATGGACAGTTGCAGCAGATACAGGGGAAATGGACTATTTCAGCAGATGGAGGGAAATGGACAGTTGCAGCAGATACAGGGGAAATGGACTTTCAGCAGATGCAGGGGAAAGAGACTGTTGCAGCAGAATGCAGGGGAAATGGACTGTTTCAGCAGATGCAGGGGAAATGGACTGTTTCAGCAGATGCAGGGGAAATGGACTGTTTCAGCAGATGCAGGGGAAATGACACTTTCAACAGATGCAGGGGAAATGAATAGTTGCAACAGATACAGGGAAAATGGACAGTTGCAAAAGATACAGGGGAGATGGACTGTTTCAGCAGATGCAGGGGAATAGACAGCTGCAGCAGATACAGGGGAAATGGACAGGTGCAGCAGATGCAGGGGAAATGGACAGTTGCAGTAAATACAGGGGAACTGCACACTTTCAGCGGATGCCAAATGGACTCGAACTTCCTATTTGTATAATTCTACGGTTTATGAAATTTTCTGAACAAAATACAAATGACTTCATTAAAAATCTTCATTTTCGAGCACTGTAAAGCTGTTATAAGGACTTGATATAAGCACTGAAGTTCCGATTTCAAAGGACTTCTTTCAGTCCTTGAAAAGGGTCCTCAGATTTCAAGGACTTTTAAGGACTCTGAGGGACTTATATGAACGCTGTGATGACGCCAGGTGCAAAGTCGACGCCCCGCCTACGGTGATGAGGTCGATGGGGGATAACTAGGCACACATACACCACCAGAACGACAACACGTAAAGACTGGTACCAGAAGTAATCATATTGTTCTTTGGTGCGGTGCCCCTGTGTCTCCCCACGAAGTGGAGACGGGGAAGAAGGTTATATTGCTTAGAAACCAGCCGACCGCAAAGGGCCACCCTGTAAAATACACCTAAAACACACAAGAAATGTTAAATATCTGTCTTCTGTAAAATCTTAGATCAGACCAAAAATGATGTTTCTTTCACAAATTCAACGATCACATCAGGTGGGACATCTCTGAGAAAGGTTTTCATGGAGTCTGCGGCAAAATGCTTGTCTCACATCATGCAAGTCCCAACGCTCTAAAAGAGTATTTTCACTGTAAGTGGTACGTGACACGGCATGCACCACGGAGCTTCTTCACCTTTTAAAAGATAATGATGGGTGTAAAAAAAATCAGCTTCCTGGGTTGTGAACACAAAATCAGCTTGCTTAGCTGTGAACACAAAATCAGCTCGCTTAGTTGTGAACACAAAATCAGCTCCCTTAGCTGTGAACACAAAATCAGCTCCCTTAGCTGTGAACCCAAAATCGGCTCGCTTAGTTGTGAACCCAAAATCAGCTCGCTTAGTTGTGAACCCAAAATCAGCTCGCTTAGTTATGACCCCAAAATCAGCTCCATTAGCTGTGAACACAAAATCAGCTCGCTTAGTTATGACCCCAAAATCAGCTCCATTAGCTGTGAACACAAAATCAGCTCGCTTAGTTATGACCCCAAAATCAGCTCCATTAGCTGTGAACACAAAATCAGCTCGCTTAGTTATGACCCCAAAATCAGCTCCATTAGTTGTGAACACAAAATCAGCTCGGTTAGTTGTGAACACAAAATCAGCTCGCTTAGTTGTGAACGCAAAATCAGCTCGCTTAGTTGTGAACCAAAAATCAGCTCGCTTAGTTGTGAACACAAAATCAGCTCGCTTAGTTGTGAACACAAAATCAGCTTCCTTAGTTGTGAACACAAAATCAGCTTCCTTAGCTGTGAACACAAAATCAGCTCCCTTGGTTGTGAACACGAAATTAGCTTTCTTAGTTGTGAACACAAAATTCAATCGCTTAGTTCTAAACAAAATGAACGCGCTTTGTCATGAACACAAAAGCAGCTTCCAGGGTTGTGAAAACAAAATCAGCTCACTTAGTTTTGAACACAAAATGAGTTTGCTCAGTTGTGAACACAAAATCAGGTCGCTCAGTTGTGAACACGAAATCAGCTCCTTAGTTGTAAACCCAAAATCAGCTCGCTTAGTTGTAAACCCAAAATCAGCTCGCTTAGTTGTAAACACAAGATCAGCTCCCTTAGTTGTGAAAACAAAATCAGCTCCCTTAGTTGTGAACACAAAATGAGCTCCCTTAGTTGTGAACACAAAATCAGCTTGCTTAGTTGTGAACACAAAATCAGCTTGCTTAGTTGTGAACACAAAATGAGCTCCCTTAGTTGTGAACACAAAATCAGCTTGCTTAGTTGTGAACACAAAATCAGCTCCCTTAGTTGTGAACACAAAATGAGCTCCCTTAGTTGTGAACACAAAACCAGCTTGCTTAGTTGTGAACACAAAATCAGCTTGCTTAGTTGTGAACACAAAATCAGCTTGCCAGGGTATGAACGCAAAATCGGCTCGCTCAGTTGTGAACACAAAACCAGCTGAATTAGTCGTGAACACAACATCCCCTCGCGTGGTTGTAAACACAAAATCAGCTCGCTTAGTTGTGAACACAAGCCAGGTTGCTTAGTTTTGAACACAAACCACCTTGTTTAGTTGTAAACACAAAACCAGCTTGCTTAGTTCTGACAACAAAATCAGCTCGATTAGTTCTGACAACAAAATCAGCTCGATCAGTTGTGAACACAAAATCAGCTCGATCAGTTGTGAACACAAAATCAGCTCGATCAGTTGTGAACA
>CM065724.1:78745644-78805644 GCA_033310375.1 Conus canariensis
CCAGTGAGCGGATGACGAGGGAGGGAGAGGCCGTGCCCGGTTCCTGATTCTTAGCTAAGAATTCGGGAAGAACCTTAGACAGACAGAGCCGTCCCTGTGGAAGACAATGTCTCTGGGGTCCCCGCTGAGGGTATGAATTTCGCTGCGCCTTCTGGCCGAAGCCAGGGCGAGGAGAAATGTGGTCTTGAGAGAAAGAAGGTCAAAGGGAAGGGTGGCGATAGGCTCGAAAGGGGGTTTTCTGAGAGCGTCCAGGACAATGAAGAGGTCCCAAAAGGGGATGCGCCTAGGGGACTGGGACTCACGTAGAGCCACCCCCCTAGGGACCGGCTGAGGGAGTCTGCCAGGATATTGCGGGTCCACGCTATGTGTCTCGCGCGGAGGATGATTCCCCGTGCGTGGCACCAGCGGAGGAGGGCCTCTGTCCGGAGGGAGAGGCTGAGGGAGCGAGCCCCCCCCCCCCCCCCCCCCCTTGTTGACATAGCAAGCCACCGAAGTGTTGTTCGTGAGCAGGAGAAAAAGTCGGTGCGAGACCTGGGGTTGGAAGCGGAGGAGGGCAAGCCTGACCGCTTCCAATTCCAGGACGTTGATGTGGAGACGGGCAGTCTGTGCGTCCCACACTCCCGAGGCATGAATGTTCTCCAAGTGGGCGCCCCAGCCCGAGTTGGAGGCGTCTGTGTAGAGTTCCAGGGACTGGGTTGGGAGGGAGATGGGAACCCCGGGGGTGAGAGTGGCGGGGTTGAGCCACTCTTCCGTAGCCCATTGGAACCAAGGCCTGAGGGGAATGGTCTGATCCCAGCGTGGAGATTGTGTCGAAACTCATGCCCAGAAAGGAGAACTGATGACTGGGGTTGAGTTCGCACTTGTTGGGGTTGGTGACAAAACCAAGGATGGAAATGAGGCGCAGAAGATGGTTGGTGTGGGATTGGCACTGGGCCCGGGAGGGAGCCAGGACGAGCCAGTCGTCCAGGTACACCAGGAGGCGAATGTCCTCCTGTCTGGCCAGGGAGGCCTCTCCTTGACCACCTTCGTGAAGAGGAAGGGTGCCAGGGAGAGGCCGAAGGGGAGCGCCTTGAACTGGAACACCCGACCCTGCCAGACGAACCGTAGGTATCGTCTGTGGGATGGGTGTATGAGGATCTGAAAGTAAGCGTCCTTCAGATCTATCGAGGTAGCCCAACCCTGATGGTGGATGGAGTCTCTGATCTGAGTCGGAGGGATGGGGGGGGGGGGGGGGGGGGGGGATAGCGGTATGAGTTCTCCCTGTTCCAGTTCCCCCGTAGGTGAGTGGGGTGTATGAAGAGCAGCTCCTAGATATGATAAAGGGACATGGTGCAGGGCAGACTGGCGTCACAGGACATGTTGGACAGACTGGCGCAGGGCAGACTGGCGTCACAGGACATGTTGGACAGACTGGCGCAGGGCAGACTGACGTCACAGGACATGTTGGACAGACTGGCGCAGGGCAGACTGGCGTCACAGGACATGTTGGACAGACTGGCACAGAGCAGACTGGCGTCACAGGACATGTTGGACACACTGGCGCAGGGCAGACTGGCGTCACAGGACATGTTGGACAGACTGGCGCAGGGCAGACGGACGTCACAGGACATGATAGACAGACTGGCGCAGGGCAGACTGGCGTCACAGGACATGTTGGACACACTGGCGCAGGGCAGACTGACGTCACAGGACATGTTGGACAGACTGGCGCAGGGCAGACTGACGTCACATGACATGATAGACAGACTGGCACAGGGCAGACTGACGTCACAGGACATGTTGGACAGACTGGCGCAGGGCAGACTGACGTCACAGGACATGTTAGACAGACTGGCGTTATGGTTATGGAACACGATGGTCAAAATGACTTCACAGGACAAGGTACTCATAATACAGAACAGGATGGATACAATGCAGTCACAGGACAGGGGAGACAGACAGACATAACAGAGATCACAGAACATGTTGGACAGACTGACGTTATTAAGGTCATTGTAGAAGGTGGGCAAAACATCACAGAACGGGGCGTAGTTGATGTTGTTCTACAGGACGGGCAGACTGACGTTATTGAGGTCATGCTACAGAAACATCAGATTGAGGTTTCAGACCTCATGGCACATGATGGACAAAATGACGTCACAGGACATGACGGACAAAATGACGTTACAGGGCAGGGTGGACAGAGAGAACAGGGTGCTGCTGGTGCAGAGAGTGGAGTGATAGAAGAAGAAAACATGGACGCAACAGACAATGATGAGAGTCAGGGTGACACAACAGAAAATGATGAAAGTCAGGTGACCATTTTCAGAGCATTAGAGCGGCTGCAGCACGGGGTTCAGAAAGACAAGCGAAAAAAAAAATGCTAGACCGATCAGAAGCGAAAATGAAGGCGCTCGATGTTGGCGATAATGTTCTCATACCAGTTTCTGAATTTGATCGTGGGCGGGGATCCACCCAACTTGATTGGTGTTGTCATGGAAAAGAGTGATAGAGGCTTCAAGGCAGAAACAAAAGCTGGAGTCTTATCTGGATTATTTGCCAGAAATCAAATTGAAATGACAAAATCCAAAAAGCTTGCAATCGACATGGGTCCAAATCATGAAGAAATGTTCATCAGAACAGCTGTGCGCCTACTCTCGGTGGGTAAGGGTCAGGGAAAAGTAAGATGCTCTTGCAAGACAGGATGCCTTAAAATAAGGTGCAAATGTTTCAAGAACAAGAGCGATTGCACCAGTGCATGCCACCCACGAATTACTTGCAAAAACATTCCGCAGTAGAGTTTCCTTTCCACAGTGAAATATAATTATGTTTTCTTCATCTTCCTTTCTTCACATTATTGTTGTCAATGTCTTCCCGCTTGACGATTTAAAAAGAATTCTACTATTTGAATATCGTTTGATTGGCATCTGAACGTGGAACCGGGAGTTCTGAAAATTTTTCCCTGGACACACATATGACTGTATGCGTCGTCGCAAATTATGAATATCTTTTGTATGGCATTTGTGGGTTCTTTTCTCTCTGTGTGTGTGTGTGTGTGTGTGTGTGTGTGTGTGTGTGTGTGTGTGTGTGTGTGTGTGTGTGTGAGTTATACTTTTGGGTATGCTGCATTAATTTGCAATTAATTTCGTGATCATAATAATTTTTTTCCTTCTCTGCGCTGTTTTGTACTTTACTGTTTATCATTCTTGTGAATTGTGAATTCATGTCAATGAAGTATTGTATACAGTCAGTTATGAATCTGTTCGTCATACGCACCCACATACACAGACTGAGCTTGAGGTTACAACCGAGTTTGCACTGTGTGCATAGTTCATGTACTGAGCAATGCTATATTGCATGTTTCAGGAACTGCGCAACCTCGTTGCAGAGTTCATGAATTCTGCAACGAGGTTGCGCAGTTCATGAAACACGCCAAAAATGGCGTAGTACACGTACTGCGCAGGTACACGTATATCGCGTAACATATATATAATTATTACTCGCCTATTGCTCCCGGAAGGGAAGCTATGTTGAGTACTGGCGTGCACAACGTTGCAGGCAATTGGACGCTGGCGTTTGCAGATAATGGATGTGCGAGCATGTGTAGGCAGCCTACATGAATGAATGATAACGTAAGTACAAGTGAATGAGACCAGTGTGCAAAGTACACAAGAAATTGAAGGTGAGTGGCAGCCCTTTTTCATTCACGAGTAGATCTTGGCAGCATAAAAAGTGCTGTACGTGTATAATTGGATTGAATTAACTGGGTATAATAGCTTCTCCGAGAGAAGACATACTTGCTTGCTCATTGTAAAAGAAAAAAAAAAACCGCCTGTGTTGTATGCATCATGTGACCATACAGTTCGGAGTACAGTCCATAATTTCCGCCTGTGTGCGGCTGTACTTTAATTCTCCTGTGTGTGATAACAGGAGTGATATACAACTGTCCTGTTCGCCGGTGTGCAACACACAACTGTTCTGTTCGCCTGTGTGCGATTTGGCAGTACCATTCCGCCAGTGTGCGGTACATGAGGTATAACCCTTGCTAATCATGGCCAGTCATTCTGAGGCGCAGGACCAAGAGGAGGTCACAACTATTGATAAGGAGGATAAAGTCGAGAGGCTTGATGCACGCATCAGTCAAATGGATGACAAATTTTCTAGACTGGAAGAGGCTATTCACGAGCTGTTGACCGCCAAAAACTCGGACAAAGACCCGGTCGCATCTCAGGCACCGCGTGGCACTAAGAGACGGTGCGATTCTCTCTCTGACGAGGAGTCAGAAGAAAGTGGGTCATGGTCCGACCGCGGCGAGTACAGGCGCATGAAAGGTGAACAGCCGGTTAAGAAAACTGCTAATGCCACTCTGAGCAATGAGGACTCTGAGTCATCGTCAGATGGAGAAATCTATGATGATGCTGTGGATACTATTTCCCTTGATTGTCAAGATGATGACTTGTTAAAGGAGATAAAACAAGACCTGGACAATGAAGAGAAAACTGCTGACACAGTGGCTGACTCAATGGCTGAGATCATTAATAAAAGATTTGCACAGGGGCTTTCTGAAACAAAATTTAAAGAAAGGTTTGATAGATAGCAACACCCAGACAACTGCCCCAAGCTTCAGGTGCCCAAAGTGAATACAGAAATCTGGAAGGATTTGCCAGCCATTGTCAAACAGGCTAATGTTAAGATGGCTTCAGTGCAGAGAGCCATTGTCAAAGCCACAGTGGCACTGGCACAGAGCACTCAGGCTATACTCAAAGCATCTAGCAAGAAAAAGTTGACTGATGCAGACATCAAAGCCTCTGTCACTGATCAGAACGCTGATGCACTGGCCTTGTTGGGTCATGCATGACACGAGCTGTCAGTAAAACGCAGACAGGTCCTGCGCCCTCATCTCCCCAGACAGCTGACAGGGTTGAGCAGTGAGAGTGTCCCCATTACTGGTCAGCTCTTTGGAGAAAATCTGACTGCTTCCATCAAGGAGATCAAAGAGCTGGACAGACTGTCACGTGGTGCAGGCCCAAGTCGTTGTCAGCCCCATTATGACAACAGACAACGTAACAGACCATGGCAGAAAGCCAACAACAAAGAAAAACGTCCCTTTTTAGGCCAGAGACAGCAACTCCACGGCCATCAAAAGAAGTTCCAGGGGAACAGAAATGCAAGACAGTTCTACCAGAAGAAAGCCTAGAGTCTGTGTCACTCTTGGATGGCCAGGTGAGACACACTATCCCTCTTCATCTGCTGGATGAAATGAGACAGGAGGCTTTACTTTTTCAAGGTGGCAGGCTTACACAATATGTTGATATATGGAAAAATTTGACGAAAGACCCTGAAATTTTAGAAACAGTACAAGGCATCAGCCTTCAGTTTGATTGTGATATTGGCCAAATCAAACAGGATTACACTTTCCAGCCTGAGTTAACTTTCTGCATCAGAAAAGAAAGTTATTGACAAAGAAATACAGAAATTTAGCCAAAAAAGGTGTGATTTCAAAGTGACAGGCCGAAGCAGAGCAGTTTGTGTCAGAAACTAAACGAAGCTATCGTTTATTATCACTTCAAAAGGGAAACTTTGCATACTGCTCTAAAAGTAGTGACTTCAAACTGCTTCATGGCTTCAACTGACTTGAACGATGCATACTACTCAGTATCAATCAAAGAGGAACGCAGGAGATTTCTCAGATTTGAGTGGGATGGCCAGCTTTGGCAGTTTAACTGTCTGCCTAATGGACTGGCACTTGCACCGCGTACATTCACCAAGCTGTTAAAACCTGTGTTTGCCACATTGAGAGGGGAAGGTCATCTTTCCTCAGCATTTTTGGATGATTCACTTTTGTTTGCAGAGACGAGAATGTCAAGTCCCTCTAATGTATTTAACACTGAAACTTCTGAGGTCTCTGGGATTGATCATCCATCTCCAAAAATCAGTACTAGAATCCACACGTTGCATTCAGTATCTGGGAGTTATCATTGACTCTGAGTCAGTGACAGTAGTTTTAACACCTGAGAGAGTAACAGACATGGTTTCTTCTTGCCTGTCAGCTGTCAAGAAAGATACAGTGAGTATCAGGGAAGTGGTGAGAGTGATTGGGAAGATAGTGGCTTCCTTTCCAGCAGTGATGTATGGGCCACTTCATCATAAACAGCTGGAGAAAGAGAAAAAGACAGCACTGTTGCTGAATGCAGGGAATTTTGACAGACACATGACATTGTCGCCTCTTGCCAAAGGAGAACTGAATTGGTGGATCAACAACATTGAGACAGCTTATAATGTTAATCACTAAACAGAGCCAGATGTCACCCTGACCTTGGATGCATCAAAAACTGGACGGGGTTGTGCATGTGAACGGTCAAAATCTGGGGGAGAATGGCTGCCAGAAGAAAACGAATTTTACATCAACTATCTAGAACTTAAGGCAGCATTTTTTGCTTTGAAATGTTTCCTAAATCAGGTTAATGGGCAACATGTCCGTATCATGATAGACAACACAACTGCTGTTGCATGTATCAGTCATATGGGAACAAGTCATTCTGATTCATGTAATTTGATGAGACAGATGATATGGAACTGGTGCATTGACAATCATGTATTGTTGAGTGTTGCTTATATTCCAGGTAAGGAAAACCCAGCAGCAGATGAGGAGTCGAGGAAAATAAACCTGGATGCAGAATGGAAGCTGAACACAGAAGAGCTTCACAAAGCATTGATACAATTACAGATGAATCCTGACATTGATCCCTTTGCCTCTAGCTTGAACAACCAAATGCAGCGCTATGTTTCTTACAGACCTGACCCAAGCAGAAGATGTATTTTCTCTCCCTTGGAGTAACCTTGAATTTTATGCCTTTCCCCCTTTTAGCACGATCACGGTAGTGTTGGGGAAGGTGAAGAGAGAGCGAGCAATGGGGGTAGTGGTGGTGCCACGCTGGCCAACGCAAGTCTGGTGGCCTCTGCTGACACAGCTACTGACACAAGACCCAGTACTTCTACCAACACGAGACACCATCCTCTCCCTACCCACGTAGCAAGGGAGAACCCACCCCCTTCTTCCCCGCCTTCAATTGATGGTGTGTGAAGTATCCGGGAATGGTACCAGAAGGAAGGGTGTTCCAACCAGGCAGCAACGCTAATCGTCAGTTCTTGGCGCCCACACACACGCGCAGTGTACAACACCTACACTGCCAAGTGGAAGCAATACGCTGCGAAAAAGTGTCGCACATGATGTGCCAGACATTGTGCAGACAGCAAACTTTCTTGGCGAACTTTTTAGTGCTGGAGCAAGCCACAGTGCTATAAACTCTGCGCGCTGCGCTTTGTCCTCCTATTTGCCATTAGAGAATGGATTTTCAGTGGGCAGTCACCCAGTAATTTGCAAACTTGTGAAAGGAGCATTTGAACATAAGCCTTCCTTGCCCAAATATAAGGACACTTGGGATGTAAATACTGTACTTAATTATTTAGATTGCTTATCTCCCATCAATCAGTTGACTTTGAAAGAACTGACTTTGAAAACTTGCATGTTGTTAACTTTAGTTACAGGACAAAGAGGTCATGCTTTACACTCTTTGAAAACAAGTGATGTAAAGATGTTTGATTGTAAATGTGTGTTGCAATTTTCATGTACTGAAAACAACAAAGCCAGGGAGACATACTGAACCAGCAGAGATTAGAGCATTCGCAAAGAATGAAAATCTTTGTCCAGTGAAACACTTGAAACAGTATATTGACACAACTAAGGATCTCAGAGACAGTCACCAACAGCACCTATTCATCAGTCACACCAAACCTCACGCGCCTGTGGGTAAGCAGACATTCGCGCGATGGGTGAAAGAGGTGCTAGCGCGCTCAGGCATTGACACTAACCAGTACACAGCACACTCAACCAGGGCTGCAAGCTGTAGTGCAGCCGCCCAAGCCGGCGTTTCATTGAAAACGATATTGAAAGCAGCGGGCTGGACAAATAAAAAGACATTCTCTAAATGCTGTAAGAGACAAAACAGTGTCAGTTTCAGCCAGAAGGTAGGTCTACTTGATGGCTATGTGAACAGTAAATGAAAATGATGAAGGATCATTGTAAATAAATGTGTGTGGCATTACATGTCTGGCCTGTGATGTTGTTTATATTGGCCACTGTCCTTACTTTCTCTTAAAGTCTCAACGTAGCTTCCCTTCCGGGAGCAATAGGCGAGTGATGATTAGAAAATTAAACCAGACCTACTCTAGGAGGTTGCAGTTTAATTGAAATTATTACGAGCCTATTGTAGATGAAGGAGAAGTTACGTCCCTCCCAATAAGTGTTCGTAGTAATAATCAACTTTACTGTCCCTCCCTAAAGGCGTAAGTCTAGTGGCCATACATCTCTGAAATTTGCCTACAATGTTGTGCACGCCAATACTCAACGTAACTTCTCCTTCCTCCACAACAGGCTCGTAATAATTTCAATTAAACTACAACCTCCTAGCGTAAGTCTAGTTTAATTTTCTAATTATAGTGGTCATACTACTTCAAAATTAATGAATAAAATGTATCATACCCGTCAGTATAATCCTCAGTTCATTCGCAAATGCGATGTATTAACTTCCTACTGAGACCCATTCATGCTTTGTACCCACACCACAGACTGGACCACATACAAATCACCACTATGGGAAAATCAGACACCAGAACTCATAAAAAGATAAACTTATAATCTGTTCCAGTCTTCGTGGTAAATATCCAAACATTTCGGCCGTCATTAGTTTAGTTTTGTAGTTCAGTGACGCGCTGGCGGCGTACCACCCAAAAGGCGTTCTTCCATTTTTTTTTTGTTCCTTGCAATGAAGGTTATATTTCCATACAATACACATGTTACATCAAGAATACACACATTATTCAATACATTTACATACAATGTTTAACTAGTGCTGTTAAGATCATACAAAAGTGTCATAATTCAAAAGTCATAATTCGCATGTTACAATATAAACTTATAACACTATATCAATTATTATTAAATGAAATATTAAAAAGCTGTAAGGGTATATACCAATTACAATATATAAACAAAGGCTATGAAAAGAAAAAAAAAACGAACAAGGGAGGGAACCAATAGCCCCCACACCACACCCCTGAAAGGGTGGGTGCTTGGTGCCTGGGGCATGGTGGGATAGGGGGAATTAAAAAAAAAAACCCAGAAGCAAAACAAAACAAAAACAAATTCATGCTCACAAAGTATTGTTCGCTCAAATTTCGTGGCTTGTGTGTCGATCCATTACAGGAGCATCGTTTTTTTTTTGTTGTTTTTTTGTTTTTTTTGTGTGTGTATGTGTCTTTAACATTTTACAAGGTGTCATGTCAACCATGAAAGACTGTTATAGTGTTTCGCATAGAGCAAGGTAGGGTAGCCAATTTTTCAAAAAGACATGATAACGCACTTCGGTCATATGTGCATGCTTTTCTATATTGTATCGAAGCTTAAGTTCAATTTCAAAACCTGACAATCTGGGTTTAACACTATTAATTCTGCAAGTGTAAACAAAATATTTCGCCCACAATAAAATGAGCTCAAATGATTGGTCTGTTTTTGTGTTTTCATCGGTTCCAAACAAAACCAGCTCAACATTAAATGACAATCTGATACTATTTTCACACGTTGTTTTCATGTAGTTTTCTAATTCTTTCCCGAATTCTTGTGAAGCAGTGCAGTACCACAAATAGTGATGTATACTATCTCTCTCAATTTGACAAAAACTGCATCTACTGCTATCCCTCAAACCCATTCTGTTTAGTATGATATTGGATACAAGAATTCTATGACAAATTTTCAACTGGAACCACCTGAATTTTACTCTTTTATTTTTCTCGCAATTTTCAATACGATTTCCCAATCTACTGCGGTATGTAGCTTGGGTTCCCAGTTCACAAAAGACTTAATATTGAGTACACATAATTTATCTTCCAGGTAGGTCACAAGGCAGATAAGCGTTCAGATCGCCAGCTCAAAGGGACTTAACCCATTATTTGTCCGATCTTTAGTGACGGGCTCCCTATACAACAAAGGAATGTATATCTGCCATAACTCTTTTAAATCCTGCTGTCCCCAATGTCTGAGTGATCTCTTGCACTAGTACACTCCTTCCCGTAAACTCCTGTTCTTTTACAAAAATACTCGTCTCTCCCACATTCCCTTTGGTCGTGTTAAATCTTTTGATCGGCTGTTCTTGGTCTCTCAGGCTTTTTTTTTCTTATTCCGAACAATTTCACACATCAACTCAAATACCTTCTGCCAGTCTGGGCTCTGTTAAATCAAACTTTAAACCCTTTTCTTTTCCCATGTAACTGATATACGGAATTAAAAAAAAGAAATTCGTCAGAGAAAAATATCAGTCGTGCGTAGGCGAAAATGTTGCGTAAGCCCCATTTTATACCTGGGTCCTGTTTCTGAGGGCGGGTGGTCAAGAAGAAATAAAGCTTGTTCTGTTCTGTTCGGTTCGGTTCGGCTCTCTCTCTCTCTCTCTCTCTCTCTCTCTCTCCTCTCTCTGTGTCAGTCTGTCTGTCTGGCTGTCTCTATGTCTCTGTCTCTGTCTCTCGCACGCTCTCTTTCCTTCCCTCTGTCTCTCTCTCTCTCTCTCTCTCTCTGTCTCTCTCTCTCTCTGTCTCTCTCTCTCTCGCATGCCACCATGCCACCTTTCAAGACTTGCGGTTCATGATCGGCAGATCGTTCAACTATCATGTCAGGTGAAAGTAATTTATAAATAAAGTGTCATCTCTTAGAATCTCATAGAACGACGTTAAAATTTTTTACTTTTGTTAGTAGAAAGTCATCACTGGATTAATTTTCAGTCACATTTCTCTGCAGCCCATCATCTTTAAAGACTTGTGTCTCAAGGGCACCAACTACTTAAAGCCTTTATTACTATTATCATTATTATTATTGTTATTACAATTATGATAATAGTAATAATAATTATTATCACACAACGAAACAGAACGCAGCGACGGCCTAGCCAACAGGTCGCTGGATCAAATCTCGGAGCGGCGCTCTGGCTTGGCAGCAGCAGTGTCTCTGGCCCAACTGGCTCAGCGGGTAGTCGGTCCCGGGTGCAGTGGCAGGTAGGGTAGTTGTCGGCACTCAGGCCGGCCTCTCCATCCCAACACAAGGCGGAGAACAAGGGGGTAGATCACAGCTACGGCCCCGACCCTCAACAAGTGGCAGCCAGTCCCCTTCAGGCCAGGGTACGCTTCTGCCTGGGGGAACTGATTAACTACCTTGATTATCATGGCTACTATTCATTACAATCACGACTACATTCATATTCATTAGCCACATCACATTCCACTAGAACTTGGGACAAACATCAGCATATTCTTTCTTCATAACACTACAACATTCCCTTTTCCGGAATCATAACACTACAACATTCCCTTTTCCGGAATCACAACACTACACCATTCGTTTTTCCAGAATCACAACACTACACTGGAAAGGATTTCAATATAAACCTTTCAAAATCTAGTTTTCTAAATTGGGGGAAGGATTACCACCTAGACACTCTTCAATAAACCATGAATACAATCATTACACACAATTAATGATTACTTTTCATGAAACTATGAATCTTTCGTCACGACAAAAATGTTCATTTCTTTCTCTTGTATCACGACAAGAACGTTCATTTCATTTCATATAATCACCAGATTTTAGAAGGTTTCTTTTTTCAGAAGATTCATCTACTTCAATATATGTAAGGGAAAGATTTCCACACACTCTTGTTTACCAACACACAGCTATTCAATATTCATATCAAGAGTGAGTTAAATACTCATCCACATAAAAAATCAAAACCAGCATATATGATAGTCTATGTCTCTCACTTTGGGAGCTTATTATCCATAGCATCAAAACTCTTTTTCTTTTCGTAAAGCTATGAACTAGCTAAACCACACTGGAATAATCAACACCTTTTTTTTTCATCATGAAGTTCATAACTAGTTAAGTCACAGATAAACGAAATCTTTTTTTTTCCTGAAGACCACTTCCTTTAACACTCACTTCATCTATTCATGTTTTCCGAAATAATTTCGTTTTGCTACCCTATTAAGTCATAGGATAACAGAACACAACAAATACTTTTCCTTTCTAAACAAAACCTTCACAGTGCGCTGAGGAAGTTTCAGTCGCTCCTAAACGGGAATACGGTTTCGGTTTGCTAATAAACAAATATTGAATGATAAATACCTGACTGCCACCAAAACGAATAGGAGTCCCCCTTCGGCTTCTGGGTAGTTGCATTGCCGGAATCACTGCCGAGACTGCCTAACCGTTTCAGCTCACCCGGCTTAAACAGAGCGCAGGTGAGCAGCAGTCACGTAAACTTTTCAACCGGCTTCCGGATGACTACCTTCCGCTTAACACGGTTGCACGAAAATTTGTGACTGGACGGTAAATGGTCCGTCACATCATTACTGTTGTTATTTCTAAGGGTAAATAGACTGTGACAGGCACGCAGGCACGTGCGCACTTACATTTACTCAAAACCCTACAATATGTAAATTTTTTTTTGTTGTTTTTTGTGGCATCAGTTATCGGATCAATGGAGCACCTAAGGCGGTGATTTTCTTTTTTTTTTCTTTTTTTTTTTTCCTAAGGCCAAAATCCACCTCTTCATTTTTTGGTGCTTCACACTGTCCTCTTCATCTGCCAAAAAAAAAAAAAAAAAAAAAAAAAAAAAAAGGGGGGAAAATAAAAACAAACAATTTCCACAACTAAGGGTTTTTTTTGTTTTTTTTTTTCCCCAACAGTCTCTTACGCACCATGCATAGTCTGTATGTTCTCTTACAAATGGACACAGTGTTGCAGATTTGAGTATTTTGGCGTTTGATACGAAGTGTCTGGGTTTGTTGATGTTCTAATGTATGGTGAACTGGCACACTCACTCTGATCATGTTTTGTACATACAAAGGAAACAGCATATATTAAACAAAAAAAATATAATCATTTTCGGTTTTTTATTTTGTTTTACACACACACACACACACGCGCCGCGCGCGCGCGCGCGCGCACACACACACACACACACACACACTCTCTCTCTCTCTCTCCCTCTCTCTCTCCCTCCCTCCCCCCTCCCCCCCCTCTCAAATATGTTAACATTGGTAGTTATATGTTGAAGGCACAGTACCAAAGCAAAATTTGAGCGTTAGCAACCACTTCCGTATGTACACACGCATGACAGGATATCGTTAGTCCAACTGCCCGTTTTCTCTCCATCCCTCGACCCAAGCGCGTGAGCACTCCTCACGTCACTTCACTACCACCGCCACCACCACCACCCCCCGAACACCCCCCAACCCCCCCCCCCCCACTCCCACCCTCACCCCCCAAAAAAAACACACACACACTCACACACACGCACGCACGCACGCACGCACACACACACACACACACACACACACACACGCGCGCGCGCGCGCGCGCGCACGCACGCACGCACGCACGCACGTGCACACACACACACACGCACACACGCACGCACGCACGCACGCACGCACGCACACACACACACACACACACACACACACACACACACACACAGAAAGAGAGAGCGAGAGACAGAGGGAGAGAGAGAAAGAGAGAGGGACAGAGGAAGGAAGAGGGACAGACAGCCAGACTGATCGGCCGTCAAGCAGACAGATGGACAGAGACGGCGTCTTTTAAATGAATTTAGGTGTTAGTTACATTAGAATGGTTGCTTCTGAATATGTATTTTCTTCTCATATTTAATTGTTGATCAAAAATGATTTGAAGCGAAGACAGTGCTTTTGTTTTTCCGCGCTGTACTTATACACATTTTGCCCAACAAAATGATATGATTAACTAATACAGACTCTTTTTGGTTCAGTTCCTTTTTACAAACACCAAATAAGACATCCAAAACCAATAATTTTACTGGTTTTCCAATTTCAAGCCATAAAAGTACTTCAATTTTTTTTTCCAAAATAGACTTACATTTGGGCATTCAAAAAAGAAATGCTCAATGAAGTCAATCTTATCACTACAGTAATCGCATTTGTTAGAGTCTGTTACTTTCATTTTTTCAAGAATGATATTTGTAGGATAGATATTATGGTTTATTTTCCATTGTAGTTCGTGTAACCGAACTTCTTTTGAAACTTTTCTCGGCAAGATCCAGAAACTGTCGTTGAGAACAAAATTGAATTTTCTTTGCCAGACTTCATAAGCGTGAGGTTTTAGCTTGATTTCATCTCCCGCTTTTAATAATAAGGTCTTTATTTTCTTTGGTTTTACATTAAACTCACTTGCAATGCAGGACTCCACATGGATGTTTTCACGACTCATTTCGCCACGTTGAATCCAGTTCATCCATTGTGTTGGAATTGCGTTGCAAAGAGCGTTGTATTCAAAAATTACATTTGCTTTATTTTTATCTATTATAGTTGAAACTTCTTCTAAACTCAAGAGTCGGTTTTCATGTGCATGCACTATGTTTTGAACACATTCAAATCCATTTTCGAACAAATTTTGAAAGTACAAAACCTTGCTCTTATATTGTACTAAAGTGTTATGAAATAGCATTTGACTATGAACGTTCTTGCTGTCTACATCCTCTAATTTGATTTCTTTCTTATTATCTAGATATGTAATAATGACTTCTTTCCAAAAGTCGTTTTCTATTTCACTCACGTTTTGTAGCTGCTTTGATCTGCAGTTTATCCTGAAAAATATTTTGTTCTGTAGCAAGTTTACCCAAATGCCATTTGGGTATAAAGGTCCAGTTCTCGTTAGTAGCACAAAACAGCTTTCCAGCCCATTGTAAATACAAACATTTTTGAAATTCTAACATATTAATCATTTTAAGTCCTCCTTCACTATAGTCACTTTCCATTGTTTTTCTTTCCACCTTTTCGAAAGCTTTACGGTTGCTAAATTTTCTTTGCCAAATAAACCTATACAACAGTGTGTTCACCTGCCTAAGAATTACTTCCGGGATACCTACACATTGCATAACGAATGTCAACTGGCTGACAATATAGGATTTAACTATAACAATTTTGCCATGTATACTGAGATCCCTTCTACTCCACTGTTTTATCAAATTATGGATTCTTTTAACTCGACTTTTCCAATTATCTTCAATATTTCTAGCCATTGTTTCTGTTTGGAAATAAATTCCCAGGATTTTTATTTTATCAACGATGGGAAAAGGTAAATTCCGTTCTTCTCCTCCTTTACCTAGTCGTATTGCTTTGGTTTTGTGTAAATTCAGTTTAAGTCCTGAAAAGTTTTCAAACGAGTTGAGTATGTTTAAAGACATTATCATATCCTCTCTATTTTCAAGAAATAGTGTCGTGTCATCAGCTAATTGCTTTATTTTCAATACAGCGTTAACATTATTTTTTGGTGTCATAATACCTGAGATAAGGACTGTTTCTTATCTTTATTGCCAAAATCTCTACCGCTAAAATAAAGGCAAGGGGAGAGAATGGGCAGCCTTGCCTAATTCCACAGTTAACATCAAAAGCCTCAGAGATCCACCCACCATGGTAATGCTACTCTGGCAATTGCTGGTTAAAACCGATATCCATGTCTGAAAGCAATTGCCAAAACCAAACACTTTAAAAGCAAGCAAGATGATTTTTTTACATATGGAATCGAAAGCTTTGGAATAATCTAGAGCCCAAGGTATCATGATTTACCCGTTATATTTAAATAATTTATCGCATCATCTATCGTTCTTACAACAGTTGCTATGTTTCTACCCTTTATGTACCCTACCTGATCCTCGTTAACCAATTTCGGTATCACCCTTCCTAATCTCACCGCTAAGGTTTTTGCCAGTATTTTGTAATCAGTGTTTGTTAATGTAATAGGTCGCCAGTTGTTTAACTTATCTCTATCTAAATATTTACCTTTGTGAAGTAATGTTATGACTCCTTGCTTTTGTGTAAAAGACAGCTCTTCTCTATTAAATGAATCATTAAACGAATCAGTTACTAGACGACCTACTTTGCTCCAGAAGAATTTATAAAATTCGGTGTTATTTTCCATCGCTTCCCGGAGCGGAACCATTTTTCATCATCTTGAGAGCATCAGTCGTTTCTTTGAGTGTTACTGCACCTTCACATAATGCAGCATCTTCTTCTTCTAATCTCACCATGGTCTCTTCCTCTAAGGAACTATCAGTAGCTGCCTTTACATCTGCAACATTTGTTTTCTGATTATATAACGCTTTATAATATGACACTTGTTCCCGTAGTAAATATGTAAATTCTAAAATCCAGATAGACAGGCACCAGCACTGTTGGAAAATCCTTCCATCTTTATATCTAGCTCACTTTTCCATGTATTCCTTATCTGTTTCTGCATTCACAGTTTTGGACAATACATCTATCAAGCGTTTTTCGTGCTTGATTCTTCTGCGTTCCTGAATGACGTTGACACGTGTAGAGGAAAGGATTGAGGGCAGAGTTGAGTGGAAGGACAAAAATAGCAATAGCCACGTTGACGTCATTTGACACCCGAAATCCCCTGTCTGCCATCAGTCCCAGAACCCCAATGGGGAACCAGCAGAGGAAGTCGGACACTACCACAGTGACCCGTCGACGGGCATAGTAATGTTTTTGGATTCACCAGCTGTGCCTCTGTTTCTCATCATGTTGGACCTCACTGACCAGTAGATGAAACCTTGACCTGCTGCAATGAAAAGAAAAAGGATGAAGTTGAGGCAAATGAACACACCAAAGGAATAGTCCTGGCCAGCAAACTCAGTGCTGGTGATGGGGAGTGGAACGCACATGCCGTCTGGCCGTAGAAGTGCCAGTGGGAGGTAGCTGGCAGCAAAGGAAAAGCACCCAGGCAGATACCAGTCCCCCACAAGAGCAGGCTGGACATGTGAGCTGATCTGGGAGCAAAGTGAACACTGCTGAAAGGAAACCGCAGCACCAGGAATCGATCCACTGTGATCACACTGACCAGGAATGCTGACACTTCTGAGGACATCAGTGATAAGAATCCAGCTGCCTTGCAGACATGACTGCTTTTCCATGATAAATCGTTCCAAAGGTAATTGCCCTTGTATACAGAATCCACCACCCCAATCACCATCAAATACACCCCCATCAAGAAATCAGACAAGCACAAGTGCACCACAAAAACACCAAAACCAAATGACGTTGCCGACTTGTCAACAACAGTACGGAACAACATACTGATAGAATTCCCCAGCAGAGAGAACGCCACCAGAACAGCCAGGCCTGTCCGGTACAAATCACTTGGTAACAAGTCGTCACAGGACGAAAGCTGGTCTGAAGGAGCCACACAACCAACAAGATTGAAGTCTTCAGGCAAAAGACTTGGGCAGCACATCTTAAAATTGCTGGCTTTTACTTCAAGCAGTTGGTCCAGATTGTGGAATAAACGGTGAGGAAATTCAGTTAAAGGGCAATGTCTCAGGTCAACATATTTCAAAGATCTTATTGTATGAAACCCAACGTTTTGTACGTGAGTTAACTGTGTATGGGACAGATTCAACATGGAGAGGTGAGTCAGTTCCTGAAAATGACTTGGATCCAGCGCTGGAATATGAACAAAAGACAAATCCAGTTTTTCAAGACGGTTAAGACTAGTGATTGCTGGAAGACTGATTCGTAGATTCAATGGGTTTCTGGCCAGGCCCAGGACACGGAGCATTCTCATTTCCATGAACATTAGAGGAGAAAGATGAGTGATAGCGTTATCACTCAAATAAAGGTTGTGCATGTTAGGAAGTCGGGGCATTGTGACATTATGCAGGGAACAGCGGGCTAGGCTCAGATGAATGAGCATCATGTTATGCTCTAAAGCCTCCAGCGTCATATTACTTCCGTCTGCATGCAAATAACGAAGATAGGAATGCTTTTCACTGATAAAAGACTGGTTGCAGAAAAAAGCATGTCCGTAACATGTGCATGCATGTGGACAATTAACATCACATGCCCATTCATCGTCATTTTGTGGACATTGGCCATATTTTCCATCACACATATGTGAAGCATGCAGACAAATCTTGGAATCTCTACAGCGATAGTAGCCAGGGCAGGTGGAATCTTCACAGCCCCTCTCATCTTCGTGTCCCGGGCAATCTGCCACGTCATTGCATCGCAGGAAGACAGGAAGACAAAGGAATAGATCTGTGTTTGGACATTTGAAATAGCTGGGTGGGCATGACTTATCATCAACATTCACAAAAATATTAGCAGACCTAATTGTCAGTGTGTATTTATTTCTAAAATCGGGCACCAGGAAAACTATGAGAGCATCTCGTCGGGTTCCGGCATAGGATCTTTTTTGTCTATAGCACAGTGCTTCGTCCGTACCGTGAACGCAGTGAGGCATGTTGTCACAGAGTGCTTCCCTTTGTAAACACTAATCACATGCGCCCCCGACCCCACCACCAGCACACACACAAATACGTAAGCGCGCACATACATACACTTACTCGCACAAGCACGTGCGCGCACGGCGCGCGCGCGCGCGCCACACACACACACACACACACACACACACACACACACACACAACACACCACACACACGCGGTGCACATTTATTATTCCGCTTTCATTATATACCTCTACTCTATAAAAGCGCGATTGTCTCATAAATGAACAGAGTGAACTGGATTCTGCCAACATAGTCCGTTCTAACAGACATAATGACCCGTTTGATATCCGTATAATTCATTTGATAATACTCTTCCTGCCCAAGTCTTTCAAAATTTTGGAAAACCAGTGTGCATTGGAACTATTTTCCTTTGTGTAGAATCTTTTGACAGACTAATAAACTTAGCTTTGTTTGTTCGCTTGTCTTTGTTGTTGTTTTGTTTTTGTTTGTGTCTGTTGATTTTCCTCCTTTCCAATTCCATTTTGATAACTTTTTGACGCAGCCACTCCAATGTACATTTTCTTTGTAAGAGTATGGTTTATAAGCCTATGCTTGTTGTACTCCAAGATTTGATGAATATTGCTGGAAAACTGTTCTCGAACAAATAAAATTTGTTTAAACCAATAAAGCGTGCGCGCGCGCGCGCGCGCGCGCGCACACACACACACACACACACACAACACACACACACATTTCTACAGTGCCCTTCTTAACTACGATGCAGGGCGCTTTACAAGGTTAACAAATCAATATCTAAAATATACTGAGCTGTTCAATCAAATTATTAGAGAAAGCAAACAGATATGAGCCCTGCGAAAAGAAAATATTGATGCAGAACAATATGGTCGCAGGTGGAATATCCGGATCTATAATATTCCGGAATCCAAATCAGGAGAGTCAGAAAAAAGGACCGACTGTAA
Source organism: Conus canariensis (assembly GCA_033310375.1). Classification (NCBI taxonomy): domain Eukaryota; kingdom Metazoa; phylum Mollusca; class Gastropoda; order Neogastropoda; family Conidae; genus Conus; species Conus canariensis. The sequence goes on from CM065724.1 coordinate 78,764,973, forward strand.
AAAAAAAAAAAAAAAAAAAAAAAAAGAAACAACTATGACAGATTCACAACTAAAGTTGGAGTGGCTGTGAGCGACAAGGACACAGAGGTAGCTCACAGGATTAGCGTCCGTTCCCTTCAACATGCCAGACCTCGGCACATGATCGCTCGTATCAAATCCCGGAAAATAAAAGATGAAGTTCTAGCAAAACGTAGGAACTGAAAAGGCAACGTTCAAAAGATATCGATTTCCGTGAATTTGACGGCACTAGATTATAAACGGTGTAATCCGCCAATTTGTAAGCAGCGCCAGTTTGTAAGCGCTTACAAATCGGCGCACATTGCATGACTTGTAAAACCGCCGATTTGTAAGCAGCGCCGATTTGTAGAGCGCTTAGAAATCGGCGGGCTAGGCCCCCGCCGATTTGTAAGCGCTGCTTAGAAATCGGCGGGTGCTTTACAAATCGGCGGGTTAAGCCCCCGCCGTTTTGTAAAGCGCTTTACAAAATGGCGGGCACTTTATATCCTCTTTCTTTGGATTAAAACGATAAACTAGTATTACGCTTTCAATGATTATTCCTGCAATTTTGATGACTTTCTGTTTTGCTCATCAAGATGGCGGACTGACACTCGTCGTTTTTGAGGAGCACTCTAACGAAGAGAAAAAGACAAGTCTGCTAACTTATTTTACTAACCCCCCCCCCCCCCCGCTCCCCTCTCTCTCTCTCTCTCTCTCTCTCTCTTCTCTCACTCTTTCTCTCTCTCTGTCTCCCACTCTGTTTCTCTGTCCGGTCTGTCTGTCTGTCTGTCTGTCTGTCTATCTATCTATCTATCTACAGTCCTATACTGCATGCTGAGTCTGTTCATTATAACATCGAGTGTTGCAGAGATGATGTGAACACCAGGAGCATCTTCTTCAATATGTTGTGTTTAAAGCCCACTGCTAGGGGAGGTGCAGTGGTGTAACTGGTAAGGCGTTGGGCTCTCAATCTAGAGGTCTTGGGTTCAATTCCCGCTGGTGCACTCGGAGTTGTGTCCTTGGGAAAGGCACTTTACTCCCTATTTCCTTAGTGGCGCTGCACTGTAACGACACGCTTCCCCCATGCAAACTTTCAGCGTCATCAAAGAAATACTTAGTTCTCAGTCGCACACTGATACGTATAAGTAGGGGTCTAAATTGTGAATTACCTCGTTTTAGCCATGATACTCCTGAAGCAATTGATACTCGTTTGAGCGATTTATACACAGGAGAGAAAATATAAATATAACAGAGTAATAAGCAGAATTTCATGTAATACATGCGTCAGTCTTGTAAAGCCGATTTGTAAAGCACCCGCCGATTTCTAAGCAGCACTTACAAATTGGTGGGGGCCTAGCCCGCCGATTTGTAAGCGCTCTACAAATCGGCGCTGCTTACAGATCGGCGGTTTTACAAGCCATGCAATGTGCGCCGATTTGTAAGCGCTTACAAATCGGCGCTGCTTACAAATCGGCGGGTTACAAACGGTTAAAAGAAGCAAAGGAACACTCATCAACTGTGGATACTTGGAGCAGTCAAGAAAAAAAAATTGCAAAATTAAAAAAAATGGAAAGACACAAAAATTGGACAGAGACATGGAAGTATTGCACTGTGTGATGTAAAATTCCAAAACTACCAATAATTGCTGGCCCACAGCTCTGTGTGTGGATGATGGGATGGGTGGTGGAGTGGGTTGGGGACTGGCTATGGACAACGGCTATGTGCCAATAAGAAGGACAAGTGAGAACGACCAGTGGAGGATAGGATTTCCTCTCCCCCCCCCCTCCCTCATTGCCTCTCCATCAATTTCAAGTTGCTGGAATTGTGAACTTCTTTCTCCTTCATTCCTCTGTTCAAACTGTTTTTGTGCTTCTTGTTGCATTGCGACGGCACCGGGGGTGGGGTGGGGGAAGGGGGTGGAAGGCGTCTTCCTCTGGTGTTCAGAAATAGCACCACGGGTGCATGTGCACGTGTATGTGTGAACGTACACACGGTTAATAAGTTATTAGCTCTATACATGTGTATAAATGTATATGAAGGCATGAACAGATACTGCGCGTGCTTTTATTATGTAACGGCATTCTGAAAGAATGCTTAGGCCTCTCTCTCTCTCTCTCTCTCTCTCTCTCTCTCTCTCTCTCTCTCTCTCTCTCTCAAAGATCTTATGAGCACAGCTAAATACGCCTTATTGTGTATCATGAAAAAAATGACAATATTGAATAACAATTCTTCAGCATTATTTAAAAACTTATTTCATTCTCAAATCCAACCAACTGCGCAATATGGTGCTGAACTGTGGGGTATTAGCAGGTCTGCTTTTGAGTAGAGAAGTTACATTTATATGCACTGACGAAGTTTTGGGAGTATCTACACATACGCCTAATGACTTAGTCTAAGGGGAGACAAATAGGTACCCTATATATTTAGTATCTATAGCCAGTTCTATTCGTTATTGGTTAAAGTTAACAAGAATGCAATCACATAGATTACCCCATAGAGCTTACAATATGTTAGTTGAGTTTGATGCCAGAGGCAAGACAAATTGGGCTTTGCAGGTAACATTAAAATTGTATGGATGAGGATTTGGCTTTGTATGGGAAAGTCAGGGTGTTGGAGACATACGTGGTTTTATCCGTGAATTTCGTCAGAGGTTAATAGATTGTCGATGGCAAAGCTGACATTCTCATGTTCAGGAAAGTGACAGATATGATATCTATGGTGTGTTAAACGCAGTGCTTAGAGTGCCAGTGTATTTTTCTGTAAACTTGGACAAACATTTGAGATTCATCTTATCAAAATCTGGATTTGGTACCACAGAATTAAGCAGTCATTTCAATCGTTATAGAGAACTCGGCGATGATCATCTCCTTTGCCCATTATATCGCGAGGCTTTTAATAATGAAGTTCATTTTGTTTTCTCGTGCCAAGAACTTCATTATATTAGGCAAGAGTTTATTCCAGAAAAATATATAGACAACCATGTATGTTTAAGCTGATTATGCTAATGACTTCAAGAAATGAAAAACTTGTAAATCAATTTGCACTGCTTTTGTGCAAAGCATTTAAGATTCGAAAGTTTGTTACAGCCTAGGTTCTTTTTATATCAGTGAATGCTTGAATTTGGTTTATGTTTACATATATTTGATTTTGTGTGAAACAATATGCAGTATAATCATTGATGCATTGATAAAACTTGTAACAATGTGATCGTTCTGGACTTTTTTTGGTTGTTTTTTCCTGTCACATTGATATTAGAATATTGTCTCAATTATTGTATCCCCCTTCTGAGGGCTATGGCCTAACAGAACAAAAGATCTGAATCTGAATCTGAATCTGAATCTATCTCTCTCTCTCTCTCTCTCTCTCTCTCTCTCTCTCTCTCTCTCTCTCTCTCTCTCTCTCTCTCTCTCTATCTCTCTCTCTCTCTCTTAGAAGGGAAGTCGGATGGATTTAGAAGGCAACGTAATAAATCAATTCACTCAAACGAGCAGCAAAAATGTTTTGTTTTTTTTTCTCTCGTGAAATTGTATCCAACAAATAAAACTGGAAGTCCATATGAAAAGCAATAAATAAACTTACGAATAAAACTTCACAGTCACCAGCCGCCGTGGCGAAGTGGTTAGCGTCGCGGACTCCCGGCTGGGAGGTCGTGGGTTCGAATCCCATCAGAGTCATGTGGGTTTTTCTGCCCCGACCGGCTCCTACCCAGAGTTGAGTTTGCTGCGGACTCAGTTGGGAAGACTGGGACCACACAGTCGAGTTTCATCCACTTAATGGATGCGTTTCTGAGAGTGTTGCTCAAATTTCCTGACCAACACTGCAGGTGCCTGTATCTCTCGGGCCTGGTTGACGCCAGGATATATTATGAAAGGAAGCGTAGAGTACAGCCCTGTCATGTAGTCTCAGACCGAAATGGAAATCCGTAGCATCATCTAAATCATCCTCATTCTCATCGGTCAGCATAAAAAATGTCTCAAATTCTGTGGCCCTTCATGCCCTGCTCTCATGGTGACCTCAATTTCGATGTCCTCTCCACGTCTGTGGCCTTGGTTTGGTTCCGTCGGGTCACCGGTATCGGCGAGTCCATGGGGGCTGTCGTTGGACGGACGTGGTGGCGCCCTCCAGAGGGAGAGCTCACTCACGCCGGCTCCGCGACTAAGCAATTATTGTCGTCAGTAGGGGGCTTAGTAGGTGGTGTCCTGCGTATGTTAGATCAGAACAGGCGCCACTGAACACCACCGAAGTGACTCGGCAGCAGTGCAGTGTTTCCTCCGGTGGGTTGCCTCTTGATAACTTGACATTGACTGCTCCCTGTGGATTGCTGGCGCCGGGGCTGCGGCGGGGCCGACCGGGCTGTGGCTGTGGACGGGGTTTCGGAATGAGCGGCGTGGGTGCACTGCCTCTGAGGTGGCGCAGAAGTTGGGACAGCAAAAAAAAAAAAAAAAAAAAAAAAAAAAACTTCACAGTCACAGATAAGTCCCATGACAAGCATAACATCAAAGGAACTCTGCAAACACTTTACAGCAATTACAGAACACATTGCCAAAGAAAAGAATACTGACTCAAACGAACTAAAAAAAACAACCAAGAAAACTGTTGCAATGCTAAGAACATTTGTTCAGCTCCAGCAGTTCCGCCCAACTTAGTGCAAAAGTGGAATCTCTGGATAAGAAAGTTGATGATTTGGAGGGTAGGTCAAAAAGAAATAACTTAATCATTCATGGTATTCCCCGGAACAAGAACGAGAGCTGGCGAGACTGTGAGGATGTGGTGAAGGACATGATAACTGATGAACTGGAGTTAACTGATGATATTGTGTTTGATAGGGTCCATCGCCTTAATTCAAAGCCAGACTCTCCCATTGTTGCCCGTTGTACCTTTTTCAAGGATAAGGACAAGATTTTGCGTGCCAAACGGAAATTGAAGGGGAGCAACATCTTTATTGGGGAAGACTTTTCTTTGAAAGTAAGGGAAATCCGGAAAAAGCTTTCCACTCATTTGAAGTCTGCAAGGTCAAAGGACAAAAAGGCATTCATGGTATATGACCACCTCGTCATTGATAGCAAAAAATACGGGCTGGATGATAGTGATAATCTTGTTCTGCTTGGATAATGGTGTGGCCCGCCCCAAACGGTGACGGTGACAATGTCCCAGTCTCAAAATTTAACTGGTTTCAAAAATAAGCTGACACCGTTTACCAAGTGTGTTTCTGTGTCACGAGAGGGCACGAAGAACAATGTTGTGAACTGTTTTTGTGTACAAGAAACGTGTGATACAAATCCCGTGCCTGATGTCAGTGTAGGCGATTTGTGCACGGATTTTTCCAACCATCAGGTTGAATGTGTATATAGCCTTGCTGATGTGCTGTGTGTGAAAAAGGGGAAGTTTGAGATCAGTGATCACTCTGTCAACCAACCGCATGTTGATGTTCGTCCACCCTGCAGTGATGACGTTGAGGTTGAAACGTGTGCGAATGTTGCACGGGAAGAATGTGGGGGAGAATGTAAAGGGGACGGAGTGAGGATGACAGAAACTGGTGGTAGGGGTGAATTTCTGAATATGTCTGAAATAAACAGCGGTGATGACTGTGAGAATCTGAATGCTATAGACATCAATGGCAATTGTAAAAATAAAGCTGATCATTTTACTCATCCTGCATGTAAAAATGTTAGTAGTAACTGTAACAACTATGTAAGTAAAAGTAGCAGAGGTGAATGTAGAAATTGTAATAACAAAGATGGTGACGATGTAATTGTGGATAGAAAAGACAAAAACAGATGTGTGAATGATTTCTGTAAGTCGTTTGGGACGTATGAACAACAAACCAATTTTACGAGAGGGTCAGGAGAAGAGAGAGATGGTGGTATGAATTTACAACCTGAGAGCGGTTCCTGTTCTGGTCTGAATGTGACGAGTGTGTATGGTTTTGTAAAAAACGTATCTTTTCTTCATTGGAATATATGTGGATTGTCTAACAAATTAGAAGATAGATGTTTTATTCAGTTTGTTTCCTCGTTTGATGTTGTTTGTTTAGTGGAGACGTTTGTAGAAAAATTTCAATCGTCTATTTTCAAAAATCATAATCTCTATGTAAAGTCAGCGGTTAAGCTTACAAGACATGGAAGATGTTCAGGGGGGATAATTTGCTTGGTACATAAAAGCTTAGTTCCGTATGTGCGTCTTATTGATTGTGAGAATCCTTATTTGATGTTATTTGTGCTTGATAAAGAATTTTTTGGTCTAAGAAAAACAACCTTACTGGCTTGTACATATGTTCCACCTGAAAATTCACCTTACTACTCTGTAAATAGTTTTGACAATGGCATTGACTTGCTAGAAGAGTGTATTGTGAACAATGTGATGTCTTTAGGTGATATTGATATATTGCTCTGTGGTGATATTAATGCAAGAACATCTAACCTGTCCCCGGAAATTATTAGTGAGCGTGATCTACATGTATGTCACAATAACAGCGAAAGTCCCGAAATGGTGAGATCCTCCCAAGATAAAGTACTCAACTTGTACGGAAAGAAAATGCTTAACATGTGTTCTGTGTTAGGATTATGTATTTTAAATGGTGTATGTAATGGCGACTCAGAGGGTCGTTTCACATACATTTCTGATACAGGTAACAGTGTAAACGATTATTTCCTAGCATCTGTAGACCTTTTCGACTTATTAAGTAACCAGTTAACTTTGAGAGTACTAGAAAGATTTGAATCTGATCACTTACCCCTTGTATTATGTATAAATGTCCGGAGCGAAAAAATGTATTCCAACATGAATATGCGTGCTCAAAATAACGAATTTATGGTTAAATATTGTTGGAACCAAGATTACGCTCGGCAGTTTATTTTTTCCATGCAGTCAGAAGATGTACAGAACCAGATAGTAGTGGCTGAAGATCTGATACATGTGGATGTCAACGACGCAATAAATCAGTTCAATAAAATTGTTAAAGATCAAGCTGAATGTATGGTGAAAAGAATACCAGTAAACAAAAACATTACTCAAAATAATTGGTATGACCAGGAATGTAAACTATATAAATGTAAAATGCGTAGACTGTTCAGAAAATTTAATAAAACGTTAGATAAAGAAGATGGAATTGAGTTTTGTATTGCAAGGCGTGAATATAAGAATTTAAACAAAAGGAAAAAGAAAGAATATAATGATAGCTTGTTAAATGAACTCATGAATTCCATTCAGAGCCAGAAATCTTTTTGGGAACATGTTCATAAAATATCTAGAAAGAGATCACAACCTTCAAATGATATTCCTATGTATGAATGGTATCAACATTTCAGAAGTTTGTTAGAAAAAGACGATGATGAGAGTGTCATTATTGAGGAAACGTTAACAGATGAGGACGGAGAGGAAGGTTGTTTGTTTGACAGACCAATATCTAAAGAGGAGATATTACTTGCTGTACGGAAATTGAAAAATGGTAAATCTGCTGGACCAGATGGTATGATTGGTGAGTTTTTCAAGAATTCTGGAGAAAGTAGTTTGAACTTTTTAATAAAGCTATTCAATTTTCTGTTTGATTCTGGAATATATCCTGATGGCTGGAAAGAATCTATAGTTCTGCCTTTATTTAAAAGGGGAGAAGTCAATGATGTGAACAATTACAGGGGTATTTCTTTGAGTAATATTTGTAGTAAGTTGTATAGTTCTGTTATTAATAGTAGGTTATGTGAATGGGTACGCTTGAATGATATAACTGGGGAACATCAAGCTGGGTTTAAAAAAGGTTACTCAACAATTGACCATATATTTACGCTACTAGCTGCCGTGCAAAAACAGTTTGTAAATAATCAGAAGTTATATGTTGCCTTTGTTGATTTTGAAAAGGCTTTTGATTCAATCTCTCGTAAACTTTTATGGCCTATTTTGATAAAAAATGGAGTTAAAGGTAAATTATTTCGTTGCGTAAAAAATATGTACAGTGAAGTGAAAGCAAGAATACGATCAGGAGCAAAATTATCTGATTCTTTTATGTGTTCTCGTGGTGTTAAACAGGGTGATGTCTCTAGCCCCGTGTTGTTTTCGTTGTTCATAAACGAGCTAGCCCTGGAAATAATTGAAAATGGTAGGCATGGAGTAACTTTTGATTTTTTTAGAATTGTTTATTTTGCTGTTTGCTGATGATATTGTATTATTGTCCACGACAGTAATTGGTCTCCAACGTCAACTTAATTCTTTATACTCTGCAGCCAAAGGACTTGAATTACATGTTAACATGAAGAAGACTAACATTATTGTTTTTCGTAAGGGTGGGTACTTGGCAAAAGTTGAGAGATGGACCTATGGAAATGAGAGAGTCGTTGTAGTGAATGCGTATAAATATCTAGGAATATACTTTACAACTAAACTCAGTTTTAATTATGCCTGTCAAGATATCGCAAACAGAGCAAAGAGAGCAGTTGTAGTTATTCTTCATATTTTGTACAAACTAGACTGTAACTCATTTAGTATTTTTACGAAGCTGTTTGACTCACAAGTTCAACCAATTCTGCAGTATGGAGCTGAAATCTGGGCTTTCGAAAAAAGTATGATCACAGAGAAAGTTCACCTGTATGCATTGAAGCGTTTCTTAAATGTTGATATGAGAACTCCAAATGATATGATTTATGGAGAACTCGGAAGATATCCAATTTACCTGAACTCCTATGTAAAATGTATTAAATATTGGCTGAAGTTAACTAGAATGCATGAAGATAGGTTACCCTTTAAGGCATACAAAATGTTGATGTTTTTGGATAATAATGGAAAGAAGACATGGGCTTCTAGTGTGCGACTATGTTTGAATTCATATGGTTTTGGGTTTGTTTGGGATAATCAGGGCGTTCAAAACATATCTGGATTTTTGAAATGTTTTAAAGACAGAATTATTGATTGTAGATGGCAAAACTGGCATGATCATGTTGATCATAGTGATAGATTCTTACAGTACAGATTCTTTAAGACAACGCATGAGCTAGAGCCATATGTCAATGTTAAAATGAATCGCTATGTTATGAGCACATTAGCAAAGTTTAGATTTGGTGTTTCTGATATCGCTTGTCATCGTTTCAGATACTACAACTATGCCGAAGGTGAATTTATATGCCGTTTATGTGGTTTAGCCAAAGAGGATGAAGTTCATTTTTTGTTGTGCTGTCCTGTATTACATGATCTTAGAACCAAACTTATTCAACCTAAGTATTTTACTGAACCATGTCATTTCAAGGTAATATTACTGTTGTCGTCAAGAAAAGAAAACATTATCTGCAATCTGGCTATGTATATTTATGAAGCACAAAAAAGACTGCGTGCTGTTGTGCATTAACTTCATTCTACTATGTATATTTTCATTGTTGCACTGAAAAGGATCATTATCTATAATGTCTTAGGCGTAAGTTGCATTGTATAATTGTGTAAATGCCCCCCTTCAGTATGGGGCCATGGCCTTAAATCTGAATAAATATTCGTATTCGTATTCGTATTCGTATTCGTATTCGTATTCGTATTCTCTTCTCTCTCTCTCTCTCTCTCTCTCTCTCTCTCTCTCTCTCTCTCTCTCTCTCTCTCTCTCTCTCTCTCTCTCTCAGAAGGGAAGTCGGATGGATTTAGAAGGCAACGTAATAAATCAATTCACTCAAACGAGCAGCAAAAGTTTTTTTTCTCGTGAATTTGTATCCAACAAATAAAACTGGAAGTCCATATGAAAAGTAATAAATAAACTTACGAATAAAACTTCACACTCACAGATAAGTCCCATGACAAGCATAATACCAAAGGAACTCTGCAAACACTTTACCGCAATTACAGAACACATTGCCAAAGAAAAGAATACTAACTCAAACGAACTAAAAAAAAATCAGAAAAACTGTTGCAATGCTAAGAACATTCGTTCAGCTCCAGCAGTTCCGCCCATGACAGTTAATGATGTTTACTTAGGTTTGTGCCATTTAAAGCAGACAGGAAGTCGTAGACTTGCTGGGATTGATGGAAACATTCTTAAACTAACAGCAACTGTTATACATAAAACTCTGAGTCATCGAACTACAGACCTATATCCATTTGCCAGTTCCGTTCAAGCCTTGGAAAAACACATAAATAACCATCTTTTCCACCATCTTGACAAACACACATACGTACGCACGCACGCATGCACGCACACACACACACACACACACACACACACACACACACACACACACACACACACACACACACACACACACATCATGATAAAGAAGTGTTATGATTATTGACGCTATGAATGTATTATCGCTAACTGACAACTGATTGTGGTACTGTTCGTTTTATTCTTACATTGTAACCACATAATGAAAAAGTTAATAATATGTTGCTATTATTGATGCATTGCAGTTGTCTAATTAGCATCTTCAGCAGTATGCAGGATGTTAATATTTACGACAGGAATGTAAATCTCTCCTCTCTTTCTCTGCCTCTGTCTCTCTCTGTCTGTCTATCTGTCTGTCTGTCTGTCTGTCTGTCTGTCTCTCTCTCTGTCTCTCTCTCTCTCTCTCTCTCTCTCTCTCTCTCTCTCTCTCTCTCAGAAGGGAAGTCGGATGGATTTAGAAGGCAACGTAATAAATCAATTCACTCAAACGAGCAGCAAAAGTTTTTTTTCTCGTGAATTTGTATCCAACAAATAAAACTGGAAGTCCATATGAAAAGTAATAAATAAACTTACGAATAAAACTTCACACTCACAGATAAGTCCCATGACAAGCATAATACCAAAGGAACTCTGCAAACACTTTACCGCAATTACAGAACACATTGCCAAAGAAAAGAATACTAACTCAAACGAACTAAAAAAAAATCAGAAAAACTGTTGCAATGCTAAGAACATTCGTTCAGCTCCAGCAGTTCCGCCCATGACAGTTAATGATGTTTACTTAGGTTTGTGCCATTTAAAGCAGACAGGAAGTCGTAGACTTGCTGGGATTGATGGAAACATTCTTAAACTAACAGCAACTGTTATACATAAAACTCTGAGTCATCGAACTACAGACCTATATCCATTTGCCAGTTCCGTTCAAGCCTTGGAAAAACACATAAATAACCATCTTTTCCACCATCTTGACAAACACACATACGTACGCACGCACGCATGCACGCACACACACACACACACACACACACACACACACACACACACACACACACACACACACACATCATGATAAAGAAGTGTTATGATTATTGACGCTATGAATGTATTATCGCTAACTGACAACTGATTGTGGTACTGTTCGTTTTATTCTTACATTGTAACCACATAATGAAAAAGTTAATAATATGTTGCTATTATTGATGCATTGCAGTTGTCTAATTAGCATCTTCAGCAGTATGCAGGATGTTAATATTTACGACAGGAATGTAAATCTCTCTCTCTCTTTCTCTGCCTCTGTCTCTCTCTGTCTGTCTATCTGTCTGTCTGTCTGTCTGTCTGTCTGTCTCTCTCTCTGTCTCTCTCTCTCTCTCTCTCTCTCTCTCTCTCTCTCTCTCTCTCTCTCTCTCTCTCTCTCTCTCTCTCTCTCTCCTTTGACAATTAATTGGAGGATCGCTTTTTTCTGTCTGTGTGTGCGGAGTTTCTTCTTCTTTGAAAATAATTTCTTGTTTATTTTTTGTTTGTTGTTTCATTTTTCCCCCTCTCTTTCTTTCATTTCTTCTTTGAATACATCTACGCGTCAATGTTAATGGAGGAGCAACTCATCAACATTTCTATGTATTTGTGAAGATATGTATGTTTGTTGAAAGTGTTGTAATTATTAGTCACTAGTCATGCTTAGTTAGGCCCCTAGCGGGGCGAGGGCCGGATTTAAAAAAAGCATGTGTTTGCTTAGGTTACCCATGGAATTAAATGTCATCATCATCATCATCATCATCATCATCATCATCTCTCCACTTCCTTTTTTTGTCTCAAATACAATCCCAAGCGACTACTGTTTTCTATTTTTTATGCATCAATATAAACATCCATGTCGATGAGTGATTGAACTCTTGTTAAAAGAAGATGTACGTACATATAAATTGATAATAACTGGTGAAATAAGTGTATTGATACGGGGCGGTTTGTATCATGCAACATCTCTCTCTCTCTGTCTCTGTCTCTCTCTCTCTCTCTCTCTCTCTCTTCTCTCTCTCTCTCTCTCCATTCTGTGTCTCCACTCCCCCCCCCAGCCCCCCCCCCCCTTCTCTCTCTCTCTCTCTTGTGAGTTTGTTCTCTTTACAACCCTAGGATTAAAGTAAGAGACACATATGTTGATTTTGTCATGTATTGATATGAAGACCCATGCTTTTTATGAGTGATGGTAATCTTGTTAAAAAAAATTGAAAGGCAAGTCATTTACCTTCTAGAGGGAATATTTAATTCTTTCTTTGATTTGAAAATGCTTATGTACACATGCGTGTGTGATTATATATATATATATATTATATATATATATATATATATATATATATATCGAAAGAGAGAGAGAGAGAGAGAGAGAGAGAGAGAGAGAGAGAATGGTACTGAGGATCAGCGCAATCTTAAAAATAGTGCTCAACCACAGTGGGAGCGACATTTGTTATATTAAAAGCAAGTTAAAATCAAGCTGCTAAAAACATCTACAAATTTGTTTCACGCTTTGCGGTCGTCAGGATGTGATGAGCTTGTATTGCCAGTGCCACGTATATATATAGCTAGCTGGTTTGCTGTTGTTTTTTCCCGTGCTACATGTGTTTCTCAGGTGTTGGTTTTATTCGCTGATAGGAACTTCCATCTGTGTCTGCAATTGTTAACCATTTCTGTTCTAACATTTAGAGTTGCCAACTGTGGTTTACATAGTATAATGTATTTCTCTGTAAGGCATAGATTACTGTATTGCCAGTGCCACGTGTATATATAGCTAGCTGGTTTGCTGTTGTTTTTTCCCGTGCTACATGTGTTTCTCAGGTGTTGGTTTTATTCGCTGATAGGAACTTCCATCTGTGTCTGCAATTGTTAACCATTTCTGTTCTAACATTTGGAGTTGCCAACTGTGGTTTACATAGTATAATGTATTTCTCTGTAAGGCATAGATTACATTTTTTTTGAAATGTTGTTGTATGGTGCTGCTCTTTTTAAGATTTTCCAAGATATGTTGTAGTCTATGTTTTTATCTTTAAGTTTCCAAATGTATTTACTCAATTCTGTTTGGTTTTTGTATCTTTCTTTGTTGAATGATTGTTTATTGTTTGCATATCTAGTTTTGAAGTGGTTTTCAGTGATACCTACATATGTTTCTTTTGCGTTCTCTGATGTTACAGTGGCTTGGTACACAATGTTGTTGTAAAGGCATTTGTTGCTTAGGGGGCACTGTTCTTTTTTGGTACAGTTACAAGATTTCCTTTCGTTACCCTCCTTTTTCTCTGTGCTGCTTTTTTTCATTTTGTTTGCTGAATCGATGGCATTTTTAAGATTCGGCATACATGAATATGATCATTTGATGTTGTTTTTGTTGAATATCTTAAATAATTTATGGTCTTTTGGGAAAGATGATGTCAAGATTTTAAAGAATTCTTTCCCTACATTTGTTTTAACTCTTGCATCATATGGGGATTGTACCATATGATATTCCTTTTCCTGTTCTTTCTGCATCTTTTTGTATCATTGTCTGGATCGTATCGTAGTTTGTAATTGTAGCCACTTTTATGTAACGCCTCTTGGTATTCAGCTGTAGCATTGTTGAATACTGTTTCGTTACATGACAAATTGGATAGTCTTTTATTTATGCTTTTGGGTATTGTTTTCAGTATGGAGGGTGGATGATTGCTTTTGATGTTTACATAAACAGGCGTGTCATTTGGTTTCTTGTATGGTTTATATGTGTGTTGGTTGAGGTCTAACAAGAAACCAAATGACACGCCTGGGAGGGGGGGGGGGGGGGGGGGGGGAGGGGAGGGGGGAGGGGGGAAGGATTTCCACACAGACCTTTTCGAAATCATGTTTTACACCTTGGGGGGGGGGGGGGGGGGGGGAAGGATTTCCACACAGACCCTTTTACGATAAACCAAGAATATAATCATTGCATATAAGAAATTATTTCCTTTCGTCTCTTTCATCAAGATAAGAATGTTTTTATCATTTCACATAATTACTATATCTCAGAGAATGATCTCCGTTCATACAATTATTCATTAGTAACAGTACAGTCCTTAAATACATATCAAGGGATGATTTCCACACACTCTTGTTTATCAACACATATATACTCATTATTCATTTCAAAGGATACTTTAAATACTTATCAACAGACTTCCAGCCATTAATGCATGATAGTTTCGATCACTCACCTCCGGAGCTTACTATCATTTGTATCATTATAATACATTAGCGAAATAAACTGTTTTGCATCATAACGTCATGAACTAGCTAAGCCACCTCCTTTTCCGATCACTCATCAACAACATATTTTTTTCTTTCTATTCATACTTTCTAAAAACGATTTCCTCCTATCACCCTATCAAGTCACAAGATATTCCAAAAAAAACAACAAATACTTTTTTTTCCCTAAAAGACCTTTACTAGGCGCTGGGAAAGTTACAGTCGCCTATAGGAGGGGAGAACGATTTCGGTTTGCGATTCCAAATGGCTGATAATGAAATACCTGACTGCCACAGCAACTCGTTCAGGAGTCCCTCTTCGGCCACTGGGAAGTTGCACTGCCGGAACTGCTGTAGAGACTGCCTGATCGTTTCAGCTCACCTGGCTTATACAGAGCGCAGGTGAGCAGCAGTCAGGTAAACTAGCCAACCGGTTTTCTGGTGGACATGTTCCAGCCAACGCGGTTGTAAAAATTTTTAACCAGTCAAAAAACGGTCTGTGACAAGGACATGCATTGTGACGTGAAAATAGAAAAATATGTAATATGTGAATGGGGTTACAAGGCATGATTTCCTCTCTTAAAGGTAACTCAAGAGGTTTGGCAGTAAAGTTGAGCAAAACTTTGAATTTCAGATTTAAAAAGCAACATGAAAATGAGATAGTGATTGAAACTATACAATAATATCTTTACAGCAATGGAAAAAAGACTTCATTTCAGTACATGCGTATGGCCCAAGTAGGACAATCCTCGTTTCTATCAAGATTTTTTTCGAAACAATAAAGCAGTACAGGAGTAGCAATCTAACTGCACTAGGAGACTGGAACCTTGTGATGGATCCAATATATGATTATGATAATCAAGAACATGTTAATGATCCTAAAGCAAAGCAAGTTATAGAAGAAATGATAGTTGGAGAGAAAGTAATTGTGAATGTAGACGCTTTACCTGGCGAAAAACTTTTCCACTTCAACAAAGTAGACTTGATTCTTTCCTTTTGTCAGATTACCTCTACTCATATTATGAGGATGCTGATATTCTACCAGGTTATGGATCAAACCATTCTATGGTAACTATGTCTTTGTAATTTTGGAAATTAAATAAAAAAAACTTTTGGAAATTCAACTGTTCACTTTTAAGAGACACAACATATATTCACTAAATTCAAACTAAAATAATACACACTGTGGAAAATATGCTGTTAATTAGAATGAAAATGACACCCCAGACAGAGTATTAAATATTGATATTCAAATTAAAGCAGCAAAGAAAATGTTCTTAGACCTTCTTTAAATGAAAATGAAACTTAAAAAACTGCATATGCAACAGTGAAAAAGAAGAGAGCGAGAGAAAAGGAAGATAAACTTGGGTTCGATATCGAGTGTATTGAAAAGGAAGAACTAAAAACAGATGATGACATACAGACACTTAAAGGAAAATGATCAAGAACTGATTACCTTATGTAAAAAGGTGCTGGAGGGAAACTGCTTAGATCTATGGCTAGATGGGTGGCTGATGTTGGAAAGATTACATAATACTCATGTAACCTGGGAAAAAAAGGAAGTTAAATACGTGAATGAATAACAAAAATTGTTTAAAAGGATGGCAAGCTGACTGATGATTCAGACGAAATAAGTGCTGAAGTGAAGTTGTATGCACAACTGCATAAAAATGACAACACAATTGAACAGTGTGAAATGAAGGACTTAATAAGAGAAATACCACAGTTGTTATAAGAACAAAACCTCTTATAATATAAAATTATAAAATAAGTTTGGAACAGACAGTATCCGCCTTGAATTAAATGTAGAAAGGAAAAGGTCCTGGAACAGGTGGCTTCGGAGCTGAATTTTTTTTTTCTTTTTTTTTTTTTTTCCAAACAGCTATGTCCATTTATAGTTAGAGCACTGAATGAAGCTTTCAGAGATGGTGAACTGTCTATGACTCACAGAGGTTTGATGATATGCATCCATAAAGCAAATAAATAGAAATATTTTCTAACTAACTGGAGACCGATTCATCGTTTAAATGTTATATAATTATGAAAGAAAATCTTTCTGTACTGCAAACAGAAAGTTTACCAAAATTTTTAAATAAATTCCAAACAGGATATATCGCTAATAGATATATGGGTGACAATGTAAGATTAATACATGATATATAGCTCTTTTTAGAAGCAAAACAGCTACCAGCTACGCTTCTGTGTTCAGATTAAAAAAAAAGACATTTGATTCTGTTCACTGGAACTTTATATTCATGGGTTTAGTAATGATATTTGTCGATGGATTGAAACATTTCTTTTTATAAAACTATCAAGTCTGCAGTTTTTGATGATAGTCAATGTACAGGATGGTTTAAGATTGAACGTGGCTGCAGGCAGGGAAATCCTATATCACCGTATCTCGTCATTCTGTGTGTGAAGACACTGTCTATAATGATAAGAAAGATATAAAAGGAATCCATGTTAATAATGTTGAACACAGAATTTCTCAATCTGCAGATGATACTCAATTGATGAATGAAGGGGATCAAGTTTCGTTTGAAAAATCAGTTCAAACAATAGATATATTTGCAAACGTCTCTGGATTGTTTTTGAATAGAGAAACATAATAAACCACAATCAATATGGCTAGGAAGTAAAACGTATTCAGAGGAAAAACATATGCTGCATTTGAACTTTACATGGAATCCAAAGTATTGTTAAATACTGGGTGTCTGGTTTTCATAAAACTTAAAGGAATGTGAATTTCAAACCTATGATGAAACTTTTTTCTGTGGTTCAAATATTATTGAAAATAAGGTCCAAAAGGTACATCACACCACTTAGGAGAGTTGCTATATTGCAATCTTTGATTTTGTCCGGTCTGGCACATCTGTGGATGTTTCTTCCTAGTCCTATAGATGATGTTAATCATAAATTCAGTTACTTTGTTATCGATTTGGACAGACTTTAAGAGTGTGAACAAGGTGGTCTTAGTTTACCTGACAAAAACTAGTATATATCAGCTTTAAAACTAGAAAGCTACAAAGTACAGCTCACAACTGGAATAAAAATCAGTGAATACATATTTTGGAGTAACTTGAAATTCTGTAGTTCAAGTTTGGGACTTACCAAAAAAGCAACTATTTTTTTCGGATCCATACTTTAAAACCATATTGACAATATTGTGATAAAATAGAACCTAAAACAACTTACGAACTATTTGCTGCACCAGTGCTTTTCAACAACAAAAAATTAGTGGATGGAAAATGTACTACACACACACAAACTGGATTCAAAATGGTGTCAATTGTGTCGCGCATTTTCTGAAGGAGAATGGGTTCTTTTCAAAACACATAGAACTCAAACGAAAGCGTGATTTTGATATTGATTTCATCACTTACACTGGATATATAAAATCTGTTAGAAATTTGAATAACCAAAGGTGACATTAAGATCAAAGATACTTATTCACAAGACACAAGTCTTTCCCTAAGAAGATTTTCGCAACACAAAAGGAATATTATGATACTCTTATTGGTAATGATGCAGACCCTATACAATGCTTAAAGTGGAATGAGAACCTGAACACAAAAATCCCTTTGAAAACAGTATTCCTAAAAAAATGGAGAAAAAAATAAAGATATACAATCAAAATGGCTTCAACTCGAAATTGTATATAGAATAACTGCACTAAGCATAGTTCTAAAACTGGAATCGTGAATAATGACCACTGCAACTTCTGTAAGGAAGAAAGAGACTATAATGAACATTTTCTTTGGAGATGTAAACTTGTGAGCCAATTTGGTCAGACCTTGAGAATCTATTTGAGAAAAATTGTCCATTGATCAATAATATGAAATTCACAGGAAAATTTGTCATATTGGTACGGATTTTGGTGTAAAAGCAAACGCTGATACAGACTTTATACTTCTGTCTGATAAACAGTACATCTTCAAATGCAGAATGAATAATACACGTCCACTCGTTTCTTGTTTCATAAAAGATTTGAAATACAGGTACAAAATCGAAGAATACAATATGGAAATATGCGGCAATTACTCCAACTTTCATAAAGACTGGACCTTTTACATTTTATGTTTTTGACTCAAGTGTCCGCAATCCGAATCAGACTTGAATACATTTACTTGTTTATTTCTTTTTCCTGGTACAGACACCTCATTATGAAGTTAAGAAGTGGTACCAAACAAATAATGTGGATATTGTACACTGTATATTATTGTCCAGTGGAAGAGAAATTTTGGACTGGCAATATCTTCTGTTTTGTAATATTATGTTGATCATGACTCTATAGTAATGTACGTGTGTGTGTGTGTGTGTGTTGCCACTCTCTCTCTCTCTCTCTCTCTCTCTCTCTGGGGAGCACGAGTAAGTTTGAACGAGTGACGGACGTTACAAGAAAGCTCTCCTGAAGATAGTGAATTGTGTTAGACTGAATGTTGTGATCGCCAGGAGTTTTAGCGGAGTCGTGCACCAAGAGTATGTGTATCTGCAAGTGCAATTAGATTAACAAAAAGGTCAGTGGATGTCATGTAATTAACATTTTCTTAAATACGTCAAGGAAGAAACCATTAATTTTCTTCCAATGTTAACATTGTCCATGCTTCACAGGGTTATCCCCCCCCCCTCTCTCAAGATCACAAGTGTTGGATTGCACGTGCTCAGTGTTACCACGTTTCGTTGTGCTGTTTACCTGAATTCTTGTTCCTTCGTTTTAACAATTAATTCATGTGTACCACAAGGGAAGGCCAGTCAGGTAACATTACAGGCGCCTGAGAAGATGTCCGAAAGTTCCTCTATTCTTCCCCAAGCCAGTATGTTGGAAATGATCGATTGGCGTTTGACTCCGATGAAGTGTGGCTTACTCGTGCATTCGGCAGGAAAAAGGTCAAATATTAATGAAAAAAATGTTCGCTGGAGAACAGCATTGGACTGTTTTTCACATAAGTCAATTAACTGAAATATAGCTTCATTAAGAGCATGCAAGACATCAGTGAACTAAAAGAAGACGATACAAACATTTTGGACAGACTAGATCATCTGGAAAGAAAGCTGAAAGCCGCCGAGCAGAATGCAAAGGCATGTATCATACGATTCCTAAATGTTGAAGGAACGGACTGGGAAGACGAGTATATAACTACAAAGGTAGTGTCCAATGTGTTGAACATTCATGCACGTTCACCTACATAGCATCATGAAAATATCAAAGCCTTCCGTATTGGCAAGCCCCGTCCACACAGAAGTGATCCCCGGCACATTCTAGTCCACTTTTGTCGATGGTCAGAGAAGATGGCTGTGCTAGGTGACAAAGATCTCAGTGACAGCCTAAGACAAAGTGACATACGAGTGGCCTCCGACCTGACTATATGGCAAACGGACATGGTAGAGTCCCATCGCGGACTCGGCAAGATCGCCTATATTCACAACGACTACCTGCATGTTAAGGACAGTGTCACGGACGGCCTTTTCTGCTCTGCTTTGAACGCAGGACGTGCTTGTTTGTGTGCTGCAGGGCACACAGACTTCTGTGTACACGGATAGCAAGGATGCTGATCCCTGCTCAGTTTTCTCTGGTTAGGAGTACTGTGGCGGGCTTGTTCTATTTTTCTGTGTTCGCCGTGGCTGTTTAGCTTGTTGTTTGTTCCAGTCTTTGGTTTCACCTTATCTTCAGTGGCGTGTTGCGTCAGGTACCATTTTTATAGTGCCGTTTCCTTGGTAGATTTCATTTGGAACTGAACTCTGTTTATTTCTGTTGGGGAGGATGCATATCCTTTCCGGGTTTTATCCTTGGCTTGTTCACTCTGTCAGAGGCCAGTCAGTCCGTGCTGTCCGTGACTCCAATTTCATCACCCCTCCACCTTAGTAGGAGCCTGTTGGCTGCCTTTATGTTTGGCTGCGTGTGTGATTCACGTGCTTTTTGTCTATGTCGCCCATTTTCTTTTTGAGCCGTGTTCATGCTTGTGTTGGGGGAGCGATCTTTTCGTCGTGTCCTGTCAGTACGGTACTCGTTGGATCCCAGTCCAGACCCAGGGTCACTTTCCTAAGCCTCGTGGCTGTATTGCCCTTCGCTGGGCAGTGTATTTGTCAGTCTGCCTTTCAGTGGGCAGTGGTGTTGGCTGTCGGCCTGGCCTACCTTCACTGGTACGGGCCAGTGGGTGGTTTTCCTCCTCTTCTTCGCCTCTCTCCTGCACAGGCTGTGTGGTAATGTACTGGTTTAGTGTTGGTTTGTTGTATTTTCCTTTGCTCTGTTTGTTGTTTGTACCCCCTCATGGTAATGGTGGAAGCGAGAGTTGAAGAAAGGGAAATCGTTAGGCCGTGTTTAGAATTGAATTCCTTTCATTCGGAATTATATTATTAGTAACGGTTTCTGCTGACTCTTTTCAGGCCGTTGTTTGAGGGTGGATTATTTATGACGTCAGGTAGTTCTCGCTTGCCGCAAGTCTCGTTTGAAGTGGCGGCCAAACCTTTAGTTCACATTCCATGTTTGTTCGCCCATTTTATACCTCGGACGCTGTGCGCTTGGTTTTTTTTCCCAAGTGCTTTCTTTAACTGTAGCCTGATGGAGGTTTTTTACTTGGTTTTGGGGTGGGGCGAGCGAATCTTCTGGAACGTTCCATGGCAGATATCGTGCAGTCTTCTTGTCGCGTTGTAAATTCACAATTTTCCGTGTCGCGCGTGCGGCGCACAAATTGGCAGGTAGCGGTCTGTCTCACTAATCTGGGTGTAGGACCAGCCCTACCTTGTTGCATCCTTCTTTGCCGTCCTGTTTCTCGGTTTGTTTTTCCCTGTCTTGTTTTCCTGTTTGTTCTGGGATGGGGCAGTTAGCTGAGAAAAGGGGGGGTGGTTTACTAAATTAGTTAAGCGCTTTATTAATTGAAAATGTTTTGATCGGTTTCACTTTAAGTAAAGACTCGTCATACTGAAGCCTATTGAAATGTCACTGTTGTATTGCAACTCCTCAATATTTAAGTCAAAGTAATTGTTACAACTGTTACAACTTGTTTGAAATCCGGTTAAAGCTGGAGTTGTTTTGCTGGTGTCGATGTCAAGGAAGGGTTAAAGGAGGAAAACATAATCCTTTAATATTTGACTCGGTTGTTTCTTTCCTTCTTTCAACTTTTTTTTGTTTCAGCAGACGCTACCTAAAGTGTAAACTGTGTAACCATAAAGTTCATTTATTCTTCATGATTAGCTGACACTACGTAAAGTGTAAACTGTGTAACCATAAAGTTCATTTATTCTTCATGATTGTTGGGGAATTATATTGTATTTCATGTCGTCACTGTAACAAATCATAACTTACTGGTACTCACAGATGTGTAAAAATGTAGTATGCATGTAACTTTATGCTGACAGACACTTGACATGCAGGCACTGCAGTCACCCGTGACTCATGAACCCCGACATGCTGTGAGTTGTCCCATGTCACATTCAGAACTCCGTGCTTACAGAGCTTTCGAGCGTGACCAGTTCCGAGCACACCAAGCTGTGAGCTGTCCAGTCTGCGCGGTTGGTGCCGTCCAGTTAGGGCCTGCCACTCGGCCTGTGAAGACCCCTCGGACTTCAGCGTGCCGTCCCGGCGGGGACCGACCTACCTTGAGTTCATTGCCGGCTTGGGCTGTCAGGGATTCTGTTTACACGCCAGAAACACTACCGCAAGGTCATGTGTTCATGGTCATGTCGTGACTGTTGCCTGTCCCTATCTTGTGGCCTGTCGGTGTGTGCATGTGCATGCCTATATATTCGTAGTATCCACCAGGTATTCATTGTATTATGTCACCTTGACCTGTTGAGGTCTAAGGACGGGCCTTCGTGCCATGTAGGGTTTTTTTTAGAGTGTGAGTGAATTTTGCAGGTCCTGTTTTGGTTATAGGAACTGTCCCTCCCTTTTTCTCCTTTGGGTGGTTTGCGGGTTGTCCAGGTTTGGTTTAGGCAGGTGAGGGGTTTAACCAGGCTCCCTTTAAAAAAATTGTTTTCCCTTCGTCTTGTGTCCCTGTAGGGTAGTCCAGCAGAGGGGAAATTTCTGTTCTTTCCTTTTTCTCAAATACTTTTATTTTGCTCGCATCTGTCTTTCTTTTCTTCTGCATGGCCTTATCCCCCATTAGTGTGTGAATTTTGACACATTATTCTATGTCGTTCAGTTAAAGTGGCGTCCTTGTTTGCACTTCTCTTGCCTCCGCGTGTTCGTTGGTGAGTGTGTGGTGGCAGCTGGATTCTTGCCCTCCTCAGAACCCTGTCCTTTTGTTACAGACAGACGGCAAGCTTCTTCCTCTAAGGACATCAGAAATTAATGGCGCCACACTTCTGACAAAAGGAAATAAGTAAAACTTGCCCGTTATGCAGAACAACTACGGAAATGGCCACAGCAGAAACAGGGAAGGCACACATGACAGGTTGAAGTCTCTGCTTTACCAGCAAGATTCATCTGAAAACAAATACGTTATGGAACACCACTCAGGCATTAGACGGTCCGGCAACAGGTGGAATGGCAGTCCAAGAGGAGGGAAGAACTCTCGACTACAGGATCCAGACACACATACCTCCATACCAGTCGTCCCAGGAACACAGTCTTACAGTAAAGTGACAAAACTATATAGACCACAAACTGAAGGCCAAACTTCAGAACACAAAACTGTTATGATGAAAGACTGCGCCAAAAGGTCAGAAACTTCAAGCTCGTCTTCAGCGAAGCTGAGTGTGGAGAAATCTGGTGATGCCAAAAATCAGCTGAGGTCTGTAATGGACAACGATGCAAAAGTCTCTAATTTGTGTGTGTGTGTGTGTGTGTGTGTGTGTGTGTGTGGACGACATGCCGACAGACGCGATTCAAATGATTGAAGACAACATTCAGATAAAGGTGACTGACCAGGACAATATCAGAGAGACAGAAAAACCACACTCAGTCTTGGCAATGTCACTCTTGGCAGAGATGTAATAGAAACTAGCAACAAAGCAGACGATGACACGAGAGCTGAAATTGATGTTATTAATGAGCCCAAAGAGATGACGGCTGAAAAAGAGGTTCGCATCGATGGCCTGGTGCATGATGATGCACCAAGGTGAAGAGACGCAATGGGTAATTTTACACACAATGCTCACCAAAAGAATGAGGATACAGGCTTTGATAGACAAGACAACACATGCTGAGAGAATATGCCGAGACAAGATATGACTGCTGACATACCATCTGACAAACACGACAGGAGACGTGTTGATAAAGTAGGTTAGGACGTAACGAGCAAAGACAAACAGATACAACCTCCAGCCAGTGATCTACGTTCAAACCACAGTCCTTGTGGTTCAAGATTAGGCAGCAATATCAGCATTACGACATTACAGAGATCTAACAGTCAAAACAGTACGTAGATTATTTTTTTAAAGTTCAGTCAGGTGACCAGACAAAAATCAAAGACGGCCTTCGCAGGCTAGCCCTAAGACCAAAGTCGGTGAAGAAACATCAGGTGCACAAAAATAGGGATTCGGCCTGGCTACAATACCAGATAGACAGTCATTAAAGATTCTGGGACATTGTGTCGCGGGCGCTGCAAGTCGAACACATCGTGCGTAAGTTCTTTTTTTTAAATAACGTAGATAACAGAGACGTTAAATTTCTTCAGTACAACGTTAACAGCCTTATACAAAAAGTGAACAAGACTCTCTTCATTGGATTCATCGCTTCCCGTGGTTTTGTCTGGCTAACCGAGACTTTAATTGCTAATGACTTCGAATCCTCTCTTTTCAAGGACTTTGTTATATCACATCCAAAGCTCAAAATTGTCACACCAAAGAAGATACTCGGATGGTGTTATCGGTATGATCAAGAAATGTTTGCTGGTTATGTTGAACGGATGTAAGTGAAAGTCAGAAACATTGTTGTTATAGAGTTAAATGAAAACTTGTTTTCTACAGAAAAAAAACATAACATGTTCATGTGTTCTTACATACCCCTAAATGATTCACCGTACTGAAAATCTCAACAGGAGGGATATGGCCTGGCATCGTTAGAGGAGTGTATTTGAATGCAAGATCTTCAACCCGAAATTACAGTTTTCATGGAGATGATAACGACTCTGATGAGACCGAATTTCCAGATGATAACAATTTTCCAAGGCGGTCTCAAGAGAAACAAATGAATGCTTTAAATTGAATTGTGTAACATGTTTTAATGTGTCATTTTAAATGGACTTGGTAAAAAAAAGACTTTGATGATAGCTACACATACATTGCATCTTCTGGAGTAAATACGGTTGATCATGCTATTGCATGTTACAACTTATTTTCGTCCATCACTATTACACATCTAGATGTAGAAAGCTTAACTGAATCCGATCATCTCCAAGTTGTTGTGAAGATAAAGATGGGAATACCTAAAAATCAAAGCCAAAGCACCGTATAATTTTAGAGAAAAAAATGGTATGAAGAATGCAAGGGTGATTTTGTGAAACTGTTGAAAAATTATGACATTCAAAACCGGTTAATGCTGGTTATGCAAAGATTAGATGTAGACACAGATAGCGCTCTTGTCGTTTTCGCAAAGTGCTTAAAAGATGCCAGTCAGTGCATGTTGAAATCGTTCACGGTCAACGGGAATTCAAGGTCCGACTGGTTTGATTAAGAATGTAATACAGCAATAAAGGAAAGTGGGAGTAAATAAAACTCTTTCAGAAGAACTCGGAAAAAGACGGTACGTAAAAACAAGGAAGAAGTACAGGTGCTTATAAAAAGGGAAAAGACAAGCCTTTAAAAAGCAACAAGCAGACACGTAGCGAATGAAACTGGCAACTCATCGCAGTTTTGAAAAAAATTTAAAAAAGTGAGATGCTGGCAGAATAACAAAAATTATAACAGTTTTACCATAGATGACTGTTTGAAGCATTTCAAGAGTGTTTTTCAAACAAGGGGCGAAGAACATGATGAGAAGATTGATATCGAAGTCGGTCTGTTCGAAGAATCGGATCTTCTTTTAAATCAGCTTATTTCAGGGGATGAAGTTATTCACGCTATATTAGATTTATGGCCACGTCAACTGGGTGATACAGGTGAATGGGGCTAACGCGTCTGGCTTTAATGCTTGCTGCTTTATCTCTTTTTAACTTTTCGTTGCTGTAATGTCACATCATCATCAAACAGCCAAGATTCTGAAGTGTATGAGGAAACTCAGCGTCGATGTTATTAAGTGAAATAGTCAGAAGAGATGAAATGGTGCAAGTGGAGGAAGAGTTGGAGAATCTAATAGCCTTTGCTTTATCATCAAGTTTCAGCTCGTTCTGTTCCAATCACCATTTTGACTTCCTTAACATATTCTTGAAGTGATCCAGCCAGTCGTATATAATTCTGAAATTAAGCAGAGTGGTGGAATTGTGTATTGTCTTTGTTGTGACTAACTAGAAATTCTTACATTTAAACTTAGTCAGAGGACTTGTTTACGTGATTTATAGCACAAGAGCCGGCATGGAGAGCTGGTGCACATCAAAATCAACAATAACTTCTGGAGACTACACGCGCGCGCGCGCGCGCGCGCGCGTGTGTGTGTGTGTGTGTGTGTGTGTTTCAGATACACTTTGCAAATACAAGTCATCGATAATGTCAAACAAACTGCGCTTATCATTAGTTACTAGCACTGTCAGATCTTGCAATAACAGACTAATGTAACGCATGCACAAAGCCGATATTTACAGATATCCTCTACAGAATATTTACCATGGGGAATAACTGAAGCGCAGGGTCCAGGTCACGAACGTTCACTGTATACTTACCTCTGAATTTCCGCAGTCAAAAGTGACGTAAGGGTTACAAGGTTCAAACTGACAGAAGTCCTCATCGCTGTAATCAGCACAGTCGTTGCGGTGGTCGCACACGAGCGTGTACGGTACTTCCTGCACCCTGTTTCTGCACCGGAAAGACGGAGGAGCTGGAGAAAGCGTGTGGACACACTGGGAGCTCCTGCTCCCTTCTTCCCCTCCTCCTGTCCAACACCTGGTAGTGACGTCACATTCCAAGAACTGGTGCGTTACGTGACCGTCCACGCACGTGACGGTGAGAACAGGATGTAATGAATTAGAGGAAATGAATGTGACGCCGTCTTTGGGAGAGTTGGGTGTGGAGTTATATGCTGCTGAGGAACAAAAAGATAAAAGAAATGACACTTTGGTTGTTGTTGTTGTTGTTGTTGTTGTTGTTGTTGTTGTTGTTGCTGCTGCTTTGTTGTTCTTGTTGCTGTTGCTGCTGCTGCTTCTTGCTAGGTAAGTTCTAAATCAGAAAAAAGTCAACTCAAACTAAAGTCACGATGAAAGAATTGGCTTGATACATTTTGTTTTTCTTTTTTTTAATTACTTTTGAAAAAGATCACCGTAAACTAGCACTTGAAAACAAATCGTACGTTAAGCAGGAAACGGTTAGTTACCATAATGACAGGAGTGAGTATCAAAAATTTCAACATTGCAAAGTTACTGCTTCATCATAAATGGGCATGTGCTGCTAGAGCCCAGTCTTTCGAAAATTCATTGTTCTACACAATGTGTATCTTTCTAGAAACAGCAAAAGAATCTCTCTCTCTCTCTCTCTCTGTCTCTCTCTCTCTGTCTCTCTCTCTCTCTGTCTCTCTCTCTCTGTCTCTCTCTCACTCTGTGGTGTGGAGTGTGTGCGCGTGCGTGCGTGCGTGCATGCATGTGTGTGTGTGTATGTGCGCGCGCGCGCGTCCGTGCGTCCGTGTGTGTATGTTTGTGCACACGCGTGCGCGCGTCGATAAACAAGCGTGAGTGCGTGCAATTGTGTGTGTGTGTGTGTGTGTGTGTGTGTGTGTATGAGAGAGAGAGAGAGAGAGAGAATGTGAGCGTACGAAAACACATGTAATTTCAGTGTTCTTATTATAGAAATGAAGAGTTTTCTCCAATCCTACACCTCCAACTAGACCTCCTGTAGATCTAAAATTGGGAACGAAAACTGCATCACTTTTTAGCAGGGAAAGTAACATGATCTGACAGTGTCGTTTGTATACAGCTGACGATCTATATTCAACAGAAATGCTGGTAATATTGTAAACACGGGTGACCGTTTATATATGTTACCTGTTATTTGGTATGAGTACCTGTTATGAAGCAGTCTCTTCCGCTGATGAAAGTGTGTCTGTGCAAACGCTGCCTTTCATTGATAGAAGTAAATCTATCATCTGCGGAAAGGATAAACACTGGATCTTCCACAGGAGGGCAGTTCATTTATCTATTTATTTATTTTATTTCATTTGTGTATATTTTGGGGTAGGGGTGGGGCGGGGAATGTGTGTGTGTGTGTGTGTGTGTGTGTGTGTGTGTGTGTGTGTGTGTTGACTTGAGAGAGTCTTGGGAGAGTCTTGCCTCTTACTTGTAGAAGAAAACATTTTGTAGGCCTTATCTTTCGCTGGTAGAGGGAAACTTTCTGGAAGTCTACCTTTCCACAAGTAGTTCCACATTCAGGGCACCACCAAGGCACCAAAACGGCAACGCCACAATATAGACTGTACTGCTCACAACACCCGGGTCATACAAACGAAACAGTACGGCTATGTTCCGCATTTTCCTGTTGTACTTTGGAATGAGGCCTAACCAGATTCGTTAACTAATTATCGAGAGTTGTTCTTGTTGATTATTCAGCTGATTAGATTTGGGAAGAAATAAACAATAACAGAGAAAGCAGACACACGTTCCCACAGATCATTCTGTTAAGAAAATCCCTTAAGTGCTGGATGAATAATTTTACTTGTTTGCTCATTGGTCAGTCGTACACATACCAGAATTTCTTTCGTACCAATCAGCCATATTCTATATACTCAAGAAGTTGATAAAAACGTTAAGTCCTGTAAATCAACTTGTTGTGTGATGTGTGCCCAGCCTTCAGTGCCAGTAACTGTTTGTTTTTATGGACTGATGTAATGACTGCATGCCTTTCCTACATTAGTCGACTTTCAGATCAAAACACAAACCATGAGTTTGGGCAATCAGGCTGATCGACACTTTCAGAAGTCAAATATTTCTGTTACCAGCAAGGCGTTTTTTTCAGAGGTTGTGGAACACGGTCTTTCAGAACCGTCGTGTGATGTTCATGAATCCAAAGGCACGTCAGGTATTGTAAGCATGGTCTAAGAAGACAATGCCAGATGGTTAAAAAAGTAACTGGTGAATTGTCAAACCGTGCTCTTTCAGTTGTGCAAGATGGAGAAAAGGCCTGATGTCGGAAGGAGGAAAATTGTGCACAACAATACAAAATCTGACGTCAATTACAAGATATTCTGATCATGGACGGCAAGTAGGCAAATCTTGACAGACTAGAAGAAAACTTGCTGACGATGACCAGAAACCGCTCAGAAACAAATGACAACACAAATCTGCTTTGAACTGTTACGTTTAAATTGTATGTTGTCTGAAGTTTGCAGTGCAGTTAACATTGTTTTACAAACATCCTAACTAGAACTACCTCTATCATGTGTTAAACAATTCGATCATAGAACAGTAGTGTCTGAAAAATACGAACCACCATCGACCTTAACATTATCACAATTACCTATTGCAATATGTTCCTCACTTTGGAATACTGGTTTTAAGTGGTTTTATAAAGGCGCCCAGGAAGAGAACACCTTGCATTTATTTTACACAAGTAAATGAAACAAAATTTTGCCGGTTAGTTAACTGAGAATCAGAATAATTATTATTCAACTGAAGTGTTTAAGCATAGCTAAAGAGTGAAATACTTTGTTCAATTTGAAATCTAAAAAAATGCTGCATGTTTTCGCTCAGAATCTGTTCAATTTGAGACAAGAGGGATTTGACTTTGACATGCTGTTATATTTGTAGGTGTTTATTTCGGTAGATTTATTTGTCTTAATTTTAAGAAAAAGCTCACCGGTGTCAAGGCAGTGAAACCTCTCACAAAAGACCTGAAGCGCTTAGAGGCAAGGAATGTTTGTACGTAGTACCGAAATAGGTAATAGACCCATTAACCAGTATGCCTTACCCACCACCGCACACGGTCGAACTGTGTCAAGGAGGACGAAGTGGTCAGGTGACAGATGGGACCTAAGGTAGTAAGGACTCTCCCGAGTTCGAACCTTCCTGATAGTGAAAGGGGGGAGGGACGTAACCACTAGGACCTCGGAGCATTGGGTGCGCGCTAACTACTCAATCAGCTGAGGTCGCTTTGTAAACAGTCTTTGAAGGGCAGGAGTCTTTGGCTTGTTCAGATGGTATTGCCGTGGGGCACTGTGTTGGTTCTATTGTCAGGCTGGTTGAATGCGCGTGAACGTTGTTGTCATAGCTTTTCCACAGGATAATTACTGTGTTAAGTGACCCCCGAAGTCGGCGGGAAATTTCAATGTCCATCTGGTGCCAAGTGTTTGTTTGCTAATCAGTTAGGTAGGGATGTGTGTAAATGCTAATGTGTGGAAGAATGTAGTGAATGGAGAATTCAGGGTACTTGTGAACAGGGGGTTTGAGAAGCAGCATGGACAAAGGCATGGCCCAAAGGGAAATCTTTTGTGTCTGTCTCTATATAAACTGAGGGAGAACAACGTGTGTAGAGAGGAGAATAACACCACCAGAGAGAGAGAGAGAGAGAGAGAAGGCAGAGGAGAGAGAGGAGAGGAGAGTGAGCAGGACAGGGTAGGGTCGAGAGAAATGTGGTCTGGGAGACAGAAGAGACAGAAAGTATTAGGGTTAAAGACAAGCTGGAAGAGAAGAAAACTAAGTTTGAAGCCCAGAGGTGGGTGAAGAGGGACAAACTGAATTTGAACCCAGAGGTGGGTGAAGGAGACGAAGAAGAAGAGTTCTATATCGAGATCCCAGAGACGACCACGAAGACCCAGTCCTGAAACCTGGAGCCAATCAACCAAGGGCGTCACCATCAAGCAGTGCTGAAGAAAACTTGAAGAGACTTGTTCAAGAACTGTGGTGTGGTGTGAAAGCGTGGTTGTGTGTGTGAAAACCTGGCCAGGTAAGAAGTCATTTTTATTATAACCCAGGATAAGGAAGTATGGATCTTTTATGGTTTGATTATTGCGTTTTGTGTGATTGGGTTGTTCATGCATAATTATACGTAGCACAGAAATTGTATCTCTTGTTCTCAGTCGTGTTAGGAGAGAAACGAATGCGTGACATCCCATTCCCAGAGGGAGGTGAATGTTGGTGGGCGCATGAGTGTGAATATGCGTGTATGAGTGCAAAGATAACCGTGGTGTGTTAAGCCTGACTAATAATACATCAACTTAGTGCACTTAAGCAATACCATCACGATTTCCCCCATCCTGGACAACTGGTATACGTAATAATGTTTCGTGCAGCGCAGGATTGCTTCGGACCAATTTTACAGCTTTTGGTCACATGTTTGTATTGAACAGATGACATGTTGATCAATCTTGCGTGAATGAGTGCGCTCTTCCAAAGTCTTATGTCAAGGCCACTAGATCGTGGCCATAGACTACAGACCGAAATCACTTTTTGTGATGATGTCAGGACTGGTATCAGTATCATTCTGGTTGCGTTTTGCGTTGATGGAATCAGGATGTTATTTCCCCCCTTACTCCTTTCGTGACGATAGCGTTTTAATACTGTTTTTATTGACTTCAGCTATTCGGTTAATCTGTTGGAAGAATTGTTCTCCCGAATGGGAGTAGAGCCTTTGGAAGTTTTTATTCATTTGTGTTTCACATTTTACCAGGAAAGAGTCAGCCTCCTAAAATTCATACCTTTTACTGGCAGGAGTAAGTCTTTTGTAAGTTCATCTTTGAAAAGTAACAAGAAGCCCTTCGGAAGATTACTGTTGCATGAAAATATTCCACTGGAAATCTTTTAGATGGTATAGTAGATTTTTTCACTGCTTTGTTTCCTATGTGACTTCAGTGGCATTACTCTTTCGCTGCTCATGCTGTTCATTCGTTCACAGTCTTACCCTCACTTGGCCTTTGCAGCCATTGCATTGGCAATCTGCAGAGATCAGTCAATGTCAAGTTGTCACGAGGCAACCCAACACAGGAGAACCTGCAATTCAGCCGTCGCCTTCTGTGGAGGTCAGTGCTGCCTGCTCCGATTCAACATATGGAGAACACCACCTATGATGCCCCTTACCGATGACTTTAATTGCTTAGTTGTAGAGCCAGCATGAGTGATGCCCCTTATCAATGACACTTACTGCTTAGTTGCAGAGCCAGCATGAGTGATGCCCCTTTCCGATGACTTTAATTGCTTGGTTGCAGAACCAGCATGAGTGACGCCCTTTACCGATGACTTTAATTGCTTATTTGCAGAACCAGCATGAGTGATGCCCCTTACCGATGACTTGAATTCTTTAGTTGTAGAGCCAGCATGAGTGATGCCCCTTACCGATGACTTGAATTCTTTAGTTGTAGAGCCAGCGTGAGTGATGCCCCTTACCGATGACTTGAATTCTTTAGTTGTAGAGCCAGCGTGAGTGATGCCCCTTACCGATGACTTGAATTCTTTAGTTGTAGAGCCAGCGTGAGTGATGCCCCTTACCGATGACTTGAATTCTTTAGTTGTAGAGCCAGCATGAGTGATGCCCCTTACCGATGACTTGAATTCTTTAGTTGTAGAGCCAGCATGAGTGATGCCCCTTACCGATGGCTTGAATTCTTTAGTTGTAGAGCCAGCATGAGTGATGCCCCTTACCGATGACTTGAATTCTTTAGTTGCAGAGCCAGCATGAGTGATGCCCCTTACGAATGCCTTTAATTGCTTAGTTGCAGAGCTAGCATGAGTAACGCCTCTTACCGATGACTTTAACTGCTTAGTTGCAGAGCCAGCATGGCTTGAATTCTTTAGTTGTAGAGCCAGCATGAGTGATGCCCCTTACCGATGGCTTGAATTCTTTAGTTGTAGAGCCAGCATGAGTGATGCCCCTTACCGATGACTTGAATTCTTTAGTTGCAGAGCCAGCATGAGTGATGCCCCTTACGAATGCCTTTAATTGCTTAGTTGCAGAGCTAGCATGGTAACGCCTCTTACCGATGACTTTAACTGCTTAGTTGCAGAGCCAGCATGGGTGATGCCCTTTACCGATGGCTTTAATTGCTTAGTTGTAGAGCCAGCATGGGTGATGCCCTTTACCGATGACTTTAACTGCTTAGTTGCAGAGCCAGCATGGGTGATGCCCTTTACCGATGGCTTTAATTGCTTAGTTGTAGAGCCAGCATGAGTGATGCCCTTTACCGATGGCTTTAATTGCTTAGTTGCAGAGCCAGCATGAGTGATGCCCTTTACCGATGGCTTTAATTGCTTAGTTGCAGAGCCACATGAGTGATGCCCTTTACCGATGGCTTTAATTGCTTAGTTGTAGAGCCAGCGTGAGTGATGCCCCTTACCGATGACTTTAATTGCTTAGTTGTAGAGCCAGCGTGAGTGATGCCCCTTACCGATGACTTTAACTGCTTAGTTGCAGAGCCAGCATGGGTGATGCCTTTACCGATGGCTTTAATTGCTTAGTTGTAGAGCCAGCGTGAGTGATGCCCCTTACCGATGACTTTAATTGCTTAGTTGTAGAGCAGCGTGAGTGATGCCCCTTACCGATGACTTTAATTGCTAGTTGCAGAGCCAGCATGGGTGATGCCTTTACCGATGGCTTTAATTGCTTAGTTGTAGAGCCAGCGTGAGTGATCCCCCTTACCGATGACTTTAATTGCTTAGTTGTAGAGCCAGCGTGAGTGATGCCCCTTACCGATGACTTTAATTGCTTAGTTGCAGAGCCAGCATGAGTGATGCCCCTTACCAATGACTTTAATTGCTTAGTTGCAGAGCCAGCATGAGTGAGCGAGCCCCTCACGAGGGCGTCACCATGTCCGTACAAAGACAGTCCCCATAAACCAGCTGATACTGATGACATCTGTGAGATCTCACCAAGGGCACAGACGTGGATTCCAAGATGAGGTCATCATGAGAGCAGGGTATACAAGTCTGCAGGACTTTAGACGTTTTTTTCTGCTAAAAGATAAGGTTAGGGATGATAAAGACAATGCCATGATGCTTCATTTGGTCTGAGATGATAGGGCTGCATTTTACATTTGATTTCATAATACACTATGGCATCTACCAGGTCCGAGAGATAGACGTATGGGGTGTTGATCAGATAATTGAAAAGCACCCATCAAGAAGATGAAACTCAAATGTGCTGTTCCAAGCTTCTTAGCTCAGCCCATAGCAAACTCAGCTGTACGTAGGAGCCGGTGGGGATGGGAAAATCTTGACTAGACAGCTTTGATGGAAACCAAACCCAGATTTATAAATCTGCGATGGAAACCACTTGGCCACGACATCTGCTACATCCGAGGAAGTTTGCCTTGAATGATACAAAGAAAGATTTCAGAAGTTAACTTTTAACCGTTGGAGTAACACTCTCGAAAGCTTACCTTTTACTGGTGCAAACTCACACAGTGCACCACGTGCACGGCCAGATATTTTGCTACACAGTTCATAGAATGCACGAAAACGAAAATGCGCGAAGTAACAGCAGATTGGTAGGTTTGTGCGATAAGTTTCGGAATTCCTGAGAGCGTGTCTGTAATATGCTGTGCTTCCATCTTGCCACTTCAATCGACCCGCGTACCTGTTGACATACACCTTGTCCAGTTATACTCGTGAAATCATTACAGGCCAGGCTGAACTGATGAAACACGATTCTGGACAGTTACTCAGATTTTAAAAACGTAGATATATGGCAAATGAATGGCAGATGTTTTATGCTGTTTAGTGTGTGTGTGTGTGTGTCTGTGTGTGTGTGGTGTGTGTGTGTGTGTGTGTGTGCGCGCGCGCGCGCGCGCGCACGCTGGGGGTGTAAGTGTGGCAGGTGGGTGGGGTGCAGATAGAACGAACATTCTTACAGGAATGGAATACACTGATTGAAAATGTACATAAGGTCGTGTTAGATCACAGGAACACACGCAACCCCATCTCCACATACAGCAGACCCCCCCCCCCCCCCCCCCCACACACACACACACATACACACACACACACGCACAAACACGCACCTTTCCAACCAACCCCTTCCTCCCGGCAGATGGTAAAACGACACGATACAATGATGAATGCAGAAAGGCAACTGCCCTATTTGAAGGGGTGAGTTTTTTGAAGCACATAAAATGTACAAATATATGTATTGAAATCACTGATATCTACTGGTTGAGAAAAGAAAGCGTGATGACAACATTGTACATGACTGACCTAAATAACGCAACTCTGAATCGTGTCGGTCTGCTATAATGCTAGGAGAAGATAATTTCAATCTTAGATCTCTGAACCGTGTCGGTCTGCTACAATGCTAGGAGAAGATAATTTCAATCTTAGATCTTTAAGCTCTAGACAATGAAAAAATGGACGTCATCTTCTGTCGCTTGTGCACATTGATCTTGCTGATTTCACTCCTTCGCCCCTGTGAATCAACTTTTTAATCAAATCACGGCATGGCCACCGTAGGACTTGCTTCCATCACACAGCAGCCCCTTCCTCTTTTCGCTATTTTTCGACGCAATAGTCACAACCATCAAGCCTGGATACTGTGCCTTGACAGTGAGAGAAAAAGAAATAACACCTGAACAAGTTTCGATAAAGTTCTCTCAGGCACAATGTTAGGCTTGGTGGGACTGTTATGGGATGTATGACTGACTGACTGTTCCAGACTGTTTTCCTCTCTTCTGTTCTCATCTTTCGTCTGGTTGTTTAGATTTTTCCCGTACTACGTGTTTTAGTAGTACTGTGTGTACTAGAATGATGCTATTTTAGTATGTTTGGGTGAACTTTGTGCTGAATATTTTTTTACAGAAATAAGAAAAAAGGTATTAAGGATTGGTTTATTTATTTAATAGATATGTACTAAGGTGTTGAGAATTGCACACAAGGAAAAGGACGATATAGTGGGAATACAGTGGTGTACGATAAGAAGAAGTTGTGTTCTAAGAGACGAATAAGCCGTGGCTCCAATACGGTGTAGCATGTAGCCAATGCAGCACGCAGTACCTGTAGTAGTAAATTTAGAAACAGTCACGTGGCTTCTGCGTCAGCATAAACGCAGGGGCAGGCCAGCTTACTGCTGCTGATAGGCACGTCTCCTTTTTCGGAGAGCAGAACCATATTGAAAGGGTGGTAGTGAGCTTTGCTTTGCAGGTCACCACATTTCTCAGATCTCTTTTTACCCTCCCCCACCCCCTCACCCCAGCCACGTGGGCAGTAAGGGCTGATCTGACAATCCTTACTGGAATATTGGGTTGCTTATTTCCATCCCCCCCCCCCCCCCTCTTGGTTAGGACAAGTGTGACTGGCCCACTCAGGTTATACAGATGAGTGGTAGATATATTTAGAATTGCATATTCCTCACCGACAGCTGGGCCACGCACTCTGTAATGGGAAGCGAGGTTCACGTTGTACTAGGTCACGCGTGCACATGAAACACGTGAGGCCAAGCCGCGTGAGCTGATAGATGACTTGCTCGTAGTGCCCGCCTTGGGTGCACACTTGACACGCCGTACATCGTGCAGCCAGACACGCGTGGTATGTCCCCAGCCGCAGCCAGGCCTTTCCACCCAATCCCTGACTGCCCCCCCCCCCTACCACTCTCCCCCACCACTCACCCTTCACCCCCCACGACGGTAGTTGATCCCCCACACTCCTCCCCCTTTAGCCAGCACACACACACACACCCTCCTCGCCCATCCCCCCCCCCCTCTTCCCACCTCTGTTATCATAACCCTGCCTCTCACCACTTTTCACTACCTCCCTCCATCCTCAAAGGACCCCATTGCCCCCCCCCCCCTCCCACCCTCCTTTTGCTACACAGTCCGGAGAAAGTCCCCGTGGGTAGTGTAGCAATTCTTTCGAAACAGCTGATTAACCCTTTAGCGCGGAAGGAATTTCCTCAAAACTGGGACCATCGTGCACTTGGTGACAAGTTTTTGAAATTTGGCATGGTGTTAGGTATGGGTATAAGGTTTTCAAAAACCACCGCAAACAAATTGAGCTTGATATTTTACCCTGTTTGCGCAAAATCCAATATGGCTACTGACAGAAACTGTTCATGCCAGTCACAGCCCCCATTGCCATCACAGCTTTGTCAAATGTCACTTATTATACGTTTTATGGTGCAAGCAACCTACTTCTGAATTCACTTTGGTATTATATAGGTATTGCCAGGGTCAAAGGTCATTTTCAAGGTCAAATTAGTAAGAAATATAACAACTTTTGCACTTGATCGATTTCAACCATGGTGAAATCGACTGGAGTGTTTCTAGAGTATTCATTTGATATACTAGAACATTCTACAAATGTTCTTGAACATTCCAGTATATTAAATGAAAATTTTAAGAACATTCCAGGCCGTTTTACCTGGGTAAATGTGACATTAGGTTCTTAACTAATGTTTACATTCCTTGTTCGAGATGTAATTTTTCACGTTCTTGAACTCCTGATTGAGCAGTTTATCAAAGAATCCAATGAGTCCAGTTGGGAAGACTGGGACCACACAGTTGAGTTTCATCCACTTAATGGATGCGTTTCTGAGAGTGTTGCTCAAATTTCCTGACCAACACTGCAGGTGCCTGTATCTCTCGGGCGTGGTTGATGCCGGGATATATTATGAAAGGAAGCGTAGAGTACAGCCTTGTCATGTAGTCTCAGACCGAAATGGAAATCCGTAGCATCATCTTAATCATCCTCATTCTCATCAATCAGCAGTTTAAAAAAAATGTCTCAAATTCTGTGGCCCTTCATGTCCAGCTCTCATGGTGACCTCAGTTTCAATGTCCTCTCCACGTCTGTGGTCTTGGTTTGGTTCCGTCGGTGTCACCAGTATCGGCGAGTCCATGGGGGCTGTCGTTGGACGGACGTGGTGGCGCCCTCCGGAGGGAGAGCTCATTCACACCGGCTCCGCGACTAAGCAATTATTGTCATTAGTAGGGGGCTTAGTAGGTGGTGTCCTGCGTATGTTAGATCAGAACAGGCGCCACTGAACACCACCGAAGTGACTCGGCAGCAGTGCAGTGTCTCCTCCAGTGGGTTGCCTCTTGACTTGACATTGACTGCTCCCTGTGGATTGCCGGTGCCGGGGCTGCAGCAGGGCTGGCCGGGCTGTGGCTGTGGACAGGGTGTCAGAATGAGCGGCGTGGGTGCACTGCCTCTGAGGTGGTGCAGAGGTTGGGACAGCAAAAAAAAAAAAAAAAAAAAAAAAAAAAAGGAGTCCAATGAGTCCAAGTTAGAAATGCAGCATGGTGTTCAAATGACTTTGAATGTCCTGGGTGTGATTGCTAGTTCTGAAACCTAGTGCACCACCCTTCACACTTGCACAGTGGGCTACAGCGAAGTGCAGCTCGGTGACACTTGCAGTT
Source organism: Conus canariensis (assembly GCA_033310375.1). NCBI lineage: Eukaryota > Metazoa > Mollusca > Gastropoda > Neogastropoda > Conidae > Conus > Conus canariensis. The sequence continues at coordinate 78,802,687 of CM065724.1, forward strand.
TCCTTTGCAAGCAACCCAGCAGCCACAGTGAAGCAACAATGAGCATCCTTTGCTGGCATGTGGCAGATCAGTCCAGTGTGGTACCCATGCCTTGGTTCTGTCATTCCACTGCCATCCCCATTCACTCGGGCTTGGAACGTTGGGAAGTTAGGAGAGAGACTCTTTCCAGATGAAAGCCCCAACGAGCAGTGCTCGCCTCACATGCTGGAGCAAGGCATGCTGAGTCGGTGGGACGGACTCAAGAGGTTTGAGGCCAATGGTGAACAACAGCTTTCTGGCTTCATTGACAGAAGTGGATAGGCAGTTTTTGCTGTACATTAGCACAGTCAGATGCTCCAGACGTCGCATGTGCAGCGAGTCAAGTGTGAAGCTGGCTGGATCCTGGGTGACAGCGATGAAGGTGTCAGTGACCTCAGGAAGAGCAGCCCACGCATTACATGCTGTCTTTTTCCCAATCCCAAACATTGCCGATGTTACATCACATCCCGTGGAATGGAAGAAGAGGAGAGCCTCAGAGCGCTGAGGTCCAAGCTGTTGAGAGATGTGATGAATGGAAATGTCTCTGAATGTTTTTCCAGACCCAAATCCGATCCACAGCTCTGACAAGTTCAGTTCATGGAAATGATAGATGGCAAGAACCACCACATCAGTGTCCACTGTCCTGAGGTAGGCCCTAGTGTGTCCTTGCTCAGTAGCGTGGTGCAGGTGCAGCATCATCCGGGTGTCAGCTTCTTCTTGAGAGCAGGGAGACAAGGCCGATACATCAGTTGGTCTATTACTGAGTACAGGGTCATCTTTCGTGGTGAAGAGATATTTTGTGACAGTGGTCCTTTGCACCAGAAGCTCGCTGAGGAACTGAAACAGTTCATTCTTGCTTTCAGACTCTTTGAGAAATTTCTGCCAGTCAGCTTCCTTTGGAATAGGTATCTTTGCAGAGACTCTTGTTCGTCGTCCTTCACATTCACCCCGTTTTGCACGAGTTTGCGATTTGATAATTGCATCCTAATATGTGCCCCAGACAGCATCTATTCTGGTGGTCGTGTTGGTCATCTGGTTTCTAAGAAGGGTAGTAAGTGCATGTGTGTATAGTCTCCAAACACAGTGGCACGCTGGGGCTTGACGATGTGAATGATGGCTGACATATCCAGCACAACCACAGAGGCTTCTTTGGCTGCAGGGGAACGTCCAGGATCAGGCATACCAGGAAGACAGCCAAGAAGAGCTGATTTGGTACCTGTCATCAGTTTTCCCCTGTCACTCAAGGAAGAAGGCTCACGCTGATTCTCATGCCTGAAAAGTCATCTACATCTATATCTGGTCGTCCTTGGAGGGACAGAAACAACCTTGTGATGAATGCTGCATTTGCCTTTGCTGATCCCAACTTGTCAGCTCCTTTCTTCAAGTCCACAGGTGGCTGATTGCTGAAGGTGTACAAACTGGCCCTTGGATAACATCAGACAAGGGTTTGGAACAGGTTTCAGTTCTGTCCTGCACAAACTCTGCAAACATGGCCTTGCCTATGTTGGGAGCTTCGGGTCCACGACTTCACCAGTGTCCAGTGTGACAAGCTCTTGTCCTGTCTCTTTGAATGGGTTGACAACGTTCCCTCTTTGACGAGATAGAGTAGAGCCTTGAGTCTTTCAAAAATTTGTTCTGCTCAGCAGCAGAAGACTCTGGATGTTCCAAGCTGATATCCTTGTTTGAAGCAGAGAGACTGGCGTTCTCAAATTCATCAGTGACCCTTAGCACCTCAGGTTTTGAAAGCTCAATGATATCCTTTTCCTCTGGCTGTCTATAGAGTCCTTTTGCTCCGCTGTCCTCTTTGAGGAACTTGATGCTGTGCTCCTGGCTCTAGTCAAGTGCCATAGAGAGAACTTCTTTTCATTGCGTTGCACAACAAACTTTCCTTCCATGAAGGCTTCATGGACACTTGGGTGGGTCTCTGGCAGACATGCCATGTCTTTCAAGAAGACAGGCATCCAGCGGGCAAAGTTTGTATGTCCAAAAGCAAAAAAACATGGACACAGGTCTTCACAGACACTCAGAGTCAGTGGCCAATCACCCATTCGCTGACCTCGAAGAAAGCGGCAACAGATCAGGAGAAATACTTGGACAGTTGACCAGTAGCAGACAGTTGGAGCATTTGCAGCGAGTCTCTTCTCCAACACCTCCATGGTTTCGTGAGGCCCATAGCCCGTCTGACAGAGCTTGAACCTTCAGAGCACGGAGCCAGGCCAGAGTCAGCTGGTATGAATACCGTGTGCGCTTGACATGACTGCTTCCTAGAAGAGATGCTGCAACACCAGGGGTGAACACTTGCCAAGGAGAACATCCGCTCCCAGCCAGATCCAGCCAGCAGCTTTCCCCCACATTGTTGGGATGCCATCTCAGTATGGAGGAATCCCATGAAGCGCGCCATCTTTGATTCACCACCCCCCTCAGGAAACCTCCACAGACACTTCTTCTGTTGAGCATAGAGGGGACAGTCATCTACAGTCACTGGAATCTGACCGGGGTTAACCAAGTCACTGCCTTCTTGGAAATGAGCATGGAGTGTTTCTGCTAATGCAGTGGTGAACACCGAGTATAGCAACAGAGGCCATGTTGAATGTCATACTATGCTTTTTCTGATTAGGTGTTAAGAGTGATGCATTTAAAGACATAAATGAGCTCTCAAAATGTAGAACCATGACAGGAAAACTCAGTATTTTCTTTTGAAGTTGATTCCTTTCAGAGTTATAACAAATTTGGGCTGAAATGACCTTGCAAATAAAATTTGACATTCAAAATGACCTCAAGTCGCTACGTCAATGTCAAATATGGATTCCTTATCCCAAAAACAATATAAATAATGGTATTACATAAGGTTCTAGTAGTAACGAATGCTGCAATTTGACAGTCACTTTTCTAGGTGACGGCCATATTGGATTTTGTGCAAACAGGCCAAAGTAGGTCGAG
>CM065724.1:78810644-78840644 GCA_033310375.1 Conus canariensis
CTTCAGGCAAGACAAACGGCATTCAAGACAATGAAAACGAAAAACGAACAATCACTTATCTCCTCAGGCTGGGCGCAAAATGGATATGAAATGAACATTCCACGTCCATTTTGCGACCAGTTGGAAGATACAAGTGAATTTTACGATTTTTTTTTCATTGTCTTGAATGTTGTTTTGTCCTGCCTGTAGAAGGCCAAAGAGGTCGAAACACGTCGTGTTTGTCTTGTAATTTGTATGTTTCTTTCGTTCGGCGGCATACTAATTTTTCTTACAACTTTCTTCGCTGCAGTTTGGCTCAGTGAATTAATCTTATTTCGATTTTTTTTCTTTTCCTTTCTAATGTATCTGATTATCCTCCTTTCTCAGGAAAGATCGTCACAAAGGAATATTGCAGTTTATTTATACTCAGTTATACATTTAAGCTGAAGAGTGTGTTTCACTTATTTTGAATGAAAGATGTCTATCATAAACAGTGTTGAATGTTTGTAGCCAATACCCTAGATTTTTTTTCCCCATTATTATCTGTTAAGTATACTTGTAGAAATTCGAAAATTGTGAGTGGGAAGGATGAGCAAAAGACCTATCCTCTTGAATTCTTCCAAAAAAGATCTGTAGGTTACATGTTTGTATACTGTTTGGAAGATTTTAATTCCGTTCTAGCGCTTGTGACACAGACTGGATGATGATCACTGTATCGATCTACAAGGAACATTCCATTCAACGATATCTTAGGAGTTAGGACATACGATCGTCAATTAGTGTTCTGCTGATTGAGCTTACACGGGTAGCGGTGTAATTTATTTTAGATAAGTTGTATCAGGAAAACATGTCTGTCCCTGACTAATGAGATTTCAATAGGTCAGTATAAAGTCACCTGGAATTTCAGTAACATCAAGAATTGCTTCATAGAGAGAGAGAAGAGTAGAAGATGAGAGAGATGAGAGAGATGAGAGACTCGAGAGAGAGGGGAAGACAAGACAAGACAGAATTCTTTATTTACGAGGAAATAGATAAGCACTGACGCGCTTTTTTAATCAGTCCCTGAGTAGCGACTACACATGCAGTGAATGAAATATTAAGAAAGAAACGAGAAACAAACAAGGTGGTCATGCAATCATAGTGGAACATCAAATAAAAATAGAAAACACATAAAAAAGATAAATAAACAAACAAAAAAAAAATAAGAATAAAAATGATAATAATGAAGGAGAAGAAGAGAGTGGGGTGGGGGTGGGCTGGGGGAGCATATGGAAATGGACTATAATGTACGACAATGACATGTATAAAAATGGACAGTGAAATGAACATGACAAAGTACAATGCACAGAGAGAGAGGAGAGAGAGAAAGAGGGCAGACAGACAGACAGACAGGCAGACAGACAGTGAGAGAGAGAGAGAGAGAGAGAGAGAGAGAGAGAGAGAGAGAGAGAGAGAGAGAGAGAGAGAAAAAAAGCACAGCATGTATTCTTTTTCATAAGGCATGAAAATACGTAGAATGTATTTAGCAAATGGACATGGAATTTGAAAAAAGAAGAGAGAGAGAGAGAGGAGAGAGAGAGAGAGAGAGAGAGGAGAGAGAGAGAGAGAGAGAGGCTGAAGGAGAGGGGGAACAACAGAAATATAACGAAGTAGTAACACAAAATGTAATAACTGGAAATGGAAATGTACTAAACGTACAATAATTAGCATGTATGAAAACAGTAAAATGAGTATGACAAAGTACGTAAAGAATTGGGAACACACACACGTACGCACGCACAGAGAGAGAGGAGAGAGAGAGAGAGAGAGAGAGAGAGAGAGAGAGAGAGAGAGAGGAGGGATAGAGACAGACAGACAGACAGACAGACAGACAGACAGAGAGAGAGAGAAAGGGGGGGGGGGGGTTGAAAAGAGGGAGAACAACAGAAATATAAAGAAGTAGTAAGCACAAAATGTAATAATTGGAAATGTACTAAAACGTACAACAATTAGCATGTATAAAAGCAGACAGTAAAATGAATATGACAAAGTACGTAATGAATTGGGCACACACACACGTACGCACGCACAGAGAGAGAGAGAGAGAGAGAGAGAGAGAGAGAGAGAGAGAGAGAGAGAGACAGACAGACAGACAGACAGACAGACAGACAGACAGACAGTGAGAGAGACAGACAGACAGACAGACAGACAGAGAGAGAGAGAGAGAGAGAAGGCACAACATGTAATCATTTTGCGTAAGGTATAAAAATACGTAGAAGGTATTAGCAAAGTGACATGGAATTTGGAGGGAGAGAGAGAGAGAAAGAGAGAGAGAGAGAGAGAGAGAGAGAGAGAGACAGACAGACAGACAGACAGACAGACAGACAGACAGAGAGACAGGTAGACAACAGCCAGTGAGAGAGAGAGAAAGAGAGAGAGAGAGTGAAAACAAGGCACAACATGTATTCTTTTTCATAAGGCATGAAAATACGTAGTAGGTATTTAGCAAATCAACATGGAATTTGAAAAAAAAAAGAAGAGAGAGAGAGAGAGAGAGAGAGAGAGAGAGAGGAGAGAGAGAGAGAGAGAGAGAGAGACAGAGGTGAAAGAGGGGGAACAACAGAAATATAAGAAGTAGTAAGCACAAAATGTAATAATTGGAAATGGAAATGTACTAAAACGTACAATTAGCATGTACAACAATTAGACAGTAAAATGAATATGACAAAGTACATACAGAATTGGGCACACACACACGTACGCACGCAGAGAGAGAGAGAGAGAGAGAGAGAGAGAGAGAGAGAAGAGAGAGAGAGAAGACAGACAGACAGACAGACAGACAGTTAGAGAGAGAGGAGACAGACAGAGACAGAAGAAGAGAGAGAGAGAGAGAGAGAGAGAGAGAGAGAGAGAGAGAGAGAGAGAGAGAGAGAGAGAGAGTGAAAACAAGGCACAACATGTATTCTTTCTCATAAGGCATGAAAAAACGTAGAATGTATTAAGCAAATCGACATGGATTTTGAAAAAAAAAAGGAGAGAGAGAGAGAGAGGAGAGAGAGAGAGAGAGAGAGAGAGAGAGAGAGAGAGAGAGGTGTTGAAGAGAGAGGGGGAACAACGAAATATAAAGAAGTAGTCGGCACAAAATGTAATAACTGGAAATGTACTAAAACGTACAACAATTAGCATGTATAAAAACAGACAGTAAAATGAATATGACAAAGTACGTACAGAATTGGGAACACACACACATGTACGCACGCACAGAGAGAGAGAGAGAGAGAGAGAGAGAGAGAGAGAGAGAGAGAGAGAGAGAGAGAGAGAGAGAGAGAGAGAGAGAGGAGAGAGAGGAGGAGAAAACAAGGCCCAACATGTAATCATTTTTCGTAAGGTATAAAAATACGTAGAAGGTATTAGCAAAGTGACATGGAATTTGGAGGAAGAGAGAGAGAGAGAGAGAGAGAGAGAGAGAGAGAGAGAGAGAGAGGAGAGAGAGAGAGAGAGAGAGAGAGTCTCACCTCTTGCTTCGGAAGTAAGATTCAGTTCGATCATGGGCCGCTGAATATAAGAAACAGTTGTTATATGTAACTGAATGTTCAGAATCCCATGTCGCATCATCCTTAAGACAATACGATATTGTTGCTTCTGCTGAACAGATATGGAGGGTTGAGTTCTGACGCTGTCCAAAAGTTTTCGGACAGTCGGCGGCCTCCAAGATAATCCCCTATGTCTGCAGTGAAATGGTATGAACCCGGGTAAAGATTCACATGAACACGAAAAATACGTCCAGGAGATGTTACTATGTTGATTGTGCAATCACCGCTAATGTTCACTGAATGACAAACAAATTTGACGAAACCATTTAAACCACTTAGTCTGATGTTGTCTGAATGTTTTATGCACTCTTTAACGACAGTCCTGTTTAAGTTGGCGGATCCGTTTTCTATTAGATTAGGTAGACTCCACACTGTTTCAGAAGTAGGTGCAGTCACTGCTGTCCGTTTGCCGTAAGCGTTTGTGTTTGAAATGAAATGAGGCAGAGAACAGTAAACGATAAACAGTAAACAAGTGGGGTATTTTTTACTCCCATAAGAAAACCTAACACAGAGTAACTTTTATTCAAGACTGGCAGAGCCTTTTAAACTTGAATAAAGTCAGACAAACACATAGACGAACAATCTAACAGCGGGGGAAAAAACAAGCGCAGGCCAACAACTGAGGCAGCTATTTGTTGTTCCTGGACACTTTGAAAATTCTTCATGGATACTTCTCCTAGGGTCATCTTAGTACTTCATCTACATATTCCATCTGGACAATTAGCCTAGATACGCTACTTTTTCACATGTATGCATCACCTCCAGATTTCGTTTGCATACTTCACCAGACATTTCACTTCCATGTTTCACTTTGACACCCACCTGAATAAATTGCCTGAAGTACTTGTTTAGATACTTCACCTAGATATTTCATTTGACTGGTTTCACATTGACTTTTGATGTACTTTACCCGACCATTTCAATTTGATACTCCATCCAGATACTTCAATTGGTTGCTTAACTTGGATATTCTATTAGATACTTCAGCTGATCTGTAGAAATGTTTGTTCCTCACACATACTAATCCCATTACCAAACATATTTCATAAATACGTCAGATCAGCTGTTATGGATATATAGTAGACGACGACGACGACGACGACAAACGACGACGACGACGACGAAAAAATAGAAGATGAAGAAGAAGAAGAAGAAGAAAAAACAACAACAACAACCACAACAACAACAACAGCAACAACAATAACAACAAAAGCAAGAACAAGAACGAGAACGAAAGCAGGAACATAAGAACAAGACGAAATGTACATTTTGTCAAACGTGTCTGGTTTTATGTACTTGGCACAGGGAGACAGAGACGTACATTGAAGTTTCACTTGTTTAAAAACTGACTTACGTACACACACACACGCTCTACATACAAACATACATACATGCACACAATGCTTTGAAACGTGATCTCTAAATGGATCGTGACACGCTGAATGAAAACATTTCATTTTCACACACACACACACACACACACACACACACACACACACACACACACACACACACACACTCCTCTCTCTGATATATATATATATATATATATATATATATATATATATATATATATATCAGTAGTGGCGCTGCATTTCCCTCAGAACTGAGAAATGTGTTGACCTTACAGCTGGACTTGAGTTTTGAGATGTTGTTGACGCTTCCAGGTACTTGAAGCTGCTTAATGGCTCAAGTTTTATACCAGTTGCTTAAAGTGCTTCCTTAGATGACTTTCGTATAATTTATGTCTGCTTGGTTTGTCTGCACTGATTTCAATGGCATGTACTGTGGACGTTGTGCCACGTGCTTTGCTACATTTACAGTCCAGCAGCGCCATTGATTTCATCGGCAAAGCATAAGGTTTACTCTTCAGAGGCAATGTTCTCATGCATCAGTCATTTTTTCCCCAGAAAGATGTCAAAGAGGATGGGAGAGAGTGAACTGCCCTTGCATAGAACCATCTGTCACTTCAGAGGATTGCGCTGGAAGTTCTTTCATATATTTGCTTCATTACCCTGACAAGGTTCCTGCCAATTTCACGCTGCATGGTCGCCCACAGGGCTGCATACTGACCCTGACAAGTTCCTGCCAATTTCACGCTGCATGGTCGCCCACAGGCTGCATACTGTTCCTGATAAGTTCCTGCCAATTTCACGCTGCATGGTCGCCCACAGGGCTGCATACTGACCCTGACAAGGTTCCTGCCAATTTCACGCTGCATGGTCGCCCACAGGGCTGCATACTGACCCTGACAAGGTTCCTGCCAATTTCACGCTGCATGGTCGCCCACAGGGCTGCATACTGACCCTGACAAGGTTCCTGCCAATTTCACGCTGCATGGTCGCCCACAGGGCTGCATACTGACCCTGACAAGGTTCCTGCCAATTTCACGCTGCACGGTCGCCCACATGGCTGCATACTGACCCTGTCAAATGCTCTCTGAAGGTTAACCAAAACATGCTATGCATCTTGCTGGTGTTGAAGTTGCTTCTAACTAAGAATACCGAGCTTCAACAGCTTAGCAACTTGATTCTTCGTCAACAAGAATCTTTCCCGCTTTTGGTTTAGTCTGTTGAATAGAATGATCAATACTACGTACTGGAGACGAAGTAATTCTGAGATAACTTGAGGCTGCTTCTCCTGGGGAGCGTGATGACCAAGAACAGGGTCTGCCAGACCTTTTCACAACTATCAGGATCTTAACAGATTGTTTCCCCTGCAGCCTGCATTAGGTCTGATAGTTCGTTGTGTATTCCAGCTGGCTTCCCTTTTTTGCATTGATTTGGAAGTCTCCTTCATTGGTTAAACAGGGATAGTTCAGCACAGCTGATCTGCATCTGTCTTGTAATTCTACAGTTCTGAGCTGTGGTCAGTCCTACGTTTATTCTTCATTGACGTGTCTGCTTTGTCAGTGACTAGCCCATGTTTACTGGTAGAAAACTGCTTCAGTATCTGATGGGCTCGTTTGGTGTTGTTTCATTTATTGTGTCGTCTTTGTTTGTGTCATCTATCTCGCCTTTTGTGATTTTTTTCATGCTCTTTTTTTTAATCTCATTAGCCATTTCATTTTTCTTTCTTTCTTTTTCTACAATAACATCCTTTTGGTTTTTCCCTTTCGTTTCTGTCTTGTTTTGTTGGTCGTGCCTTGCTTTGCTGTGTCTTTTTCCTGGTCCCTTTTGCTCTTCAGCTTTAGATTCTTGAGTTGATCTGGGTCAGACCTGAGCCTTGTGTTCTTGTCTTTATTTTTTAAGCAGAATTTTGAGGTCGTAACTACTAGATGCGATTTTTGACCGGTTTGTTTTTCAAAATCTAAAGTGCAGTCAATTTGGCAGTGATGCCATCTCCTGGGTGTTTTGTTGGGGCCTACTTGTCTTGCCTGTTAATTGCTTCATCCTCCTACTTTGGCATCCCAGTCTATCAACATGTCTGCTTGTGGTGTTTGGTCAAGAACTTCCTAACCTTGGTCGTAAACATTATCAATTTGCCTGCCATCATAATCTGATGGTTGGACATAAATTGTGTTATGTTGAAGGGGATTGCCTACAGTCAGATGGCAATTAATTGACAAGAGGCTGGACCACATCAAATGGAACTGTTCACTGGTCTTGTGAACGAAAGAAGCCAGCCCTATGCTCATGTGTGTTGTTCTGTTGGTGAAGTAGATCCTGTGTCTTTTGTTCCAGTTGGAGAGCATCTAAATGAATCCAGTGAACTTCCGTTTCTTCCAGAATGTTCCTGGAATAATTGTTTTTGAAAAGAGTTATTTCAATGTTCCACCAGCTGTAAAAGTTCTAATAATGCATGTTCCTATCATGGTGTTTCCCCTGCCTTGTAGCTGACATTTCAAGCACATTCGTTTCTTACTGGCACTTCCGCAACCAGGCTGTGTAAATGGGAGTATGGTCCCTTAGGCAGGCCAGAGTGAGTACTCTTTTCATATTGGCTACCATGTAACTACTTCCTGTGGCATGCGGAGTATAAACTTTATCCCATCATCATTGATTTCACAGAGGTTGGGTTCCAGCAAACCGTCCCATGCCCATAAGCCACCACATGAAAGGCACTTCATCAAATCTCAAACTAGAATCTACTGATGACAAATGAAAATGAATTTTATAGTGATATTTGTCTTTGCATGCATTGAGTTGTTCTCCCAGGATGGTGTGCATATGAACACGTGATCATACGGCATAAAGGTAACCCTATTATGTCATTGAGAGACTCTGCATTTCCATCCACATAAACACCTCGGAGATTTGACTCACAGCTAATGTTCTCATAAACGTCACTTTCTCAAAAAAAAAGTATCCAGTAGCATTTTTCTCCATCCATCAATTAATCGACATATCATTGACACTTATTCCTGCAGGAATAGAAGATGTTGTCCTCTAAGGGAAGTACTCAGAATGTGTTCACTATTACAATTTCAGAGTAGTTTAACTCGTCATCGCCAGTCAATATGAAATGAAGCAGTGAACAGTAAACAATTAACAAGTAGGGTAACTCTTGCTCCCACAAGAAAACATAACTCCAAAGGAATGTTGCTTACGACACCGCATCGCCTAGCAGACACGACAGCACAGAGCACACAGAACAAACAAGGAAACATCCTTCCAAAAGGATGCTCCAAGCTTGCCCATATACCCCATACCGAACACATCTACACAGCAACAATAACTGGAGAAATGAATAAATATAAAGTAACTTTTATTCAAGACTGGCACAGCCTTTTAAAACTTGAACAAAATGTTTTCTTGTGGGAGCAAGAGTTACCCTACTTGTTAATTGGGCATCGCCAGATTCTCTCTCTCTCTCTCTCTCTCTCTCTCTCTCTCTCTCTCTCTCTCTCTCTCTCTCTCTCTTCATGTACACGTATCACCGTTAATAATCTGTCTCCGCCCCAGTTCTTTACTCATGTTTTGGCTGGATTTTAGTGAGTGAGACAGCAAGAAACAGTAAAAAAAAAAAAAAAAGAAAAAAAAAAAGAGAAAATCTCTTCTTAAAGTAGCCAAATACTCAGGTGGTGTTATCAGGTGTTATAATTAATTTAGTCCACATATGCTAACTGAAGTTATCTACTACAAACTACTGACAAACCAGTGGTGTTGATAAATCATCTTAACTGAGTTTAACAAGTATTTGCATAAAGTTATTCTGTTAAAATGTTAAGGTATACATGAAAACAATGTATAGTCTGATGACTTAGAAACTAATTACATTTGCTTTTCTGCAGGGGCAATTAGTAACAGTTGACATTGGGGTCTCTAACTGAGTGGCAAACATAGTTGTTGAGTCTTACATACTGAAAATGACTGTTTTTAATCTTATGGCTTATGATGGGTCTGTGGAGTTTGGGGGCTTGATCTGTCCTTTTGCAAGGTTAAGCTGACCATCATATTTCTAATGTCTGTCTGACTGACAGATTGGCAGAAAAACATGGAAACCCATGGGATTTACTATGGAAGAGGGGTTTAGTCATCAGAAAGGAGGCAGAGACTTCTCAACATGCACAATGTGACATTAAACAGTTTAAATGAAAGGTGACAATTTCTGATATCCTGGAGATCTTCAGCTTTTGATGCTGATGTGTCAGTTGATATGGCACGCCACGTACGTGGCATGAGTAAGCTCAAGATCTGCGTAAAGGAGTGTCGACGTCATGAGAGCCAGTGACCTTTGAAGTGGTGTGGGAAGTTCTCACACCGTTGTCGTCAGTTACGTTTTATCAACTTGTCAGCTTGCAGCAAGACTAGCTAGAAGGATGAAGGAAAGGGAGTGAGAGGAAGGGGTGAAAGGGGTGAAGTAGGCACAAAAATGACGTAAAACTGATGACGCTAAGGACGTGCGTGCGTGCGTGCGTGAGTGCGTGCGTGCGTGTGTGTGTGTGTGTGTGTGTGTGTGTGTGTGTGTGTGTGTGTGTGTGGTGTGGATGAGAGGAGAGAGAGAGAGAGAGAGAGAGAGAGAGAGAGAGAGGATGGTGGTGGCTGACAAGGCACACTGGACCCTTGGGGAAAAAAATCTTTCTCGAATGAAACTTCAGGTTGATGGCCAACAGGGATGCTGATCTTTTACTGATGGTCCCTGGCTGTGGACCCCTGAGACACCAATGGAGCAGTGGAATAAGTCACTGTCCTTTTATTTGCTTCTTGCTGGCTTGTTTCGAGGGACTGGGGAAGGCTGGACCCTTTGTTGGATGACAGGTTTAGGCACAAGGGGCAGGAATTGACATACCATTTGATGTCTCCGGTGATCCCTGACCCATAGTCTTGGGTTGTCACCCAATGCGTCGTGGCTATGAACCCTGCATAGCCATTTATGGGAAGCGTGGGACCCAGTTCCAATGCTCAGGCATAGTGTGGGGCTGAGACCACAAGTTGTACGAGTCAATGCTCAGGCATAGTGTGGGGCTGAGACCACAAGTTGTACGCAGTCAATGCTCAGGCATAGTGTGGGGCTGAGACCACAAGTTGTACGAGTCAATGCTCAGGCATAGTGTGGGGCTGAGACCACAAGTTGTACGCAGTCAATGCTCAGGCATAGTGTGGGGCTAAGACCACAAGTTGTACGCAGTCAATGCTCAGGTATAAGTGTGGGGCTGGGAGACCACAAGTTGTACAGCAGTCAATGCTCAGTTGAGGCATTAGTGTTGGGGCTTTAAGAGGACAGACACAAGTTGTACCGCAGTCAATATTGCTAAACAGTGCATAGTGTGTGGGGCTGAGACCACAAGTTGTACGCAGTCAATGCTCAGGCATAGTGTGGGTGGGCGTAAGATCCAGCATAGTTGATACCACAGATTCCTATTGGGCTGCACGTTGGCGTGCTCGGATAGTTGGGCTGCAAGTTGTACCAGTTCCTATTGGTTGGCGGTGGGTGAACGTTTGCTTGAAAATTCTCCCTTCCACGAAGTATGGGGTGTGAGTGGTGATGAGCGTAGCACAGCCTATTGTGGCGCTTTACTAAGGTATTCTCCTCTCCACGGATGAAGTGTGGTTAGATAGCATGACAACTGTTCAAGAACGCTTTAGGTATCACACTGTAGGTGTAGCCTGGTTCGCGGATCTTCGATATAAGGCTGTTTGTTGATCATATGACCACGGGAACAATACAGTGTGGTACAGACAGGACATGATTAAATGTCACTCAGTGAAGGTCATGTTTTTATGCTGTCTCATGTTCTGTGCAACATCAATGGCACTACCCCCACACCGCTCATACCTGTTCCCCGTCCACAGCCAGACCCTGATCTGTCCCACCACACCTCCAGCACCAGTACTCCACAGGGAGCAGACAATGTAAAGTCATTACAAGGCAGCTCATCAGAGAAGACACTGCGCTGATGCCGAGTCATCTGCATGTGTTCAGTAAGATCATTATTGACATACCAATTTATATTTGCAATACTTCCTTGTAGTTATTTTCCAGCATGCTGACGTGATAGGACAGTCAACAAATATTGGTGCCGCTCTTTTCTCCTATACTCCACAAAGGTACTGGTCAGGTAGAGACAGGGATTGAGAGCAGCATGCAAAGGAGGCACTAACATCATTATCCCCACGTTGACCTCTGAGGAGACAGGTATGTCTGCAAGGACTAGAAATCCCCAAACAGCAACCAACACACAGCAGACTATGCTGAAGACAGCAACGGTGCAAAGTCGCTGGGAAATGATCAGCTGGTTTGCCTTTGGGTTGGTCATACTTCGTAACACAATGTTAGATCTGGAATACCAGTTGACATATAACAGCCCAGCACTTGTCATAGACATTGTGACAACATTTAATATATTAAAAATTCCAAATGTAAAATGAAATCCAGCATGATTTACTTCTGCTGGTGGCAGTGGAATGCAGAGTCCATTGTGGCTGTAGGTCTTCCACTGTGAGAACACTGGGAGAAGAGGACACGTGGCCACAGCTATACCTACCATCCAGGCTGCCATGTTTGATATGTTAACCAGTTTAAACGACAGTGGAGGATTATTGCATGGAAAATTCCAGTGAACCTTCACTGCACAAAGAGTATTCACACAAATTATGCAAATAGACGATTCAAAAGACATAAAAAAGATAAACCCTGCTACTTGGCATTCTGTGCTTTGTGACCATATTGCTTCATGCCAAAGATATATCCCGTTAAATTGTGCGTTCTTTCCTATGATGAGAAATAAATATATGCTATGCCCTAAATTACACATGCTCAAATGAACTATGCATGCAAAGAAACCATATGACAAAGTTTCTTTTTCATATAATGCATGAAACAGGATAACCGAGGAATTTCCAAAAACAGAAACTACAGCCACTAGAATATAGACCACCCTAAATATGTTGCTGCCCAGCAAATCTTCACAGGATGACACGTCTTCTGCAGGAGAGTTGCACGAGGCTGGGTTGAAATCCTTTGGAAGGAGTGCAGGGCAGCATAGGACGAAACTGTCAGCTATTACTGACTGGAGTGATGAAAGTTTGTTGAACAAGGTGCGAGGAAACACCGTCAATGGACACATGGAAATATCTATGGACTGCAATGAAGGCATGACATGGAAGCCTTCTCCTACCACTCCTGTCATTTGACTGTGTGAGAGATTTAGTTCTTCCAGATGCACAAGCTTTCTAAAAGAGTCTGAGTTGAACTGTGCAATACGCACATGAGAGAGGTCGAGTCCCATAAGCTTGGTAATTGATACGATAGCCGGGAGACTGGCCTCAATGTCTATCGGATTTCCACGTAAGATTAAAACACGTAAATTTGCTACTTCTTTAAAACTCGCAGAATCCAAATATCTGATCTTATTGTATTTCACATCTAGGCTCTGAAGGTTGGGCAAACGTGGCAATTTGATTGCATCTAAGAAACACTGAGCCAAACTGAGATAAATGAGTTGTGTATTATTCTGTACACTTTCCAGAGTCATGTTGGTTTTATCAGCATTCAACAGACGAAGCTGCAGATGTTGATCAGCTGAGAATGGCTGGCTGCAGTAAAAAGCCTTCCCAT
This sequence comes from Conus canariensis, assembly GCA_033310375.1. Taxonomy (NCBI): domain Eukaryota; kingdom Metazoa; phylum Mollusca; class Gastropoda; order Neogastropoda; family Conidae; genus Conus; species Conus canariensis. The sequence continues at coordinate 78,823,196 of CM065724.1, forward strand.
AACAGACACATCCATCAGGGCACCTCAATCCACACATCAATTCATCGTCATTTTCAGGACACTGCCCGAGTTTCCCATCACATATATGATCAGCATGAACACATATTTTAGATCTGAGGCAGCGATAGAAACCAGGGCAGCTGTAATTATGGCAGTCTTTTTCATCTTCCCGATTTGGACAGTCAAAGATATGGTTACACCGCAAATAGACAGGCAAGCAGTAATATGATAACAGAGGGCATTCAAAATGAGTTGGAGGACACTGTGGATCACTTTCATTCAGTTTCATTACTGTAAGAAGACCTTGCTCATTCATCAGAACAATGGCAGGGGGAGGCAATGTCTGGTTAACGACATGCACTTCACTTTTTGTTTGACTAAAACAGTTCTCTTCATCTTTGCCAGATGCACAGTGTACTGACTTGTCACATTGTTGCTCCTTTGGTATGCACTGAAATGCACAATGCATGACATCTATAGCATCTGTTTCTACTGTTGTAAAAGCTTGTAAACGCACTGTTGTTCACTGACTCTGCCCTTGGAAAACTTAGACAGTCCAAAGACCACCGAGTGGTCAGATGGGCTTTAACAAAGCAACAACAACAAAAACAACAGCAAGAACAATAACAATGACAATTACGACAGCAACAACAAGAACGTTTCAATGAGTAGTGATAATTTGTGAAAGGTGACATACACAATCTCTCTCTCTCTCTCCTCTCTCTCTCTCTCTCTCTCTCTCTCTCTCTCTCTCTCTCTCTCTCTCTCTCTCTCTCTCTCGTCTCCCCCCCCCCCCTTCCCTGTGGGTTGCAACCTTGCTGCGGTCGGAGGACTTGCGCGGTCCAGAGATCCCTTAGGCTTTGCTGACGGGGGCATCAATACTCGACTGGATGGTTAGTTCTTGTTAACGCTTCTAGGTCTGTAGAGCCAGGCTGCTGTCTGGCCTAAGCACAAAGTGGTAGGAGTTGATGCCCCTGGTAGGGCCTCCAATGTCAGAAAGGCTAAGGGTGAGAACCCCGACTTAAAGTAACCCACCTTTTTCCTCTTCTTATTTTCTGCCTTTCTTATTTAGCTCTTTTCTATCTTTGTCTCCCCTTCAAGTCTTCTTTTCAACATTCTTTTTCTCTCCGTGGTCTTCTTCAGATCCACTACATTTGCCATGCAGTGCGACCTGTGATGGAGGGGAATGAGCTCCTGGTGATGGAGAGGGCTAGTGCCCTCAACACATCTCTTTGGCTTGGACCTCTCCTAGACAGGAGGTACACTCTGGCCCAGGTGTATTAATCGGCTACCCCTTCATGGGGCTAGATCAAGACAGGCAGTTCTCCGGCTGGCCAAGGTAACCCCTGCAGTGCTCAGCTCTCTGACCCCAGGAGTTGAGCATGATCAGGGGGGATAGGGTTAGTGGCGCTCTGTTTGTCGTATATCTCTCCTGAAGCCTGGAAGGGGTCAAGACAGTGACTTCTTGGCCCTGGCCCCTTAGTTGGACTCCAAGGTGGGTGGGTAAGGGAGATATGATTTTTTTTTAAATGGCTTCTTCACCTAAAATCCCCCCCCCCCCCACACACACACACACCATACACAAAAAACGTAAAGTCAACTTGAGAAGGATGTCGCAGGAGTCTGATCTGGACTGATTCAGAAAATGAGACAAGGAAAACCACTGGATGTTGGTCCTCTTGGCTGATTGTGGAGAGTGCAGAGCAGGACAAACTAATTTCTGCGTTAAGCCCGTTTGCCATTCAGAAGGACTTCCAAGGAATTGCAGGAGACCCACTGTCCATGAAACGGCTAAAGAACGGTACCTTCCTCATCCAGTGCAAGTGTAAGAGATAATCAGATTAGCCGCTGAAAGCTACAAAGCCGGTGAACCGAGAGATCCGGGTGACTCCCCATCAACAGCTGAATTCCTCCGAAGGAGTCATTCAGTGTCTAGATCTCAGAGGCGTCTCAGACACGGAAATTAAAATGGAACTGGCATCCCAAGGTGTGATAATTGTGCATAGGGTGACAGTTCGCAAAGGAACAGAAAGAGGGCCCACCAACACCCTCTTTCTGACATTCTGTACCCCTTCATTACCTCAGGTCATCAAAGTGGGTTATTTGAATGTCCGTGTTCAATTGTACATTCCATCTACAATGTGGTGCTTTAGCTGCCAGAAGTTTGGACACGTCAGAGATCGCTGTTCTGGGGAGGAAGTGTGTGGTGTTTGCTGCAAAGCAACCCATGATGGGCCGTGTAAAGATCCGGCTCATTTTGCAAACTGCGATGGCGACCACCCCTCCCTTTATGCATCTGCCCAGTTTGGATCCACGAATCAAAGCCCAAAAGGTGAAAACAGAAAAAAAAATCATTTTCAAGGCACGGAAGCAGGTCCTTGCTAATCAGTCTTCTACATACGCTTCAGTAGTAAAGAAAGTTTCAACTCGTTCCGTTTGCTGTGAAACTGATGAATTCATTTTTCTCTAAAACATTTCGAGGAAAAATGTCAAAACCCTGGTGGAAGCAAATCCACCACCTCCCAATCCAAAGTGGATGCCCCTGGTGGAGGCAATAAACCCGCCACCTCTCAGACTGCCCAGCAGTCAAATCCATCTGGGCAGACTAAATAACCGGCCCTCCCGCCTCGAACTTTTAAGAGCAGTGCCCATGCCGGCAAGCGAATCTAACCTAGTGTGGAGATGGTAGATATAAAAAAAGAAACTTCCACCGTCCCCAAAACCCAAGCCGTCTTCACCTGTGGGCAAGTCTGCCAGCAGGTGTGGAGACCAAAACAAACCGGTCCATCTTAAAAACAGATACGCTCCATTGGATGCAGACGACGACACAGAGATGAACTGTCTTCTCTGCTGTTCGTCCTCTGCACCATGGACAGTAGGTTAATTCATTGGAACACGAGTGGCTTAAACTCAAACTTTGAGGAGCTGCAGCTTTTGTGTCAAACACGAAAACCTCGGGTAGTAGCTCTTCAGGAAACAAAAATTCAAAGTCAGAAGGTCTTTATACTCTTTCTGGCTTCAATATTCCTTCCAAACCTGCGCAACCTTCCACATTGGGACTAACGGGCGGTGTTGCCCTTCTTATACACAAAACATTGCTCGTTAGTCCTGTCGCTCTGACTCCCCCTTCAGGCAGTAGCTGCGGGAGTCACTCTCCACAAAACCATCACAATTTGCTCGTTATATCTGCCACCTTCTGTCCCGGTTTGTCGTCAGGACCTTGACAGTCTGACCGGAGAACTTCCTCGACCTTTTTTGCTGTTGGGTGATTTCAATGGACACAGTCCTCTTCGGGGTAGTGTGAATTCGTCATCCAGAGGTCTGCTTCTTGAAGATGTCTTTTCAGAGTTTGATTTGTGTTGTCTGAACGATGGATCTCCAACTTAACCTCCACTCTTCCACAGGTTCACTTTCGTGTTTAGGTTTGTCGACACATGACCCCTCGCTGGTCCTGGACGATGAGTGGTCTGTCCATGACGATCTGCATGGAAGTGTCCGTTTTCCTGTTCTATTTGATAGAAAAGAACATCGAGAAGAAAAAACAAAAATCCATCATCATCACCATCAACAACAACAATATCAAACAAACACAAAAAAGTAATAAAAAAATACATTTCCTTGACCGCCGCGAGCGAGCAAGGGGTGCACACACCACAGCTAAACTGTAGGCCTAATGTCATATAGTGATTTAAGAAATTCAAAACTTGAGGAACAAATGTCCTCATTACAGAGATACGCAGAAATATCATATCTACTCTAATCATTCTATCAACATAATTCCGTAATTACATTAATGCACATGAGAATCAGATTTAATTCTATAAGTGGACTTGGAAAAGAGGCAACAAAAAGATATATAATTTTGAAAAAAAAATCATATATTTTTCTTTTAAAGGCGAAGAGACGTAACTAACGAATCTTATGAGTCAAGCATGTCAATACACGCAGGATGTATACGCGCCAAGCGCATGCGTGTAGACTGAGGGCGAGGAGGGGGGGGGGGGGGGCGCTAGTCTTTTCCATATATCGGACCCCCCCCCCCACACACACACACACCACACACCCATGGCTGCCACGATTCATACATTATCAATGGTGCTGAATACATCTCGTGGAGAGAGAGAGAGAGAGAGAGAGAGAGAGAGAGAGAGAGAGAGAGAGAGGGGGGGGGGGGGGTGTACAGAGAGAGCAAGGATGTATGGGGCAAAGGAAAGTCGTTAATTGTGAACACTTCTCGACCGTTTCATTCCAGTTTTTTTTCCTTGTTTCTTTTTTTTTTTTTTACTGTGTGCACATGTGTCTTCGCACGCGCATGCTTTCCTCGTGCAGGCACGTGCCCATTCAGGCACGATCCGAGGAGCAAGACACACATGCGCGTGACACGCGCGCACACCAGTATGGGAGAAGTATATTTTTTTAAATCTCCCTGCCCTTGTTCATGTTAGCTATAAATGGGGTGGGGTGGGGGGGGGGGGGGGGGGGGGGGGGGGAGAGAGAGGAGAAGAGAGAGAGAGAGAGAGAGAAGAGAGGAGAGAGAGAGAGATGAGACAGAGGACAGGAGAGAGAGAGAGAGAAGAAGAGAAGGAGGGAGAGAGGAGGAGAGAGAGAGAGGAGAGAGAGAGAGAGAGAGAGAGAGAGAGAGAGCATTGAATAATTCTGTGTGCATTACCCGCATGAAAGTCCCTCAAACAGGTAGTCTTGTTCCTTCAAACAATATTATTATGGTATTAATGCTAGACTCCCCCCCCCCCCCCCCCGTCTCACCCCTCACCCCCCCCCCCCCCACACTGGCCCACAACCGTCTCCCCTCCCCCCCCCCCCACACACATGGCCCACAACCGTCTCCCCCCCCCCCCCCCCCCCCCCCACACAACACACAACACACACACACACACACACCCCTTTCATTTTACCAGTTAAGAGGATTCCATTAGAACACCACAAACATGGTCCAAATAGTACTTTTCTCCTATGCACATGAATGAAAAGAGGGGGAAAATAGTCATCTTTCACAATACAGATTTACATCAAACCAGAGAATCCTCACCTAGTATTACGGATCTGGTGTTCCATGGGAAAAAGGAGAGAGAGAGAGAGAGAGAGAGAGAGAGAGAGAGAGAGAGAGAGAGAGGAGAGAGAGAGAGAGCATTGAATTATTCTGTGTGTATTACCCGCATGAAAGTCCCTCAAACAGGTAGTCTTCTTCCTTCAAACAATATTATTATGGTATTAATGCTAGGCTTTTTTATTTCTCACTTTTCTCCTATGCACATGAATGAAAAGAGGGGGAAAATAGTCATCTTTCATAATACAGATTTACCTCAAACCAGAGAATCCTCACCTAGTATTACGGATCTAGTGTTCCATGGGAAAAAGGAAAGAGAGAGAGAGAGAGAGAGAGAGAGAGAGAGAGAGAGAGAGAGAGAGAGAGAGAGAGAATGAGAGAATGAGAGGGAGAGACAGACAGCAATAGAGACGAATATGAGAAGAGAGAGAGAGAGAGAGAGAGAGAGAGAGAGAGAGAGAGGAGAGAGAGAGAGAGAGAGAGACTGGGAGATTCAGAGAGACTAAGAGGGACAGACAGACAGGCAGATAAGTCCTTTCTTTCGAGTGGGTTAAAAAGGCATATCTTATGCCATCTGTTGTATGTGAGGTTCATGACCTCTTTTGGCTTGATGTGTTACACAGATAGAAATAGTACATTGTCGTTTTTACTGATATCGTGTTATATAAAACGGATAGTAACATGTCTATTTTATCAGTTAACTGCCATGGCCTCAATAATTTAAAGAAAAAACGTGATGTTTTCCATTATCTGAGATGTAAAAAATACTCTGTGTGCTTCTTACAAGATGCTCATTTGAAAAAAAAAAGATGGAAAAGTATATCTTATCTGAATGGGGCTACAAGGCGTTTTTGTTTGTTTGTTTTTGGTTTTTTTCGAGTTATTCTTCAAATGCGAGAGGAGTCTCAATTTTGTTTAACAATAACTTTGAATTTAAGGTTAAACAAGTTATCAAGGACGAGTTTGAAAACTTTATCTTAATACATGTTGAGACACATAAGAATAATTTCCTGTTCGTTAATATATATGGACATAATAGAGATGACCCAGAATTCTACAACAGTCTGAAACAAAAGATTGTTGGACTTGGTTTAGAAAATGTTATGATAGGCGGGGATTTTAATCTGGTCTTAGACCCGGCTAGAGATTATCACAATTATAAACACTCAAATAATCCTCAGGCAAAACAGGCTGTTGAAAACATGATCGAAAATTTAGACCTGAATGATGTTTGGATGGAACTACACCCAGAGTGTCGCCGTTTTACGTGGAGGAGAACTAATCCATTTCAACAGGCCAGGTTGGATTTCTTTCTGATATCAGACACACTTGTTTCTTATACTGATGATGTAGATATTGAGTCTGGTTATAGAACGGATCATTCTGCTGTGTTGTTGAAACTAAAATTTAATGAAGACTTAAAATGCAATACTTTTTGGAAGCTCAACTCGTCTTTTGAAAGATAAGACATATTTAGATGAAATAAATACTGTAATTGAAAATGTGAAAGAAGAATACTCGATAAATAAAACAGATAGTGATAAATCAGGAGAAAAAGTACAATTCTCAATCGCAGACGATCTATTTCTTGATTTCCTGCTAATGAAAATAAGATCGAAAACAATTGCATACGCTACTGCAAAAAAAAAGACAGACTAATGAAGAAGAAACACAGATAGAGCAAGTTATCAGTACACTAGGGAAAAAAGAGAGGAAAAGTGAAAACGATGTCGAAGTCATTAATGAGAAGAAAGAGCAACTAAAGGAAATCAGAACAAAAAGAATAGAAGGAGTCTTATTAAGATCACGGGTTAAATGGATAGCAGAGGAAGAAAAAGTTAGTAGATATTTTTGCAATCTTGAAAAAAGACACTACATTAGTAAAAACATGTCCAGACTAATTGATAAACAAAATAATTGTTTTAACAAACCAAATGACATACTTAAAGAAGTGCGCAATATTTATAAATCATTATACACTGATAATGCTGTGGAAAATTGTGACATAGAAGACTTAGTTGAGGACATCTTCAGTTTAAATGAAGACAGAAGCAGCTGAATAAGAAGGTCTTATTACATTAGAAGAAGCTACATATGACTTAAAGATAATGAAAAATAATAAAAGCCCTGGTTCTGATAGCTTTACTGCTGAATTTTTAAAGTCTTTTGGAAACAGATAGGTGTTTTTGTCGTCAGAGCATTAAACGCAAGTTTCACAAAAGGAGAACTGTCATGTGTACAAAGACAGGGAATCATTACATGTATTCCAAAGGGTGATAAACCTAGGCAGTATATTAAAAACTGGAGACCTATTTCTCTGTTGAATGTAGTCTACAAGATAGGATCTTCTTGCATTGCAAATAGAATAAAAGTGTGTTGCCGAAAATCATAAACGAAGATCAAACTGGATTTATTAGAAATAGATACATCGGCGACAATATAAGACTGATATTTGACACTATTTCGTATTTAGACGAGAATAGTCTGCCCGGATTGTCGTTGAATATAGACATCGAAAAAGCCTTTGATTCGATCTCTTGGGAATTCATGTCTAAAGTCCTTAAAGCGTTTCGCTTCCAAAAAGACATTTGTGGATGGATAAACATTTTCTATCACAATATAAAGTCTTGCTGCAAAGCGAGACGACTGCAGGCGGAAATCTAAACAAATCTTAATATATGTTAGCGAACCGCCAAGAGAAACGTGGACAAACGAGTCACAAGACAAAACACGACACGTTTCGACCTCTTAGGTCTTCTTCAGCCAAGACACAAACAAATAACACAACGAAAATGAACGAATTTGGTATTCAGCTTCAATCTCTTCACTCTTCAGCGTAAGGTAGGTAGGCGTTGAATCTTGTGTCTTGCCTGAAGAAGACCTAAGAGGTCGAAACGCGTCGTGTTTTGTCTTGTAACTCGTTTGTCCACGTAACTCTTGGCGGTTCGCTAACATTTATTTAAAATAAAGTCTTGCGTTATTGTTAACGGACAGGTTTCAGATTGGTTCAATATAAAAAAAAATGGCTGTCGACAAGGAGACCCAATTTCTCCTTATTTGTTTGTGATTTGTGTTGAAATATTAGCCAACATGATTAGGGAAAACCAAGATATTCGGGGAATTAGATAAATGAAACTGAATATAAGTTGTCGCAGTATGCCGATGACACAGAGTTTCTACTTGCAAGGGATAGAAAATCGTTTGAAACTTGTATTGACGTTCTTTTTAGATTTGACAGTGTCTCGGGTCTTCATATGAATTTGAGTAAAACGAGCGCAGTTGGGTTAGGAAGCTTTAAAAATAGTCAAAATCGCTATATGGAGCATTTGAACATTGTTTGGAATCCACAAAATTTTCGAATACTTGGAATATGGTTCACAAATGACTTGAAAGATTGCGTAGAAATAAACTATTCAGAAAAGCTAGCGATGTAAATCATTTCTTTAGAATATGGGTAAATGCCAAATTACACCTTTGGGTAGAATAGCTATATTGAAATCATCGTCCTTTCAAAACTGATTCATTTATGGCTGCTTTTACTGAACCCGCCAGATGTTTTCTTTCAAACGTGCCAGAAAATATGCAATAGATTTGTGTGGAATAAAAAACCAGCACAAATTAGTCAAAAAACAGCTTATAAAAGTGTACGGAATGGAGGTATTGGTCTTCCTGAGTTAAAAACCTACGTCGCATCTCTAAAATTATCCTGGATTCGTAGAACTAAACGATCAAACCATAAATGGAAACAAATTTTAGTCAGTAAGTTTCCTCAATGGCCTCTTATGAGTAAATATGGTCCAGAAATTGTCGCAAAGTTCACAAAATATAGCCTGTTCTCGGCAGACGTTCTTGAAGCTTATATACTGTTTTATTACAAATGTCAACCCAAAAATTCCGCTGAGCTACTCGCAGAACCTATATCCTACAATAAACGTATTCAAGTCGGGAAAAGATGCATTGTTTCTAAAATGCTCGGAAACAAAGGTGTCTATTATATCGCACATTTTTTTTTTTTTAATGATAATGGTCAGTTGCTTTCCCACAGGAACTTCAAGGAAAAACATGATGTTAATATTGATTTTCTTACTTTTGCGGGATATAAGATGGCAATAATTGAATTCATAAAGAAAGTTGACATTACCATTGAAAACAATAAAGGTAATATTTCTTCACTCTGTTATAAGATATTGTTTGCCACCTGCAGAGGCCAGCCCTGATGTGGCCCTTTGCGGTCGGCTGGGCTATAAGCAGCATTATCTTGTCTACCTGCAGAGGCTCAAAGACGTATTACGATATACTGATTGACAATAAATTGAGAGCTCCATGCTGTGACAAATGGGACATGAAACTTTCACAGATTCATGACTGGGAGTCGTGTTTCTTTAATGTACATAAAATAACGGATGTGAAGCTTAAGTGGTTTCAGCTGAGAATAATCCATGCTTAGATGAGAGATGCTTAGGAACAAATGTAATTTTGAAAGAAATTGGAGTAGTTGATAATGATAAATGTAGTTTCTGCGGCTTATTTAAAGATAGTACTGACCATATGTTTTGGAAATGTACTTACATGAAATGCTTTGGGAGTATGTCCACTGATTTAGTAAAAGAGAAATGTACCCATGCACAGAATATACGTTTAACGGAATCTCTTATACTTCTACGTTTTGATGCAACAATTGCAAGTGATTTCATTTTCTACTTTATCGTTCTTCTGGCAAAACAGTATGTATATAAATGTAAGTTAGAAGGCAGTCTCCCACAATTAACAGTCTTTTTGAGAATATTGAAATACAGATTCAGAATTGAAACTATAACTCATATTTAACAATGAACCACATGGATTTCCAGACACAATGGCTTGCATATGAGCCCCTCGTCTTTGATGCTTAACTGGGTTTTTTTTTGTTTTTGTTTTTTGTCAATGTGAATGTATATAACGCAATGTACGATAACTAAGCACTAGACTAACAAACATAATATTTCTGCTCCCTTGCTGATAACAGTCTATGAGGCTCATGTATGTTACTCAAGGTGTGTGTGTTGTTGGGTTTTTGGTTGGTTGGTTTGTTTGTTTGTTTGTTTTTCTTTCTTTCAAGGTTGCTATCATTGAGACAATGTGTTCTGTAAAAATAACATATCTTCATTTGCTGTGAACCAACCCATTCTGTCTTAATGTTTGTCTGGTTAATTGTCAGTGTGTCCGCTTGTTTGTCCTCCTACCTATTCTTCCTCGTGCTATTCCTTTATCCTCACCGATCTCTCTATCCTATTCTTTCTTTTTTTTTAATTTTAAAGCATGATTACACTACACAGAAATAATTTGCCTTAAGTACAATGCATTGCGCTATGCTGTTTATGTCATCAAGTAACCATGCTTTCGATAGATATATGATGATATGCTGAAGACTATATCTTTCTTTTTGTTTGTGTATATACTTACTTGTCTATGTATCTTTTTTTTAGTTTGCCTTATACCTAATTTCTGAATATTGAAGTTGTTGCATATTTCAATCTCTATAATAACAATAAAAGAAAATAAAAATGTTAAAAAAAATTCCTGTTCTGTTAAAACCCATAACAGCTGAAAACGCCTCTGTCCCACAACACCTAAATTATAAGAAGGCTAATCGGAATCTTTTTGCAGCAAATATTTCAAGGGAGCTCCAGGAAATTGATATTCTTCAAAGTCCAGACTCAGCAGAGTCTCTAACCAATACTTTGATAAAGTCTGCAAAAACCTGTATTCCAATGTCTTCTGACAAACTCCAACTGCCTAAAACATCCTGGTTCAATTCTGACCGCCAACAATCTCAAAAGTACGCAAACAGGCTCAGCATCGGGTATTCCAAAGACCTTCAGCTCCCAACGCTCAAGCCCATCAAAAACTCCGTGCCAAAACGAGACACACTTTTAAAATCAGTAAACGTCTGTCTTGGAGAAACTTCTGCTCCAAGCTGACATCTAAAACATCCAAGAAAAAAGTCTGGAACATCATCAGGAAAATCAAAGGGAAGAACACCAACCCCTCAATTCATCACCTGAAACTTGCAGAAGCCCTGATCACAGATAAACAAGCTGTAGCTAATCTGCTGGCCTCAACTATTGAAAAGAACTCTTCCTCCACAAATATAACGGCTGCTTTTCTGAAAAACAAACTTCTAAAAGAAAAATCTCCTTGTAACTTCTCATCGCACATCACTGAAGCCTACAATCTGCAATTTTTGATTAATGAACTGAAATCAGCTTTGTAAACCTGCAACGATTCTGCTCCTGGCCTAGATGAGATCCATTATCAGCTTTAAAAACATCTCCCAGAAAGCTGTCTCCAGACCCTTCTCAAAGTTTACAGCCATGTCTGGACCACAGGGTGCTTTCCGCTCTCCTGGCGGAGAGCCCTGGTCATTCCAATTCCTAAGCCTGCAGAAGATCTTACCAACCCTTCAAACTATCGTCCAGTAGCTTTGACCAGCTGCCTCTGCAAGTTAATGGAAAAGATGGTCAACTCCTGACTGATGTGGAAGCTGGAAACCGATGGGCTTTTAGCCAGTGAACAGTGCGGGTTCCGGAAGTACCACGCGACAGTTGACCAATTAGCCCGTCTGAAAACCACCGTCCGCAACGCCTTCATCAATAAACAGCATGTGGTCGTTGTCTTCTTCGATCTGGAAAAAGCATACGACACCACCTGGAAATCAGGAATCCTTACGGATCTTCATAGACCTGGTTTTCGCGGTCATCTGCCTCTGTTTATTCAAAACTTTCGGGCTGATTGGCAGTTCCAGGTGCGTATTGGCACCACGCTGTCTGACATCCATGGGCAGGAGTTGGGTGTACCTCAAGGGAGCGTTCTCTCTCCTGCTCTCTTCAGCATCAAAATCAACGACATTGTCAATCCGTAAACCAGGGGTCTGAGTCCTCTCTGTTTGTTGACGACTTCGCGCTGTACGCAGTTGGAGCCGTTCTTACGCCAGCGTACAGCGTCGACTCCAACTTTGTGTCAATAATATTCAACAGTGGGCCGAGGAAAACGGGTTTACCTTTTCAAGTACCAAAACTCAGTCAATCCACTTCCACAATTTTCGTCAGTTGTTTTTAGCTGATCCTGAAATTTGTCTGGACATGTCCACCATTCCAGTCGTGAAAGAAGCCAAATTTTGGGTATTATTTTTTTTAAATCAAAAACTGAACTTTAACAGTCATATCCAACACTTAAAAACTGCATGTAAGAAAGCTCTGAACATTTTGCGAGTCGTAGCACACACAGATTAGGATGCTGACAAGAAAACTCTCCTCCATCTTTACAGGGCTCTGATCCGCGCCAAACTGGAATATGGATGTGTAGTGTACGGTTCGGCCAGACCTTCCTACCTGAAAAGTCTAGATCCTATCCACCATCAAGGACTTCGATTGTGTCTGGGTGCGTTTTGCACCACCCCTGTTTATAGCCTGTATACTGAGGCAGGAGAACCGTCCCTCTCAAATCGTAGAAATGCCAGAATCTGATGCGAGACGAGTAATTACATTTTTTCTTTTCCTTACTTTTTCAAGGTTACAGAAATATTTGGTGTTTTTCTCCCCTTCAATTCATTTCACTCTTGATCTAATTTGGGCTCCTCTCGTTTTTTGCATGTCTAGTAGTTGTAGTTTATGTTTAGTACTTAATAAATCTTTCTGTAAGCATGCATTTCCAGGGTCCTTTGTTATGCGAAATTCGATGTCATGAAGTTGTTTTCGCAGGTCTAACTTTTCGTTTCTTCGACAACAAGCTAATCGTTTGCCCAAATCAACACAACAATAACAAATTTTGGATTTCGTAGGTTCCCATTTAAGAACAGAATTTGTAAGTTCCTTGTTATTTATACAATGATCTAGTAATGCATTCACATTTATTACAAAACTTTCATGTCTGAGGTAGCTATTATTACATCTCCAGTACCCTGGACCTCTTATGAACTTGCTGTTTTCTAATTCTGTGACTACAGCTTTATTATCCGAATTAGAGACTATAATGTTCGCATGATGCAATGAAGGAAATAATGTCTTCTGAAGCAAAGCAATAATCTAAACGACGGGCGATAAGAAGATGAAAGCGGTTCCAAATATATTCTTGATGATTCTCATGAAAGATCATCCATACATCGGTCAAAGAGAGCTCACGTACACAGGTCTTGAAAGCATCAACTTCTGCCTCATTGAAAGGATTTCCGGATATAACATCATGCTTGTTATTTAAGACACAGTTAAAATCACCACATGAAATGATATTTTCAGCTTCCAAATCTTGCAGTTTCAAATACAGGTTGTGGAAGAAACACCTTTTGTCCATAGAATCGTTAGGCGCACACACATTTACAATGGCGATCGGGATTTGCTCAAATCTAATATTGATTGCAACAGTGCGATCCTCTGTCAAAACAGGTTCAGTCTCATCATTAACATATCTGGAGACCAGTATGACTTCGCCCTTTCTTCGGGACGTACCCTCTTTTGCAAAAACCCTTCCACCCCATTCTTTTTCCCATTGCGATTTTTCCTTTTCTACAAAATGAGTTTCTTGCAAACATATGACATCAAACTTTTGATTTTAAAGTATCTGAACAAACTATGACGCTTCATTTTATTTTTCAGTCCCCGAGAATTCAAAGAACAAATTCTAAACTTTTCCTTTATCTACTAAGAAAGATAAATGTATGACTAAAACGAAGCACTGAGTTCCCATAAAAGTCAACAAAGGCATTTGTATCTGAGAAACGAACAGAAAAAAAATGAAAAAAGAAAAAAAAAAAAAAAAAGGGGGGGGGGGGGAGGGAGTTAAGAGAAAGGGGTGCAGAAAAGAAGAAAGGGTGGACAGACGGGAGGGAGGAAAGAGGGCAGTTGGAGAATAAGAGAAGGGGGCAAGAGAGAGAGAGAGAGAGAGAGAGAGAGAGAGGAGAGAGAGAGAGAGAGAGAGGAGGAGGAGGAGGGAGAATGTAATGCAGGACATGGAAGACAGGAGAAGAGTGGAAGGAGGGAGAATTGTTAAGGCGTGGGGGGAGGGGGGGGAGGAGTAGATAGACAGGCAGCAAGCAAACAGACATGCAGGCAGGTAGACAAATAGACCGACAACTGGCCCAGATACACAGAAAGCCTGAACACCGACAAGTAAGCAAAAACGACATTCAAACAGGTTATTTTTCGTATTCGGAACCATCTGATATTTCCTGTTCAGTGTCTGCATCACATTTAGCCTGCTTTTCTTTTGGTGCTGAAGGGCTGTCCTGGTCACCGCGTCGCTGGCACGGTTTTATATTAGCGCTTGATTATTCAAAAGCATTCGATTCCATAGCAAAATTGTATTTATTGAAAGCATTCGATGTTTTTGGATTTGGTCCCGATTTTAAGAAATGGATTCGAATTATGTTAAAAAAAAGGCTGTAAATCACATAAATCAAGGGGGCTCCACATCGGAGAGTTTTTATGTTAATTGTGGTATTAGATAAGGATGTCCGTTTTCCCCTTTAACCTTCGTTTTGCTGTAGAACTTCTAACTGTTGAGATTAGAAATACTGACATTGAAGGAATACAGATACAAAGCATCAAAATACAACAGATGGCTGACGACACAACCCTTTTTTTAAAACACCAGAATGATATAACAACAGCAACAGATGTTCTCAGACAATTTGTTTGTTTCTCCGGCTTGAAACTAAATATACGCAAAACTGAAGTTTCGGCAATAGGTGATGTTGATGAAAGATTTCTTAACATACCCTTTGAAATAGTGGACAAAATAAAAAAAAAACTTAGGAATATCCTTTGCAAAAGACAAAATGGCCAAAGAAATAGAAGGCAGCTGGAAAAGTAGGCTGAAAACTCTAAAAGCTATGATAAAGAAGGAGCAATAGAGATCTCAGCAAACATGGTAAAATTGTGATCATAAAGACAGTTTTGACCAGCCAATTTATTTGTGTTATGCAGTCGATTGGACTGCCAAGGGAAATACTAATTAAAGTTAATACAATTTTGTTCAAATTTCTTTGGCAAAGGAAACACAGTAAGAGAAAAGCCTTTGAAAAGATTAAAAGAAAGGTCATGAAAGCAGATTATAAAGAAGGAGGGTTAAGAATGGTTGACATGATTAAATTGCAAAACATTTTAACCTACAGTGGATTGGACGATTATACACCAAAAGAACTGAGACATGGTGCCTCATTCCTTTCTGGCACTTGAGGAGAATAGCCTGAGCTGAGGAAATATTTGAAATAAACTGTTCTCGTAAAGATATACCAGGGATCTCTTCAATCGAAAATATTTTTGGAAAGAAGTTCTATTAACTTACCTAGACAACAAAACTAAAGTAGAAAGCGATAGTGTGCTGGCAAAATATTATGGTACACAGTATCTCTTTTACTATAAGTTAATCAAGGTCCTCAATTTCGAAAAATGGCGAGAGAAAGGCCTCATCACAATAAACGATATTCTTAAACGCAGGAAAGGCTTTTTTTTAAAACTTTAGTGGAAGTACAAGACTTACTTAAACCAAAACAGGGCAATGACCATGTTTCAGTACACTGCTCTAATAAATGCCATACCACAAACCTGGACTGACTGGATAAAAGATAGGAATAGACGATTTGAAATGGAGAGTCATGGTTCCTCTGACGCAAATTACTTTTATGCTAAAACAAAACAAATTAAAGAATACCTGCTGAAACAACAAACCTTTAACTCCACACGCTGTAGATTTTTGGAGCAGAAAATTGAACATTAAATTTAGTGAAAAGGTTTGGCTTACGCCAAGACTGGCAACAATAGAAGCACGCTTACGTGATCTGCAATGGAAATTTTTACATATCTATCCCACAAATATCATGCTACAAAAATGGGCGTGTGCCAGTCTATTTCATGTGATTATTGTCCGGACACTGTGGATACCATTGAACACTTTTTCTTTCAATGTCCATCAGTTAGACAATTTTGGTTAGAAATTGAAAACATATTTTTCTCAAAGGTAGGCGTGAAATTGCATTTGTCCGTAACAGACGAACTGTTCGGGCTATATGAAAAGAAATATTCACATAATTGTGTGTGCATCATTAACATTTTGCTAATGGGTAAAATTGCATAAGCAAGATTAAAAAGACAAAGTCGATACCATATGGAGTAGTTTTGAGCAAGAGACAGTTAAGGAAGTTAATGTAACACACACGCACGCATGCAAGCATGCACGCTTGCACACACGCACGCACGCACACACACGCACGCACGCACGCACGCACGCACACACACACACACACACACACACACACACACACACACACACACACACACACACACACACACACACACAAGCATAAATATCGCGCCGCTCCAGCTCTCCTTTTCACACAAACAATAGAAGGGACTGTAAAAAGCAAGCCCCCACACACTATTTTGGCTCAGTCGCATTTGTGCATTTTCTGTGTTTCTAGTTAATGAATGATTCATGTTCATTATTCCTTTGTAAATAACGGCTTTGTTGAAAATGTCAATTTTACTTTTTACAAATACTATCACACACACACACACACACACACACACACACACACACACACACACACACACACACACATACACACGCGCGCGCACACGCACGCACTCGCGCACATACACACGCACACACAAACAGTGGATGTAGGATATGAGGGAAGTGAAGGAGGGAGGTGCAAGTGTGTATTTAATTCAATTAAAAGTATACTATGCAGCAAAGATAGCAGAATGAAAATGGCAGTGCACCACATATTACTACATGAATAAATCCAGACGCTTTGTATCAAACGCTAAAACATTAAGATCAGCAAAGGAATGTCCATCAGTTAAAAAACACACAGACAATAAATGGTGAGTATGAGTCAATATCAGAAGAAGAAAAAATGACAGCAGGAAAAAATAGGAGGATAGAGACACTCTCTCTCTCTCTCTCTCTCTCTCTCTCTCTCTGAAGCGTCTGTCTGTCTGTCTGTCTGTCTGTCTCTCTCTATCTATCTGTCTATCTCTCTCTCACTCTCTCTCTCTCTCTCTCTCTCTCTCTCTCTCTCTCTCTCTCTCTCACTCATTGATACTGATTGTCTCGCTGCAGGGATTTTCTTGTGTCTTCCTTACGGTCTCCTTTTTTCACTATAAGGATAGCCTTCAAGGGAAACAGGCCGGTGTGCGAGACGAGCTGTGCGCTATCTTTACTACATCTCTCTCTCTCTCTCTCTCTCTCTCTCTCTCTCTCTCTCTCTCTCTCTCTCTCTCTCTCTCTCTCTCTCCTTTTTTCTTGTTCCTCACTTCTCTCCTTCGCGCACTTCTGGTATCATCCTTGCATACTTATTTTCGTCTTTCGTTTCAAGGATGGTTCCCGGAAGATGTCGGGGCCTCT
>CM065724.1:78845644-78863144 GCA_033310375.1 Conus canariensis
GCACACATGCATGTCACAATATCAACACTATCAACAACAACAACCACGACAAGAAGAAAAAGCATCGTATATTTTTCTTTTCTTACATGCATGCCAGATTTTGACAGTCCATTCATTTATTTTTGTACCTCCTATCATCCAACCATTCTTACTAGGCTGTGCAAGAACGTAATTGAATAAAACCAGAGTCAGCACCTCACCACAGCTTTCTGAAACATTGCCTCAAGCGACCTATCACACCCATGGCTTCTCACTTGCTCACACTTCTTTCAACCTTGTCACGGAGTTTTGGAACTCTTTCTTGACAGGTCAATGTAGGGAAACTAGAGTTCTCTCCCGTTAATGGTTTTATAGTTCCCTAGTCACTTTTAGATACGTTCTATACTTGCCATATTCCTTCATATTCCCTTTCATTCATAAGGATCAGGGTCTCTTTATAGTGGTTTATCGTTGATTTTATTAATTTTTTTCCTTCTATCCTTTTGGGTGCCCCAACATTTAGGAGTACGAAACCGTGCTTTTCGCAACCCCGGTTTGTGTGTGTGTGGTGTGTGTGTGTTTCTCCAACTCTTCTATTCTTAGGCATGTGAGCCGCCCGTGGACCATCCTCCCTCATCACCCCTCCACGTTCTTCACCTTTTTTTTTTCGGAGAAAGAAACTGGTCGGGTCTGTTTTTTTTTTTTTCAGTTGCACGTGCAGTCAGTGCGGGTTCCCAACTTCCATGCATGACTGACTGCGTGTATGAACTGCTCAGTGGGAGGTTTTTGGTTTGGTTTGAGGAGTCGGGGAGACAGATGGGGAAAGGATTTCAGAGGACCACGATCCTCTGTCTGGACAAGTTTCTTGAGACCATTCCTGGTCTGGCGAACCCCTTCGGTGGGGATCCTGAAGTGTTCCTGCTCACTTCGTTGTGACGTGCATTTTGGTGCCGGCCGGCCTGCCCTTCACCTGGGTCGAGACAGGAGACACTGGGTGTCCCACCCTACCCTCTCCATCCCGCTCACAAACTGCTGGTATAGTATTGTGTTGTATGATTTGTTGTTTGTTTAAAATGTGTATTTTTGTGGTCGGAAGTCCGGAATTTGGAGAATTTGATTCGTTTTGGAGGTAGTTCGTAGCATGTGATAGGGTATTACTGTTTCATATCATTATAAAATGCACGTTATTCTTACACAACCCCAGTTATTGTGAATTGCAAGTCCGTGTATTTTGAGAGTTCTGGGGACCTAGGCGGTTATGATTCCATCATAGTAGGGCTTGGTATCAAGCCATAGTCAAGTTTTGTTTTGTTTTGTTTTCCATTTTTGATTGAGAAATGTGACCGCACAGTCGGCCCAGTTACGGGAATACCCCGCAGTGCGGTGGTATGTGTGTGAAATCTGTGGGCGAGCCGAAATCTTCTCCCATGGTAGTTTTTTATGTACAATATATTTGCGCTTGCTACGGGGCTGTAGATCCTAGCTACGTGTCTGTTTTGTCAAGTTCAGGTCGTGAGCTCGCGGCGTGCATCCGGGCGCGTGTGGAGCCCACTAAATTCTTGGGCAGTGCTCGCGTTTCCCCGTCGGCACTCTCCATTGCCCCGCTCCTTGTCTGTGTCATGTTTTTGACTCGTTGTGTGAAAATGTAGGGGGTGGGGGAAGGGAGGTGTGCATGGAGAGGGTATTGAATTTTACATGTTGAATTGTTTGATGCAGGGTAGGACTATGTTGTTGCACAATTTTGATGTGTATAAATAAAATAGCGAGAGCTGACTGCCAGAACCCAGTATCTCATATACATATGTATAAGAGAGATACTAGGTTCTGGCAGTCAGCCCTCAATATGTCGTATGGTTATGCTGATGAGCATGAATTTTGATAATTATTAGTGAGCAGTTAATTAGCAGCGAATTTTGTGCATTGTAGATGTAGATGCTGTGAGTTTTGATACAAGAATTTCGCAGAATCACGGAACTGGCGTAGGCTTTCAGCCCTTCTGAGATTTTTTGTTAACCTCAGAGTTGTGTAAACGAATATTGGTATCACATGCTTGCGCATTTATTTTTCTTCATGTATAGCAGTTTGGCAACCTGTAATCTTTCCTCCGGAAATGAGGGAAAAGGGGAAATTAAAGAGGTGGGGTTTGGGTATCATTGTTCCAGGATTGTTTCCCTTTATTGATCGCAGTTCCTTGCATTGTAAGCAGAGGAGGGGTTTGGGGCCAATAGTAGAATTTACTATGAGGAGAAAGAAAAAAAGGAACAATCAACACATAGCGAATGAGGGTTCTTCCCTGTAAAGCAGAGCAAGTTAACAAGGAGGGAGGGGGTTTGACAGTGCTTACCTCTCCTAGCATAGTCGCATAAGACACCCTACACAGCTCCATATTCTGGAACTATATCCAGACCATGATCCGTTTGCAGAGTTTGTTTCATCACCTTCCCTTTGGTGCATCGTCCCACGTTTTGGTCACCTGCCCATTTCTCCACCTTCCTACGGTTTCTACCTTCTCTGCACCTTCCACCTTCTCTGCACCTTCCACCTTCTCTGCACCTTCCACCTTCTCTGCACCTTCCTGCCCTGGGAGCGCTGGGCCGCTGACGTCACCCCGGCCGAGATCGGAGCCCCCTGGGTGCCTGCACGAGGCTTCGCCAGCCACGGAGATCGCCGTCAGGTGGAGAGCTCCAGCTGGATCCCCTGGCAGTGAACCTCGTCGGCGCGTCTTCTGTGGCGCTGCAGGGACTCTAGTCTCGTCCTCCACTCCCACGGCGAATTCCTGCGTGTTTGTAGTGTCTCGTGATTGTAACTGGAGAGAGTGTGGCCTTCCTCCCCTTGCCCCTGGTATGTGTGGTTTTGCAACGAGAGTAACTGTAACCCGACTCTCGGGATTTGTGACCAAGGTTCACTATCCCTTGCAGGACCTTGCTGGGAGAAACTTTGAGGCTGAAGCTACTGGTCCATTTGTCTGTTAGTATTGAGGAGTATCCCTGCTGAGTGAGTAGGGAGTGTCGGATGTAACATGTTGTGGCACATGCTCCTGTGTGCTAGGAGATAAGAAAGCTTGTTCTGCAAGGAAACCTTAGAATCGGCTCTTAACATATTTATCTCTGGTATTGGTTGTGTGTACATGTTGTGGGGTAGGTCCTTTATGCTAGGAATGTCCCTCCTCTGATCTTCTTTGGGTTCAGTGGGGTGGTAGCATTTTAGGTTGGGTATAGAGGTGAGGTGGAAATCGAGTGGGGGCTTGGGGTTGTTTTGGATTGTATTTTCTTTGGGGAATGCGGTTTGTTTTTTTTACCCGTGTAGGTAGCTCAGATTTCTCAATTGTCACGGATGGGCGTTTGGTGCGTGCGTGTCCGACTCTCCCAGAAATATGGATGCGTGCTCGTGCTTTCCTACCACACACACACCCACTCAACCGCACATAGAGAGCCAGGCAACACAACCTCAATTCTTTTCTTATTTTTTCTAAGCTGCCTGGGCCATCGAACACATACAAAACATCATCATCAATAAACAAGAATAACACATATTGGAGCAGGCGCGCACGCCAACAGTCTGTCACAGGCACTGTCTACAAGGAGCACACCCCAACTATGGGTTTACAATATTAATGTACATACGGTTGTCGCACACACTAACAGTCTGTCGCAGGCAGTCTGGCCTAAGGGGACGCAGTATGCAAGTAGGGGTAGACGCAGGTGACGAACAAAATCGACGCGACTACACTGCGACTGTCAGTAGGGGTGGTGAGTGACGACGGAACGATGCAGTGACGTCTCTGTCCACAAGGAAGTAACCACTTCTTACACCCCCCCCCAAAAAAAAAAAAAAAAAAAAAAAAAAAAAAACAACAACAACAACAACAAAACAAACAAACAAAAAAACCTATGATTTAGCCAGATCACACTAAAGTAGCACTCTGCTACTTTTGAGGCACCAGCCTCCACTACCCAGAGCTGTGGCTCTCTGACTACACAGCAACAAGGGTCTCGCAATGCGCAGGAACGACGCTGACGCTGCAGGTCGTTGTCAACACAAGTGGTGGTTCCGTCTAGGCAGGACTGGCGCAGGGCACAGCTGGCGAACAGGACTTAGGGACTCGAACCCGAGGCGACGAGTTCTCTCGCAGAAGAGGCGCTGGCTCAGCTGGCTTGTCGAGTCGATACTGGCATGCACCAGCCTCTCGCACACCCGGCACGGTGGAGAATGGGAACACACAACAGGCCCCGGACCCGAGGTAGGGACAACCAGTTCCCAAATACACCAGGGACACACTCAACCTGGGGAACTGAGAAAACTTCTTTGACTATCCAGCCTACTATCCATAGTCTTTTAATCACATTCACAATTAATAACGGCTTCCTATTTTTATCATACACTGAGCACTTTATCTACAGCCCAAACCGACAAGGTTTTAATGAAAAGAGACACTTTACTTCTTTCAAAATTACTATCTCAAAAGTTCAACACGATGAGACGTCATCTTTCCTCAAAAATCATAACCTTCGCGTTAGCGAGGAAATACTACCATAATTATAGACCTTCACAATGAGCCAAAGTATAATTAGTGTGTCATTACGTTCTCTCATCTAGTTCATGATTTTTGATCATTTCACAAGATTACTACCTCTCGAGAGAAAACGTTTTCATTCATCTTTCTTTTTTTTCATTTTTATCAAAAGCAACGATTCCTCATCAATATCCATCTCACATACATGACACAATCGTTGCGCATTCTTGTTTAACACCAGGTAGATGTTCACTATACATCACATAACATAGCATAAGCTGGCTTTAAATAACTCTCAACATGATTTCCATACATTCCTATCCATCAGTAATAAATACATAAGAGAAAGCTTATTCAACACTGGTATCCATCAGCAATACATACATATGAAAAAGGTTTCCATTTAGCTCCCCACATCGGAATCTAGAAGGATTTCCATGTGGCATCCCACAGTATAAATCAAATAAACATAAACACACGACAGTTTCCATTGCTCACCTCCAGAGCTCACCATCGTAACCCTTTAGCAAAGAATAAACAACAACTTTGTGTTTGTCCCCTTTTTGAAACAGTAATAAAGCATAAGCCATGTCCTATTTCGATCACAGCATGCTTTCTTTTCATTTCTATCTGACGGAAGTTATACAATAATTTACTCCTACACCGTAGCAAATTAAAAGCATAGCAAAGCCATGAATGTTTTCTCTCTTTTCTTTTTAAAAAACATACCTGGCTATCACAACAACTAAACTGAGTCCCTTGTCGGCTGGACTGGGTAGGCGAACTAACCAGAATTTCTTCAGAGACTGGTTGGCTACCTGCGCTCACTCGGTTTATATGGTGTACAGGTGAGCACCAGTTAACCAACTTATTCAACCGGTTTTCTAGTGGAGTTATTGTAAAAACTGATCGGACAAAAAACGGTCCGTCACATCGATGGGCACTTTTTCCTGCCTTTCATTTTCCTCCCCTCTCCTTTTCCTTGTCTTTCTTTCATTCTTCTGTATGGCCCTTTCCCACAGAGTGTGATTGGAAAAATGTGACTGATTTTTGTTGGTGCTTGTCCTTGTATAATAAAGTGTTGTCTTAGTTGTTTATCTTTGCCTCCTTGTGTTTGTCCGTGGTGTGTGGTGACTTGCGGATCCCGCCTTGCCTCTCTCCTGAACCCTGTCATTTTTGACAAATCTGAACAGTCCCCCTCTCACCACTACCACAACAAATATCCTATTTCAGCCAGCGGCAAGCTCATGCTTGCACATTAAACAAACAAACAAACGAAACTCGTCTTGTCGTTTTAATCTTTCTCATTCATGCACACAACCAATTCTGTCACAACCATTGTGACCAAATCAATGATGACAAATGATGCAGACTACACAACAAACCCAGGATACCACACAAACACACAACATTGAACAACGCTGCCACCTTGTTAACTGCATTCCTGACAACATCACTCTGATTAAGAGTGAAAGATCACCCCTAGCGAAAGGTTTCAAATTCATGCCCATTCAACCTACCACCAACAGACACCATGACCACACTGATGTCAAAATATTTCTTCAGGAAACTTCGGTGGACGGCTGCACCAGAGAATGTCCCCAAGCCCCTACTGCCAGATAGCTTGGACATTTTTACCAATTTTTTCAGAGCCCCGGTTCTCTGTTAACCACACTTCCACAAATCCAGATACGTCGAATACCACATAAACAAAGCAAAGAATAGAAATTGCAGGAATAAAATCCAAACCTGCTGGCTATTTCAGCCCTTCGCAGGAAAAAGAGAAAGGTCTTCAGTCGCTGAGACTTGGAGAGGATAATGTCATTAAACCAGCAGACATGGGGGTGCAGTTAAAGTCTAGGGCATACAGCTATGCGTAACGGTAGCAGAGAAACTGTCTGATACCAATTTCTGCATACCACTTACAACAATACACCTACAAAAGTCATTTCAAGCACATTCAACCAGGAAATCAAACAAAATAACTTACCAAAGACAGCAAAACTCCTGACAATGTCAGACACCAAACAACCCAATTACCACTAACTTTCAAAAATCATCAAATCTGACACATCTAGAAGATCTGTAATCTGCTTGTAGCTGTCCTACACGACACGTCTAGCAGTACTTTGGCTCTATCCTCCAACATGTAATGCAAAGCCTTTCCACATACCCCAAAGTCATAACTCACAGAATCAATATGATCAACTCATTCTTACCCCACCTTTCAGTCCGGTCTCCTCTGTACACTTTTATAATACTAGAGGTTATCCCTATTTACACTTCCATTCCTCATGCTGATGAACTGAAGGCTCTTACTTTCCTTCTGGACAAAAGGCCACATATACAACGATAGCCATCCAGACACACTGATAAGACTTGCAGAAACAGTCCTAACGTTCAACACCTTTGAATTCAACAACACCACCTTGCAAATCATTGGCGTCACCATGGGAACCAAAATGCGGCCATTCTCGCCTACCTTTTCATGGAAAACCTAGAACACTGCCTACTACTTTCTTAAACAGGCCTGACACCAGAGCTCTACAGAAGGTATATCAGTGATGGCATGGGATCAACGTCCCTCCCAGAGCAAGCGCTCCTCAAGTTCTTCAACTTTGTGCAGACCTTCCACCCATCCATCAAGTGTACTTACACCATTTCCAAGTCAGTCAATGTCCTGGGCATCTTAATTTCCCTAAAAATGAACTACTCAATACCTCAGATTTCTGTAAATCCACTGATTTACATGCATGCCTGGACTACATATTTTCATACCAACTGTGACGGACCGTTTTTTGTCCAGTCACAAATTTTACAACCGTGTTTGCCGGAACATGTTCATCCGAAAACCGGTTGGTTAGTTTTACCTGACTGCTGCTCACCTGCGCTCTGTATAAGCCGGGTGAGCTGAAGCAATCAGGCAGTCTCTACAGCAGTTCCGGCAGTGCAACTTCCCAGTGGCCGAAGAGGGACTGGAACGAGTTGCTGTGGCAGTCAGGGATTTAATTATTAGCAATTTGAAATCGCAAAACCGAAATTGTTCTCCCCTCCTATAGGCGACTGTAACGTTCTCAGCACCTAGTAAATGTTTTTAGAAAAAAAAAGTGTTTGTTATTGTTTTGGTATATCTTGTGACTTGATACGGTGACAGGAGGAAACTGTTTTTAGAAAGCATGAATAGAAAGAAGAGAAAAATATGTTGTTGATGAGTGACTGGAAAAGGAGGTGGCTTAACTGGTTCATGGCTTTATGATGAAAAAAAAGTTTTGTTTATTCTAATGTATTGTGATGATGTTATTAATAGTAAGTTCTGGAAGTGAACGATGAAAACTATCGTGTATTTATGAGTGTGATATGTATTTAAACCATCCTTTGATATGAATAATTAATGTCTATTTGTTGATAAACAAGAGTGTGCAGAAATCATTCCTTGATATGTATTTAAGGGCTGTTATGTATTTAAGGGCTGTTACTGTTACTAATGAATAATTTTATGAAGGGGAATCTTTCTCTGTGAAGTAGTGATTATGTGAAATGATACAAACATTCTTGTCGTGATGGAAGAGACATGGAATGATAAAAACATTATTATCTTGATGAAAGAGACGAAAGCAAATTATTTCCTATATGCTATGATTATATTCTTGGTTTATCGTAAAAAGGTCTATGTGGAAATCCTTTTCCCCCAATGTGTAAAGCATGATTTCGAAAAGGTCTATGTGGAAATCCTTTCCCCCCAATGTGTAAAGCATGATTTCGAAAGGGTATATGTGAAAATCCTCCCCCCCCCCCCCAAAAAAAAAAAAAAATGTGTGAAACATGAATCCGAAAAAGAGAATGTTCTATTGTGATATTGTATGGGAATTGTATGGATTTCGCTATGGGTATTTTCCCCAAGTTCTGGTGAAATATAAAGTAACTGTTGGTTATGAATATGATTAATAACCATGATGACTAATAGCCATGTTATAGTAGGCTAGATAATCAAGGTAGTTTTATCAGTTCCCCCAGGTAGAGTCGTTGTCCTGGTGTGACCGGGAACTGGCTGCCACTGTTAGAGGGTCTGGGGCGTAGCCAGGGTCTGCCCCTGTCTTCACCCCACTGAGGGTGTGGAGAGGTCGACGAGGGAGTCGACAGTAACCCGACCTGCCACTGCGCCCGGGTCTGGGGCGTAGCCGAGATCTACGCCTTGTCTCCACCCTGCTGAGGGTGTGGAGAAGTCGACATGGGAGTCGACAGTAACCCGACGTGCCAGTTGTGCCAGAGCCGCCGCTGCTGCTGAGCCAGAGCCGCTGCTTTTGAGATATTTGAACCAGCGACCTGTTGGGCAAGTCGTACCAGAGCCGTCGCTTCTGCTGTACAAGGGCCGTCGCTTTTGTGGTGTCAACAAATTGTTTGTGTGTGAGCCACAGCTCTTGTTTTGGAGCCGTTATAGACAAAGCCGTCGCTTCGGTTCTGTGGAGACTCTGCGAGCTGTTCCTCCTGACTCTGTGAGTCCCAGGAGAGGACTTCCTCTACATCGGTCTTCGCGAGAGACTTGAAACGACTGAGAATTGTCGTGTTCGGCCAGACGTTGTCAAAAGAAATTAATTTGTATTTGCCTTATGTGTGTACGCCTAAAGTTACGGCGTGCGTGAATATTCTGTCTGATTGATATTGTTGTATATTGATGTGTTTTGTGTATTTGCGTACTGATGGCTTGGGCAGCTTAAAAAAAAGGAAACGTTGACTTGTTGCCTGGCTGTCCATGTTTCGAATGTGTGGGTGTGTGTGTGAATTTAAAATCGTACATGCATCCGAATTTCTGTAAGTCAGACAAACAGACACACGCACCAACGCATCCGTAATGCCAACTATCCACCCAACATGACAGTCCACATTCTGTTCCCCACTTGTCCATACTCTGTTCACATGAAGAATATTTTCAAACTACACACAGCCAAAATGTCCGAGTTTGTTTTACATATCGTGATACTCCGGTCACATCATAAATGATGCTCCCAGCCACTCCACAGCCATGCCCGGAGCAAGTGCACTGAATCCAAACCTACAAATGAAACAGACAGTTCCATCACCTGCCTCCTCCCACCCTTTCTACACTTTCCATCTTCAGGATCCTCAAATCAGAGTAGAGGAACATAACAAGCCTTTAAACCAAACTCATGACAACTTTCATGCCGACAAAATACTCAAAGTCCAACTTGTGCCCTCAAAACCGAACAAAATTACCATACCTAGGTTACCTGGTATTTTTATCTGCTCAAAACCCACCTGCGTAAGCTATCCTCTAGCCATGCCAGTCACGTTCCTAACTGCTCCAAATGCTCATTCAAAATAGAGTAAACTCTTCTGTCAGAGCCGCAACATTGTGTATGCTCTCTATCATGAAGATCTATGCATGTCAGACATCCTGCACACTTTAAACGCGTTCAGGAATCTTCTGAACACTTTGCTACTACTACTACTACTACTACTACTACTACTACTACTACTGCTGCTGCTGCTGCTACTACTACTACTACTACGACGACGACGATGACGACGACGACGACAGTCACAATGTTTTATTTATTTCAGTAGTAGTAGTAGCAGTAGTAGTAAAAGTAGTAGTAGTGGTGGTGGTGGTAGAAGCAGCAGCAGTAAAAGTATTATCACTATTATCAGTAGTATCATTATGTTCTTTTAATCATTTTATCATCACCATCATCATTCTTCTTCCTCTTCTTCTTCTCCTTGTTCTTCTCACTATCATCATCATCATCATCATCATCATCATCATCATCATCATCATCATTATTAATGTTGTTATTATCACTATTGTTATTATCTTTATTATTATTGTTATTTGTTTTATCATCATTATGATTATTATCATCATTATTATTACTATTATTGTTTTTATCACTATTGTTGTTATTATTGTTGCTATTATATTATCATTGTTATTATTGTTATTGTTTTTGTTGTTATTATTACTGTCCTATATTTGTAAATGAAATATTTTCTCGTAAATAAATTATCGATTCAATCCTATACCATACCAGACATTGTCTCCAGGTTTAAAGGCAATCTTTTACAGTGTGAACAACTGATTTGTAAAGTATTTTCAATTTATTTTCAGACAGTATGTGCAAATTCGCAGTCCCACAAGAAGTGATATATTGAGTGTTTCTCTCTCTCTTGTTTCAATTACAATGTGTACAGCTTGCATTGTTTCCAAAACACTTTTTATTAATATTCTACGGCGCATTTAAGCTGAAACCATTTTTTTGTTTTACTTCATTTACTTAATCCTTTTAATACCTTTATCCAATCAATTGTAATATCAAGATTCTGTTCCCATTCGACAAAGATTCCACTATTAAAGTCGTCGATGGCATCCATCATTATATAGTGATCCATACGGGTTCTTTAGTAACCAAGTAACTGTTTTTGTGATATAAAAGTGTGTCCTGTCTACAGTACTTTCTACTTCTATTCTCATTTTCTGTGCATAGTATTTTATCAGTTGCACACCTGACATAATCTAGGGGGTAAAAAAGTGACCGCAGATTCCGGCTTCGCTGACAGTGAGTGGCGGCTTATAAAAAGCGATACATTGTTCAGGTCATATGGCCTTTAATGGCAGCCATGTTGAGCAGAACAAGAATTGATCACGGTCTTTTATTCTTTTCCGTCACTATGACAGACTTTGTGTTACTCTGACTATGACTACGATCTGCTGCGACAACTGTGGTCACCTAACAAGTAAATTTGATGTGTTTGTTGCAGCCCTTGTTCAGGCTGTACAAACATTAACCTTTCTGCACGCCATGCTGCACCATTCTGAGGAATTTCAGATTTATCCCCTGTCCATGTCAGTGGCCTAGCTCGAATCACCTTAACTTTTATACTTTTGAATACAATGACAAAGGAGAAAAAAGGTGCTGTCATGCCAGGATATAATGCAGTAAAGGACATCTGGTAAACAGGGGAGATACTATCGCAAAGAAGGGAATGAAACAATAAATGGAAACAAGAGAACGTGTACAGTCAACGTGTGTGTGTACGATTTCTGCACGAGTTCCTACCTCAAAATTGGATCCCATCCACCATCAAGGGCTGGATTTTACATCATTCCTGCGAACCGTCTGTACGCACAGGCAGAGGAATCATTCCTCTACAGCCGTTAGCTGAAAGTTCCTTTGTATTATTGTCTGATACTCTTCTTTGAATCCCTAGACTCTGCTTGTGAACGTATTTTTAACGGGCGATTCCTCTAAAAGTTTTAAAACAATCCCACTTCCATTTCACACTCAGGAATGTGTATTCTTTTCTATTTGAAAATTGCAGACATAGACCTTGGATTCGTATACGACTATGGCCTTTCCTAAACCTTTATGGCTTCATATTGCAAAGCTCTAAGGCATACAAGATATTTTTTATTCTACTAGATTTCCTCTAATTTTTCTTCCTTTTCAAAGAATATTTACTGATGGCTTGAAACCTTAACCGGTTCTTTGTGAACGCCTCCAAGAAGAAAAAAGAGAAGGCTGATGAAGATCTTGACAGCGAAATCCAGAATATTATAAAAGACTCAGAAAAAATCAGCAAAATCACAGAATGGCAATGGTGACTCTTTTGATATGCTCACTCCGAAAGAGATTGAGCAGGATTACAAAAATGAAAAAAAAAAGTGGGAACACCACTGCAACATGAGGCCTTGACAAGCACTCTGAATAAAATGGCAAGGGGGCAGTTAGAGGAAGATAAACTGAAAAAAAAATATTAAAAAAAAAAAAAAACACATCGGGCCTGAAAATTTTAACCTGTCAGTCCCCGAGGTGAACCAGGAATTTTAGAATAGCCTGGAATTCAGCAGCAGAGTAAGTGATCTGAGAGTACAGAAACAACAGAAAATGATTGCCTGAGCAGCAGGCATATTGACCAAATTATGTGACAAATTGATTGGGGTTGACAATGAAATGCTGAAGCATACAGCAGATGCCATGGCATTGATTCTGCAAGCCTCACACGAAATGTCGTTGGACAGAAGAACTAAGATTTTGAGTGGACCCAACGTCAATCAGAAGTACAAAAAGCGTGGGTCAAATGAGGTCCCAATCACTGATCAACTACTTGGGGATGATCTGAATGCGTCCTTGAGCAATACTGAGAGTGCATCAAAACTTGGCAGGGATTTCACTCAGTCAAAAGTAGAGACGACGTTTTTTCCAACTCAACCTTCAAAAAACTTCATGCGGACCGAGAGAGGCCGAGGAAGGAACCAGAACTGGGGCTGAGACTGGGCAGCGTTCATGCAAAGCAGAGGTCAGTTCAGACCTCGTGGCAGGGAGATGCCACTAAAATTGCCTCCACACGTCTAAACAGTGCAGAGAGCCATCTAAAGGAGGTAAATTCTGAAGGACAAGAGTCTTTCCAGGCAGGCAGGTTAAAAGACTACTTGAAAGGGAGAAATTGACATTTGATCTTTTCATTCTTGAAATGGTTGTAGGTACAAAGATTCCGCTCACTGTTTTGCCACTGAGTCAAAATGAAACGAAAAATCAAATTCAAGGAAATTTGATTGAAGAAACAGATAAAGAAATTGAGAAATTGTTGAATATGAAAGTGACAGAACATTCGAAAAATGAAGGACAAGTTATATCACCTATTTTTAGTACCCAAACCAGATGATATATATGGATTGATATTAGATTTGAAAGAATTCAACCAGACTGTAGAGTATGAACATTTCAAAATGGGAAATTTACAATTAGCAACTGGGTTGATGAAGAAAGATTGTTACATGGTTTCTGTGGATTTAAGGCATGCATATTATTCAGTACCAGTTGATCCTCAATTTTGAAAATTTCTGAAATTTGAATGGAGAGGTCACTTGTTCTGTTATACTTGCTTGCCAAACGGATTGTCCTGTTGTCCAAGGTTTTTTCACAAAACTCCTTAAGCCAGTCTATGCAACTCTAAGAGCCCAAGGTCACTTGTCTGCAGCTTTCATTGATGAGAGTTATCTACAAGATGACAGTCCAGAGGAATGATGAATCTGTTACTTTGTTCACAACACTTGGTTTTGTGGTTCATGGAGAAAAGTCTGTGTTAAAACCTAAGAAAAACATCAAATATTTAGGATTTGTATTAATTTGAGAAAATATGACAGTCACTCTTCCAACAGATAGACAGGAGAAAATTGTGGCTGTCTGCATTGATTTGGAAAGCAAAAGCACTGTCAAAATCAGAGAGTTTGCTCAGGCCATTGGCCAGCTAGTTGCAGCCTTTCTGCAGTACAATGCATTGCTCTTAAAAAAGCATAAGACAATTTTGAGGCAGTCATGGAGCTGTCACATGAAGGAAACTTAGAACTTAAATGGTGGATTCAGATCATTAAACATGGTTGTTTTAATTTAGATAGGGAAGACCCTGTTGTAGAAATTTGCACAGATGCCTGGTGGTTGGGGAGCAGTTTATGGATCAAAGCAGACTGGAGGCAGATGGGCAGAAAATGAACAGAATCTGCATATCACTGTGGTTGAACTGCTTGCCATTGAATATGCACTGAAAAGTTTCAGAAATGAAGTGATAGGCAGACATGTGAAAATAATGACTGATAACACTTGTGCTGTTGCATATGTGAAAAACATGGGTGGATCCCGTTCTGAAGAGTAACTTTGTTTTAAAGAAAGATTTGGATCTGGTGCAAAAAAACAGTATCTGGTTAACAATAGCACATATCCCAGGAATATTAAATAAAGATGCAGACTTGATGTCAAGAAAAGTTAGTGATAACACAGAATGGAAATGAAACCCTAAGATTTTTCAAAGGGCGTCGGACACACTAGGAAAGCCTGCCATTGACATGTTCGCAGCTCGCTTGAATTATCAGTTCAAGCATTTTGTTTCCTGGTATCCAGATCCAGAAGTTTTTGCAACAGATGCGTTCACTGTCAAATGGACCCAGAGTCTCTTTTATATGTTCCCACCTTTCAGCCAGATCCAGAAGGTGTTGAAAAAGCTGGAGAAGGACGAGGCAGAAGGATTATTAATCCTACCACTACGGCCAACAATCCTACCACTATGGCCAACAATCCTACCACTATGGCCAACAGCCTGCTGGTTTCCTCAGATGATACGCATGTTGATTCAACAGCCATGTCTTCTACCAAAAGGAAAATCTGTGCTGCAGTTACCTCATTCAAGTCAGCCACACCCCCTTCACAGAAAGTTGCAGTTGGTGGCAGCCAGACTCTCAGGGAATCCATCGAAGCACAGGGAATACATGGAGAAACTTGCAAGATCATGTGCGCTTCATGGAGAGAATCAACACATAAACAGTATACAACATACTTGGAAACCTGGAAAATGTTTTGTCATGGGAGGAAAACTGATCCTTTTCAGACTTCTGAAGCAGTAGTTTTAGAATTTTAAACTCAGTTATACACAGATGGTTTGGGCTATAGTGCTATAAACACAGCCCGTAGAGCAGTATCAGCAGTTGTGAAAACAGAAGAAGGTCAGTAGGTTCACGTCTCTATGTAATCAGATTTATGAAAGTTGTTTCTGCATTGAGAACACCAGTACCAAAGTATGTTGAAACATGCATTGAGAACACCAGTACCAAAGTATGTTGAAACATGGGATGTGAACATTTTATTAGATTATTTCAAGCAGAAAAAAAGCCAGTTCAGAACTTAGTCGTAAGGAATTGACATTGAAACTGTGTGCACTTTTGTTGTTAACAACAGCACAGAAAATTCAAACAATTCACTTGATAAAATTGCAGTGGTTAAAGTTCAGTGATCAGGGATGTGTAATTTTGGTACAAGATAAACTGAAACACATTAGGAAAGGAAATCACCAGAATGCATTAGAACTCAAAACATTTGAAGACAAAAACTTGTGTGTTGTGCAGGCAATGAAATATTATATAGCAAAAACTGAACAGATCAGGGGAGATAAAGAACAACTATTATTATCACTTGTCAAACCTCATAACCCAGTTTCTATTGACACAGTGAGTAGGTGGATGAAGTGTGTACTTAGGAATGCTGGAATTCAAGATTTTAGTCCACACAGCTTCAGAGGTGCTGCTGCTTCAGCGATGGCAAAATCTGCTGTTTCATTGGATGCCATTTTGAAGAAAGCTGGATGGTCAAATGGGTCTATTGTTAGAAAGTTTTATTTCTGCCCTGTCCAAGGTGAAACAAAAAGGTGGGCTCTGTTGCCATCAACATAATTGAAAGATACTTCTGTAAGAAGGAATGAAGTGAAAATAGACTTTCATGCTATGTGCATATAGGCGGATGGTGAAAGATGGTGCTTTACAATACTGTAATATGAAATAATACTCATAATATACAGACCAAACATTTATTGCAATTTTTTTTTTAGCATTTCTATCTAGTATAAATGCGTCTTTCATAGTCTTTTGAAAAGTTTGTGTGGTACAAATTGCATTTGAACAATACTCAGTGTATTTGTAATTATACTTACCTTTTGAATTGACAAAGGTTACCTGAATGGAAATTTTGAATGAAACTCCAAAAATCAAGGAACCAGCAAAATGCCATGTAATTTTGTAAAAAAAGAAAAAAAAAAAAAAGAAAACAAAGAAAACAAAAAGGATAAAGAAAGTGCCAAATGAGGTGAAAATTTTATGAATGTGTTGAAAACTGTACATTGAATATTCGATGTGTATTCTGACAAAAACAAAACAAAACAAAACAAAAAGCCTACTCTGAAGTCATATCTTCCAAAATATCCGTAAACCATACGAAATGGAATTAAAAGCATAAGCGAGACTTACCTTGGTAAGGTGAAGGTCATGCTGATTCCATAGAGGATGGTTTACTTATATGGAGGGAGATATGCCCATCCTCCAAACCCAGTTTGGAAGGTGTCATTTTAACAAATCAAAATAGGCTGTGTTTTTTTGGGATTTTTTTGTTTTTTGCTTGTATATAAAAATGATTGAAGTGAAAGACGAATTACAATTATTAACTATAGTATTGGGCTTGAAGACTAAGACAGATGCATGTTATATTACTGTTAACAAAAGATGTTAAATCATTTTTACATAGATGGTGTATTTCTCACTCTGAAGTATGGCGGTCTTACACATGCGCGGCTCTCATATCTCCCCATGTCAGTAAACCATCCTCTATGGAATCCAGCATGACCTTCACCTTACCAAGGTAAGTCTCGCTTATGCTTTTAATTAAACCTGAATCACCACTAAATCTCCCAAATTACCTTCTGATTTTGAACGACAACATACATGGAACACAAAATATGGTGCAAAAATAACACTTTTTTGATAGGGTCTACACAATGTAAGACAGACGAGTTAATCTACAACAGATGTGCCATCCTAAAACTTCACAAATATAGGAATCTAGTCTATATTGCTTTATGGATGTTATGTGCGTTTTATGTGGCGTCTGCAGATGTCATATTTATCTAAACACATTTGTTTCACACTATACATTGAATACACATTACTTTGCACGCTATTTGTGTTTATATTTTATTCGTGTTTTCAGTAACACTGGATTCTGTTTCAGTCTTTCAATACCAGTTCATTACTCAATAATTAAGAGCGCCCTGTTGCGTCATCATTCTTTACACCACAACTTTGAGATGCGCTGAAGATTGACACATACCTGAGACTTGCCGCAGTCGAAGTCCACTCCCGGCACACACTTTGGAAACAAACAAAATTCCTCGTCGCTGTTGTCGGAGCAATGTTGGCGATGGTCACACACAAAGCTGTACTGCACATGCTGAAGTTGATTCCTGCACAGAAAAAAAGCCAGCGCCCCACTGGGGCAAGCCTCATTCACGTCCTGACCGGCCTTGACCTGACAGTCACTGAACGGTTCGCAAGCGAGGAACTTGTGTGTCACGTGCGTTGGTGAGTTTTCCTCGGAGCATGTTACATAAGGAACTGGAAACGTTGGTGTAGACGTTAAATTTAGTCGAATAGATGGAGGGACACTTTTGGTTTTATCA
>CM065724.1:78865644-78890644 GCA_033310375.1 Conus canariensis
TGTTTCATGAAGCTGTATGCAGACATTCCTACAAACCCCCTAGCTCCAATTTCTGCAGTGAGGACTTTGACCTGATAGCCTTCCCTCCTCAGGCTGTTTGCCAGATCAGCATACTTTTCAGTCTTGTAGATTTGAGCTGCCTCCATTCTGTTCTCATATGGCACCGTGAGCTCGATCATGATCAGCTGCTTGGTTGACTTAGAGTGGACTACTATGTCTGGTCTCATACCACTCTTGCTGATGATCTCTGGGTGACTCTTCCATTCTGGAAGGTCTGCAGTGCACTCCCAGTCATCTGCCCCGTCCAGCGGACTCTGCCTGCATGTTTCGAGTGGTACTGTTGTTCTTGGCCATGATTTGCTGCCTCCTGCCGTGAAGAATGTTGCGGGTGCTTTTGGAGTCCTGATTTTCCCTTTTGTGGTGTTGGTACTAGCCCAGACTACTTGTACAATCTCTTTGAGCACTTGGTTGTGCCTCCATGTGTACCTTCCTTGAGCCAGGGCTACTTTACATGAGCTTAGAACATGCTCCACTGTTTGTTTTTCATGGCAGAGGGGGCATGCAGGATCGTCTGTTTTCCCCCACTTCACCAGGTTTGCATTTGAGGGCAGAAGGTCATACGCAGATCTGAGAATGAAGCTGATCCTGAGAGGGGCCATGTGCTAAATGTCATTCCAAGTGAGACTTCTTTGGAGTGCATTCTCCCACGTTGTCCATTGCCCTTGCTGGCTCTGCTGGACTGCTTTTTGGAGTCTTTTTTGGTCTTCTTCTTTTCTCATCTCCTGAATCATCATGTCTCTTTTGGCTTTTCCTTTGGCCTTTGACCACCATTCAGTTTTGGTCACCCCCAGTCCTTGTCTGTTGGTCTGTGTGTGTCCTGTTATTTCTCTGATCTTGAGACTTTCTTTTGCAGAATCCATCGCCTCTTGAACTTTCCATTTTCTGCCTGTCTTCAGCTGGGGCTTGATTGCTTCTACCACCTTGTCTCGTGAGTCCTCCAGCATGCTTTGAAGTCTGATCTTCCCTGCTTTGTATTCCTCCAGGATGGATTTCAGTGGTAGTTTCAGCTTTGCTTGGCGACAGTACAGCGCTATGTCAGTCAGACAGGGTGGGACACCAAGCCATTTCCTTGTGAACTTGTTGATTTTGGCTTCCATTGCCTCCACTCTGCTGGTGCAGATGTCGTATATCATCAGAGGCCATAGGAGCTTTGGTATCAGCATGAACTGCAGACACCAGACCTTGTATTTGCCAGGGAGCCCACACTGGTCAATGGTCTCCAAGCCTTCTTCCGACATCTGCTTGGTTTCTGCTGGACTACAGACATAAAATGGAGAAATATATGTCCTTAATGGAGATGAATCATGCAACCTATCAAAAAAAATGGTCACCTTACATGAAACTGCTAGGGGACTAATGTTATATTATGTATCATATGTATGTGTACGTAAGTGTGTGTGTGTATACGTGTGTATTATGTTAATAATAAGTACTGTATACTCTCTTTCTTTTCTATTTGATGTCGTCCGCAACCTTGGCACACTGGATTATTGCCAGTGATTAGAATTTATTCCGTATGTGTGCCCGTGTAAAAGATTTTTTGAAAATGCTAGATTGAAAAAAAATGCATGTACATCTGTAAGTGTTAAATATGTACCACCGTGTATTAATGTATTGATTTATATATGTCGGTTATCATTGTATGTTTGGATGATTAATTAAAAAAAAAGAAAAAAAAACATAATAGACTTAATTTCCTGTTTAAATTTTTTCCGTCCTCGTGACAGAAAGCAACAGAAATTAAAGAATTATTGTAAAAAGCAATTGTGACATTCCAGTGTTGAAAGAGACTTGGGTGTATGCGCAAGGTAAGGATGCCTACTCACTGCTGACTCCAGCTGGGTATGATTTCCGATCGTTCCCTCGCTCAAGTTCAAGAGGTGGCAGGCTGCTTTGTGTCTATGTCAACTTTCGTTTCATTAAACTTTTTTTCATCGTTAAAATGTACGGAACTCAAACACTTATTTCAAAATACTTTTGAGCGTTTACATTTTGTACAACCACCTCCAAGAAAAATCAACAAACTTATTCTTTTTCCCCCAGAAATTTCCTGAACTTTTGTCTTCATACACAAATTTGCAATCCAACACGCAATTTTTATGTGACTTTAATTTTCATTTTGATGACAATTCCAATAGCCAAGTCAGTCCACTAAACACAATCTTAAGTGTCCATATTTGTCTCAGCTTTTTGATGTTCTCACGAGCATGGCCACATTTTAGACCAGTTGTTTTTCCAGAGTAAATTCAGCCTTAAATCTCTCGTAGTGAATACAGGCTTCTTTCACTCAAACCATAGTGAATCCAGCCTTCATCCACTCAAGAGCGTCGATGACTATGCTGTCTGTCAGACAATCATGCTATCATGCTGTTCTTTGAAGACCAGGCTCCTTCAGTGACCATCTATGTGGGAGATCGCCTGTCGACTCTGTGGAAGTCTGACAAGCTGAGGAAGGTGCGCCATCAATGCAGGTGTGCTGAACGGCAGTGGAGTAAGACACACCTCACTGTCCACGGGCACCATTGACAGACTCAGTTCCACCACGTCATCTGAAGAACCTTTTAATGTTTGGAATGGTTTACTTGGCTAACGTAAGGTAACTCCTTAAAAACGTATTTTTCATTGTGATCTTCCGCAAGTTTTAACGATGTTTTGTTTTCCTCTGAAAAGATCTGGCTCACTGGAAGTGCTTTAGACTCGCGTTCATGTCAGTCTTCTACCTTTAATTCATATAAACACCAGTTATTTCTTGTTTTGAACAAGCTACTGAGAAAGAAATTCATGATTCCTTATGGAGTCTCCTTCCAAAAGCTTTACATTAGATCCTGTTCTTACTTCACTCACAAAACTGCATTTTAGAACTTGTTCCATTTTTAATGATGCTGTCAATACATCTCTTTCTGAAAGCATAGTTTCCATTAAGTTCAAACGATCAGTTATCACATCACTGTTGGAAAAGCGTGGCCTTGACTGAGGTAGAATGAGGTAGAAAAACAAACACACAAACAAACAAAGAGAAACAGACGTGTGTCAAATCGGTCATTTATGTCAAATGAACTTTCTGTCATTTATTTCAAAGGTACTTTCTGTCATTTATTTCAAAGGTACTTTCTGTCATTTATTTCAAAGGTACTTGAGAAGATCGTGTTCAAACGTTCTAGGGACATTTTCAGATAACTGCCTTCTCAAAATTGATCAGTCTGATAATAGGAGGGATCACGGCACAGAGACTTTTAAACAGAATGTTCTAGGAATACTGATGACTAATGTAGATGGGAGATTCATCTCTGTTATTGCTGTCCTTGGCCTCAGTGCAGCATTCAACACACTGGAATATTAGTTCTTTTGAGAAGCTTGAAAAGTGACTTAACTGCTTTGCTCATGCATCTCTGGTGGTTCTCAGGCAGTTGCCATCCACGGTGGTATGTCTGCACAACAAGCTCTTATAGGTGGTGTTCCTTAGGGCTAGGTGATGGGACCTCTGTTGTTCCCATTTTATTCTCATTATTTGTCAGGGATTATTTGAGCACATTGGTCTGACTTTCTTTTTTTTTTTTTTTTAATTCTCCGGATATGTATATCATACACATTTGACATATACATTTTCCACAGTACAGCAAGAGCATACGGATAATATATCAATGCATAAAAAAGTATGTTGCTTCAAATGCACATTCAAAGACGTCAATTCAAATATTATGAGAATTTTAAAAAAAGAAAAAAAACTTGAGAAATGGAGACCGGGATTACGGAGATGCGTATTAGATTGAGATTTTGTTGTTGTTGTTGATTTATTTTAAGTATTTGTGTAAAAAAAATCATCGGCATGTAATTGTACCATACAGCATCAAGCCTGTTTTGATCATTGTTGACTTTAGCATTATAGAGGTCGATTTTGAATCTGCTGCTCAGCTGGCTCTGAAAAACTGAAGCATTTGGCCTACGTCTTTCGATCTTACACTTGTAAATATAAGATTTAGCAACCATAATAATAAAGTCAAAATTGTCTCTATTTGCATATGTTTGTCGACTCCCAAGATAACAATATCGCAACAATATCGCGTGTGATTTTAATGGTAAATGAGTTTCGGCATTTTTCGTTAAATAAATTTTCAACCTCTTTCCAGAACGTTTGAACGTAATTGCACATCCATAAAAAGTGTTGGACTGAATCTCTGTCTTCATTGCAGAATGTGCAGTTCGTCGTGTTTGTCAGGCCCATGGCATTTAAAACAATATTTATGCCAATAATTCTGTGAATAATTCTCATTTGAAGCCATTTCAATTTTACATCTTTAATCTTGTGGACGTGGGTAAATACCCTATTCCAAGAAACTCCAGAATTAAGTTTTTGTAGCCATTGAGAGCAACAGTTTGGTTTACGCTCATCTTGAGTAAAAAAATTCATAGTATCGTTTAGCTCCTTTTGTTTCTTTCATAATAATATTAAAAGCCCTCGGCATGTTCTGACTTGTGTTTGCATTATTATTATCAGGTTTTATTCCAGTTTTCTTTATGAATTCTTTCATTGAGGAAATCCATCCACAGTATGAGACAAAATTTATAGTATAATCATCATTAGTCGTGAATTCTTCAAAGTTCATGAATTGTCCATTTTCCTTCAGAAAATGTTTTATTGCATACTTTCCTTTCTCAGTTAATTTCTTTTGTTTAATTATCTCATTTCCTGTTTTTATGTTGTCATTATAAAAAAAAACAGGTTCAGCTAGAAGTTCATTTAATGTTTGTGGTGTCACGCAAAGACAGAATTCCCTATAGGCTATAAAGGTGTGTCTCCAAAACAAACTAGAGCTCATGTATCCTGTACGGAATGCTGGTCCATAATTTTCCATTTTTTCGCTGAATGGATATCTTTTCGTAACAATGCTCTTCCATTTATGATCTGTGATTTTAAGGGTTTTTTTTTATCCATAGAAGTTTCGAAGCATTAATATATTTTTTGATGTCGGGTATATTTAAGCCACCTTGCTTTACAGTTTTAATTGTTGTTTTCCTGCTTATTCTATCTTGTTTACCATTCCACACAAAGCTAAAACACATCTTTTGAAGTTTTTTTTAATTAAGAGGTCACGTGGGTTGGGTAACAAAATCCAGAGGTGTATGAGCTTAGACAGAATGAGGGACTTGAGAACAGCAACTCTTCTGACTGGTGTTATACTTCTTTGAGACCAAATTTTAAATAATGTTTTAACTTCCGAAAATTTATCGTCATAATTCATGGTTTCACATTATTTCAAGTCTTGAGTAAACCAAACACCGAGTATTTTGAATTGAGAAGGGTTCCATATGATTTTTAGATGAGGACAATAATTTTTTTTTGGAGTTTTTATGACATCCTAGCCATATTGCTTGTTTTTTTTTCGCTGTTCATGAGGAGTCCTGAAAGTCTTCCAAAAGTGGTAAGGATATTAATAGACTGTTCAAAAGAATTTTTGTTGCCATTGTTTACTAATTGAGTGTCATCAGCGAACTGGGATATTTTGTGTTCTACATCATTTATTTTTATGCCTTTTATCTTCTTTTCTTCCTTTATCATTATGGCTAAAATTTCTGCGCATATAATGAATAAGTAAGGAGATATAGGGTCTCTCTGGTCTGACTTTCATAAGTATGCAGATGACATCGTGTTGTCAAACAGTGCGCCATATGATGAGTTTTTTTATGTTTGGTCTATTATTGAGCTATGAATTGACAATGCTCTTTCCTGGATGAAGATCAATAAGCTCATGTTGAATACTGACAAAAACAAAGAGGACACTTGTTGGCGCTCTCTTGTTAATCAAGCAGGAGGGCAGGGTTTCAGTCAACATTGGAGGCGCTAATATTAATCTTAAACCGACAGTCAAATATTTAGGAGTCAAACTTCACCAGACACTTCCAATGCAGGATCAGATCAGCAGTATGTGTCGCATGTAATTCTCGGAACTGCACCATCTCGCCTAGTTTCGTACGTGTCTATCAACTGGTGCAACAGCAAGGCGTCAATTCGTTACTACTTCTTGACTTGATTATTGTAATTCGGCACAGTGTGGTTTGCCAGTCGAGCACATTTTGCGGCTCCAGACAACTTAAAACAGCACAGTGCGATTTTTCTTTAATAAACCAAAATGAAGATCACACTACACTTCTGCTGAGGGAGCTTAACTGGCTGCTTGTTCATTTTCATTATATTACAAACTTGCCACTCTTGCCTTCTGTGTCTTTGACAGGTGTCCTCCGCCGCACCTGTCATCTATTCTCTGCGCATGCCAGTCATCACCTACTCTCTGCTCTTCCAGTTTGAAACTCCTTGATATACCAAAGAGAAACTGAAAATTGTTTGCTGAGGGTTCCTTCAGCCTGTGGCCCTACCTCTCTGGAACAAACTGTCTCCTTCTTTATGAAACCAGGCCAACCCATCTACTTTCAAAGCACAGCTAACAACTTATCTTTTCAACCAATCATTTTAAACATTGCTTTCTCTCATTGTGTGTACATGGCAAGTTCTGTAGTAAGATATTTATCAAAGTGAATGAACGAAGGTATGAATAGTGTATGAAGGCAGAATGTGTGCTTTCAACTACAACTGCACTATACAACTATCATAATTGCTACTACTACTACTTCTACTACTACTACTTCTACTACTACTACTACTACTACTACTACTACTACTACTACTACTACTACTACTTCTACTACTACTACTACTACTTGTTACTATTATATGATACTATATGATGTTATATTTTTGTCAAGTTTCTACTTACATTATAGTCAGAAGTCTTTTACACTTTCCCTGGATATCTTCAGAACATCTGAAAGTACAAGTCTCAGTATATTGTTCGATAGATGGTAGCTCAAGCAACATCTTTTGAACTGGGCTGCGTTTACAGTCCAGAAAGAAAGGTTGTGAAAGGTACTTCTAGAACTCCATGAAATATCATAAAAGAAGTGCAACACTCAAAAATCATACGAATTGTTAAGTACAGACAAAATCTACTGATTTGAATTACAGCCTTGTTGCTGGCTTGCAAATGGAATAGTTGTGGGTTCGAAGCTTTCTGTTGCCATCTATTTATCTATGCATGCATGTATGTATGTATGTATGTATGTATGTATGTATGTATGTATGTATGTATGTATGCATGTATGTATGTATCTATCTATCATTTCCTGGCCTCACCCTCTCATCAGTTAAGCCAAGTATGCCATGGACTTACACAGGAAGACTGGAACCCAACAGTCGGTAGATGCATTTCTGAAGATAACGTTCATATTTCTTTATCAATACAGCATGTGTCTGTAATTCCCGAGGTCGATTGACCCGTGGATATATCATGAAAGAAAGTGTAGAGTACAACCCAATCTTGAAATCTTTGACAGAAATAAAACTCAATAAGTCATCATCACCATGAGTGTTTTTTCTTGGGAAAAAGAAAGAAAGACTAAATGAAGGATGAATGAGAGGTAAATTGTGACGTCAACGTAAAAAAGAAGTATTATGACGTCAAGGTAAAATTAGGTAACCACATGACGAAAATAATAATGTACGACGGGACAAGGAGCAAGGAGTAACGGCCGAGGCTTTGGTGTCCAGTATACTTTAATTTGTTTTATTCGTCGTTTTCTCCGTAGTGTTACTATGTGGAGAGGCTGACTTTCAAGTCAGTAGTGCGTCGAAGTTCACTGTGTATGTGCGATACTTCTGATGACGGTACCAGCGAAATCTGTAACAGGAAATTTGTTTGTTATAAAACATTTGTGAATGCTGTGTCACTAAGAGTGACTGTTAAAACTCCAGGAATATTCATGTGCTCTAATTGTACCACCACATGTGTGTCGGCGGGCTGGGCTTATTGATGTGAACATTTTAATGTCAATTCACGGAGAAGCTATTTTGTTTTAGATCAACAGTACGTCGAAGTTTGTTGCGTTCTGTGGGGTTTCGCTGAAATTCTGTTCGCCGGTGATTAAATATGGTTTACTGTGCCTGGTGAATCTGCGGTTTCTCTTCTGACAGTTAGACGTGATTTATTGTGCTTGCTGTGTGGAGACCCTGCTTCTTTATCGTTTGTGTTTGTGAGCGGCTTTGCTTGCCGTTTAGTTCTGCTTCAGGAAACATGACAAATCTGTCACATGCAGACATTGAACCTGCACTCAACCCTGTGAGCAACATCCGTGCACTCAACTGCACATCAAAGACAGAGAGACAGACAACCTCTTTCTCTCTCTCTCTCTCTCTCTCTCTCTCTCTCTCTCTCTCTCTCTCTCTCTCTCCCTTTTCTTCTCTCTCTCTCTGTGCAGAATCCAGAACCGTACGGAAATCATTGTAAATACCCAAGTCAATACCTAAGATGGTCTTGTATGAATGATAAACGACGTTCGCTCTGATTTCTCCAAATGTAGACATACCACGGTTTGCTCCAGACGATGGGAAAATTCGCTCTCGCCTTTATACGTTGTCTGTAGAAAGCCACACTTTGGTCAGCCCACTGCCAGGTGTCCTCATACCTTGGTGATCATGAGAGAGAGAGAGAGAGAGAGAGAGAGAGAGAGAGAGAGAGAGGAGAGAGAGAGAGAGAGAGATTATTTGATTGGTTGATTGTAACTATATTCTCAAGGGTAACAGATAAGCACAAATGCTTTTTTTTCATCTGGCCCTTGTCACTTCAGTGGCTAAGGCTATCAACGCGGCTGAGTATAACAAAGTACTGATGACTTATGTTGTCATAAAAGAAAGCATGCACATATACTGAAAGTGTATACACACACACACACACACACACACACACACACACACACACACACACACACACACACACACACACATTGCAGAAAGAACATATAAGCACCACCAGCCACGATATTGGTACACAGGCGCGCGCGTGCGTGCACACACACACGGACACACACACACGCGCGCGCGCGCGCGCACGCACGCACAAGCACACACACACACACCACACACACACACACACACGCACACACACACACACACTCCCTGCGGAAAGAGCATATAAAAAGCGTCAGTCATCATAGTAGTATCATCAGCACAGCCTGTGGAGGAACAGGAATTCGTGAGGCAGTACACAAGCATGTGTTTATAGTCAACAATCTTGTTCATGCTTTTTTTTCGTCTTGAGGAACAAGAGATAACGTTGTCAATAAGAGAGAGAGAGAGAGAGAGAGAGAGAGAGAGAGAGAGAGAGAGAGAGAGAGAGAGATTATTTGATTGATTGATTGTAACTATATTCTGAAGGGTAACAGATAAGCAAAAAGAATTCTTTTTCTCATCTGCCCCTTGTCGCTTCAGTGGCTAAGGCTAACAACGCATTTAACTTTAACACAATGTAAAGCTACAATATGTGATAACGTGAATCATCACTATTTTGTTATAACAAAGTAGTGATGATTCATGTCATCATAAAAGAAAGCATGCGCATACACTAAAATGGTATGTCTCACACACACACACACACACACACACACACACACACACACACACACACACACACACACCACTGCAGAAAGAACATATAAGAAGCATCAGCCACCATAATCGGTACACAGGCGGCATGTGCGTGCGTGCACACGTACATGCACACACACACACACGCGCGCGCGCGCG
Source organism: Conus canariensis (assembly GCA_033310375.1). NCBI lineage: Eukaryota > Metazoa > Mollusca > Gastropoda > Neogastropoda > Conidae > Conus > Conus canariensis. The sequence goes on from CM065724.1 coordinate 78,875,336, forward strand.
CGCGCGCACGCACGCACGCACGCACAAACACACACACAACACACACACACACACACACACACACATTCCCTGGGGAAGAGCACATCAGAAGCATGATTTATCATAGCAGTGTCATCAGCCGGCTGAGGATGAATCAAGAACAAGCCAGTGTTCATAACAGCTTGTTCATCAACATTCTTGATGTCATGAAACGGAATTGAGACTGTTTCAAGTCAGGAAGACGGTAGATGTATATTCAAATAGTAATGAGAAGAGGAAAAGAGCAGAGTAGAGAAGGAGACAGAGAAGAAGAGAAGAGAGAGAGAGAGAGAGAAGAGCACAATTCGTTGATGTTATCGGGGAAACAAGTAAGAATGAAGAGATAAAAAAGGAGAGAAAGCGAAAATTATAAGAGAGGGGGAAATTTACGAAAAAAAATGAATAAAGTAAAGGAGAGAAAGCGAAAATTATAAGAGAGGGGGAAATTTACGAAAAAATGAATAAAGTAAAGGAGAAAAAGCGAAAATAAAGAGAGGGGGAAAGTTACGAAAAAAATGAATAATGTAACTTCATTATCCGTCTCATTCATCCCATGAAAAAATAGTACATAAAACTACATATGAGCAGTACTCTGGCCCAAACACATACGCTGTATGAATACACTATACATCTTTCACAAATTGAAATTTGCCAATAATAGTAGCAGCGTATTTTGCAACAGTAATATTGGTAAACAACGGTAAAAGCAGTAAGATTTGTAGACAAAAATAATCACTTTTGGAAAATAAGTAAACTGTATGCTGTTGTTTCTGATAATAACACGCAAATGGATAGCCATCGGTAATATCAATTACACTGCATATCTTCATAACTAGTGTGTGTGTGTGTGTGTGTGTGTGTGTGTGTGTGTGTGTGTGTGTGTGTGTGCAAAACATGTAAATAATTTTCGTCTATAAAACTCTTAGCTTTGATGGCATTTCAGCTTAAGTGCATGCGAGTTCAAGAAAAGAGGACCAGAACAACAAACACTTGTTTGAAATAGGTCAATGATAGATATGGAACCTGGAGATTTGTAAAATTGAGAGAGAGACAAGACAGACAGACAGACAGACAGAGATTCCAAGTAAGATCGTATTCTGGCAGACCATAGACCCTCACAATAGGATACAATAATGTGAGGAACGTGTTAAAGTATTACTACTACTGCCACTGCTACTGCTTCTACTACCACTACTACTACTACTACTAGTACTACTACTGCTGCTGGTGCTGCTGCTACTGCTGCTTCTGCTGCTGCTGCTGCTGATGATGATAACCATTATAATAATCATGAAACAAATAAGGAAAGAAAGAAAGAAGTGAATAAATACATAAATAGATAAAGAAAGAAAGAAAAATAGATGAATAAATAAACAAATGATACAGAAATAATGATACAAAAAAGAAACATTCCAAGCCATATGGCTTCGGTTTTCACTCTTGAATTACATTAGAGAGAGAGAGAGAGAGAAGAGAGAGAGAGAGAGAGAGAGAGAGAGATTTCACACGCTAATTCATTCAAGTAGTTAAAAAGAAACGCCGGCTGATCTACATAATATTTCAGTCAACGTTTATCTTAGTGGCCATTTACCATTCGTTAAAGGCATGCATGGACAAATTAGACAATTATATGATTACTTTAGCGTTCATTCAACGCCTTTCATCGGCTTCACCGTAAATCGCCAACACAAACGAAGCAGTATATGTTCTCTCTCTCTCTCTCTCTCTCTCTCTCTCTCTCTCTCTCTCTCTCTCTCTCTCTCTCTGTATATTATATATATATATATATATATATACATACATACATATACATATACACATATCCAGAGAGAGAGAAGAGAGAGGGAGGGAGAGTTGAGATCACCAACATCATTTCTAGGAACAGAACAATTTGCTAGTAACACACATTAAGATGAGACCATTTTGATTAATGTCTGCAAAAAGTGAGTGTATGAATAAATAAACAAATAAATGAATGCGCCATTGTGGACCAAACGACATTTAACACTGGTTGAAGGGAAGAAGAGGCAGAAGGAAGAGGTAGCGAGAGTAATCCGTGACGTGGAAATATGACTGTGAACAGTATTTCGAAATAAATGCTGACACACACACACAGATTTGACGAAATGCCTATGAACTGGTAGGCTGTGCATATAAATGTAAATCTTAGATGAATCTATCTACATACATAATAGTGATACCAGTCGCCCTGAAGGATTTCAGCCCAATGTAGACACCGAAACCCTTTTGAAGATTGAGATGTTTCTCCACTTCCTCCCATTCTGTGGGTGTGTTGAGACTGGCCAGAGTCCCCCCACGTTTCCAACAAGCTAACGCAGCATGGTCCCAGTCAGGTCGTGTGTCCTTGGTATGCAAGAAGCATCTGCCAGCAACCCACGTCTGTCCCTCCCCACACTGGGCATTTGACATTCCATTCGGTGGTTCATCCTTCACCCTGTGGTATATAGAAATAATGTAACAATTACATTCGGACTCCGATTCTACTGTTCACAGCGCTCACGTCTGCTCTTAGGAAATATATCAGACGTGGTTTCTGATAAAAAGTGGCTTGTTCACACGAATCTTCAGAAACGCTACTTTTTGTTTCAGCTTATTCATCTAGACCCTCGACACACATCTGATGAGAACGGTATGTGTCAAATAATTCTTCTGACATACTGCTATCTAGTTTGACTTTAAAAAACAAAAAAAGAAAGAAAAGAGAACTAATGAAACATGTGTACTGCATCATCACTGTCCCGAAGCAACACAGCACCCAAACCAACAGAACTTGCATCAGTCCTGAGAACAAAAGGATTACCCAACCTAGGTAACAACAACACGGTGCAGAAGACAAGATACCCTGAATCGTCTTCAAAGCTTCAGCACACTCGGGAGTCCAAGAAATAGACCTTCCAGCACAACCAGCATCTTTGATCAAATCAGACAGTGGAGCACTCAAAGTAGCAAACCCAGGAACATATCTCCTGTAAAAACTGCGCAACCCCAACAAAGACCTGACCTGCTTCCTGGTAGTAGGAGTGGATATCTTCAAAATCTTTTCAACCTTCTTCCCTTCAGGACGCATAGTACCGCCTCCAACAACATGATGAAGAAATTCAAGTGAACGAAAGCCTTCCTCTATCTTCGAGGGACAAGCTGTGAGGCTGAAAGACCTCAGACAAGAAAGCACACCCTTCACATGACTAAGATGAACATCCCATGACACACTGTGCACAAGAATATTGTCAAAGAAGTTGATAGCAGAAAACTTATCTAAAGCCAGCATACGCATCATACGTGCAAACACTGCAGGAGCCGACACAAGTCCAATAGGCATCCTGACAAACTGCAATAGACCCATGTGTGTTGTAAAAGCCGTCTTCGGACGATCCTCGGACTTAACCACGATCTGCGAGTATCCTTTTCCAAGATCTATCTTTGTGAAAAACTGAACATCAGCTAAACTTGCAAAAAGACTCTCAACGTCAGGAATAGGCTCAGCATCAAAGACGGTAATCTTGTTCAAAGATTTGAAATAAATGCAAAATCGACACGTACAATCTTTCTTTCTGACCAACACAACTGGAGAGGCATACGGACTATCTGATGGCTCAATGATACCAAGATCTAACATGATACCAATCTCTCTCAGCAAACTCTTTCGCAGAAGAGGGAATGTCGTAACACTTCTTTCTAACAGGGACATCTGTTGTAAGAGGGATCTCTTAGGGTACATTACCTGAGAAAGAATCTGGTTTAGGAGTCCAAATGCCCTGAAAATCATCAAAGATTGCACGCAACTCCCTGGAACTGCTGTCAGACAAAGCACAATCAATCTGTACTAAATGGACATCTTCATCTGGCATTGAAGACGCAATCGGAACAGCTAAAGTGGGAATGGGTAAAGCGTCATCACAGTCCTGGACGACACCAACTGTACACACCACTTCATGAACAACAGACTCTGGAGAGGGAACCTGTGTAATCCCAGAAAGACCAGCTCCTGGAGAACACTCCAAAGGAAGCTGTTCTTGGTCACAAGTCAAAGGTGCTGTCTCTGACCAAGGCACTGAAGTACCCTGTGAAAGAACAACTGCTGGTACAACATCAGAAAGTAGACATAGCAGCACGACCGCAGTAAAATGTAGTTGTACCTAACTTCTTCACCTCACCAGAAAACGCTAACAGGAAACAAGACTTCAGTCACATATCATCCTTCTGTTTCTGAACAAGATCAGAACGGGAAATGTTCAGATCATCAGGGATCTGACACAAAGGCTTTTTGTCCATAACATGCTTAGCTCTAGCCCTCGTAACGGCAGCTAATGAGAAAGGTTCGCCAGTCATATCACTCAACTCACCGCTAACGGAAACTCCAGGAACATTATCCACGATGAGATCTGCGACAGGGCTATCCAAGACACAACAAGTCAAACCGCCCACAAAATAAGGATAACAAGACCGAAACCGTAACCAGTGGAAACTCCTCTACACGGCCACCAAGAGAAACACACTTCACTGTGATTCCTAACATCTGAGTGTCAGAAACTAACCGCTTGCGAACGCCACAGATAGTAGCACCAGTATCACGCAGAACAGAACTCAAAGTGCCATTCACAGTACCGGACTCCAAATGTAATTTGCCTGTGAACTCTCCAGCAGCTGGACAAGTAAAAGGAGTGTCAAGAACAGAAGAAGCAGCACTGGAAAGTTTATTGTCAGCAGAGTTCTCGACAACAGTAGAGTTACCAACCACAAAAGGACACTTATCTGGGTGGCTAAGGTTACAAACTCTACAAAGGTGTCTACCAGATTTCCATGGACACTTAGCAGCTGTATGTCCTGTCTTCTTGCACAGAAAACACACAACACCGGCAGACTGATCAGAAGCATTTCCTGTTGAGCTCTTAATACCAGAGATATGACGGGCACAACGACCACGGTAACTGTTACTACCAAAGTTGTTTCCACGACCAGCTAAGGAACTCGGGTTCTGACCAATACTCTGAAAAGTAGAGTACCTGTGTTCTCTATTGGACTCACCACAGTATGGAGTTCTATCAGACCGCCCAGAAGTTCCATAAGCAACAGAAGCAAAAATGTTTACATCAGCTTTCCTAGAAAGTACCTTAGTGGGATGAGCACGTCTGTACGACTCAGCAGACTTGATCATGTTACCTAAACTTTTCTCATCCTTTTCGCACAGAAAAGTGGCCAAGCCTCTAGAGACACACTCCAAAAACTGTTCTCGCAAGATAAGATCCACCAGAACTTCAAAAGACTTATCAATCTTTGATAATGAAACCCAACGGTCAAACAAACGCCTAAGCTCAACCGCAATGGTTTCGAAAGGTTCATCTGAGCTAGGCTTAACCTCTCGAAAACGCTTACGAAAACCATCTGGAGTACATTGAAGTTTTTTCAGCCAGCTCTCTTTCAGAAGCTCGTAAGACACAGTATTATTTTATCCGAGACTCTGATAGAGAGCTAAAGCAGAACCCTCAAGCAATGCAGACAGGTATGTAACCCACAAAAAAACGAGCATGGGTTTCTAAACGAAACAGATAACTATATATGTGGTCAGTTCTTTCTTTAAAAGAGGGCAACTTGGGAAAGGTAGGACGAGGGGCGTTAGACCTGCGCACACCAGAACCCTGACTCTCACTGTCCTGTCCTGAGACGGCACTCTGCTGAGAAGTCACTTGAAACTGTATTCCTTTACTTTCCTCTATCGCCTGAATTCTTTTAGTTTCCTCCTGTACTCTTTTAGTTTCCTCTTGTATTTGCTCTCTTTTAGTTTCTTCTTGCATTCGCTCATGCTCTCTTTTAGTTATCTCTTCTTCCTGCATTCTTTTTATTTTGATTCTTTCCTCTCTTTCCATATCTTGAGCAATGCATTTATCCACATAAGCCAACAGAGACTCTCTCTCCAGATCACATACCTTACCTTGCTGTAAATATTTAACGAAAACTTTGTCCTCGTCCACAGAGGACACAACAGAACTTTCGTCCTAGCCTTCTGTGCCAAAGTGAAAATATGAAATAATGTCCTGTCCAACTGGACACAAAAACCAGTGGACGTGCGCGCGCGCGCGCGCGCGCGTGTGTGTGTGTGTGTGCGTGCGTGCGTGCGTGCGTGCGTGCGTGCGTGTGTGTGTGTGTGTGTGTGTGTGTGTGTGTGTGTGTGTGTGTGTGTGTGTGTGTGTGTGTGTGGTCTTGATGGTAATAGTGATGATGATGACAACGAGGAGGAGAAGCAGGAGGAAGAAGGGGAGGGGGAGCAGGAGATATCATAATTTTCATATTCATTTATATTAATGACAAATCTAAATATGTAGGTATTCAAGGCACAGAATCCTGCATGTGTTGATGACGTTTCACTATCACGGTAGAAGTTATAGCACTTAGCACTGACTGACTGCCGTGTGTTGTGACGTTGATCAAGCAGCCACCAAAAGGCAGACTCAGAAGAAACAGAGTGGTACACAGCACAATCCTTTCAATGATGGCATCGTCAGACATTTTGGAAAACATTTTTGTTCTGTCAGACTCGTGTTCCAGTCAGACCATACCTCTCAACCAGGTAATGCCAAATCACTTTAGTCTATGTTTCTACATCTACTCCATAACGATGTTGTACCGTGACACTGGGTGCTATGTACTGCCATGCTGTTCTGTAGCGACACTGTGACCTATAGTAAGATTATATTCAGCAGCAAGACTCTATTATTCACTTAAACTTATTCCATCATCGAGCGTATCCTGAACGGAGCCTGCACGTTTTGGTCAGACATTGTGCTACATCTACAAACGTGTCTCCGAGGCCGAGCTAACGACAGCTGAACAATAGCTAGTGTTGGAAAACATTCGTTCCTTAATATAGACTGTACCCTGTGGACTGCCTAAAAGATCTTTTTTACCGAGGGAAAGTAGGGGATGGGGTGAAGGAGGGTGTGGTGAAGGAGGGTGGGGTGCAGGAGGGTGGGGTGAAGGAGGGTGGGGTGCAGGAGGGTGGGGTGAAGAGGCAGAGAACAGACGGGACAGGATCATTACATAAAGTCAGGAAAATAAGAAATCTATCGAACCACTTCTCTCTTCCGTACACACACACACACACACACACACACACACACACACACACACACACACACACACTCACTCACTCACACACACACGCACACACACACACCACACGCACGCACGCACACACACACACACACACACACACACACACACACACACACACACACACACACACACACACACACACTCACTCATACTCACAAGAACATACACACGAATGCACGAACGCATGCACATATCGCTACACACACACCACACACACACACACACACACACACACACACACACACACACACACACACTTGCCCATTCAAAGAGTTGTTTTCATCCGTAATAAATTTTCTGATTTTTTAATCATTTTGACGGTTTAACATTCGAACTTTTATTCATGATTGATTGTGTAACAAAAAATAAAAAAGGAAGAAAGAGAAGGCAGCGAGGCCAGCTCATAAATCAGAAGTGTCACTGTCTCATCAATCATCTTCACCGCTTCGGAACACCAACTGGTTCAAGATGGTGTACAGTTGCGTGATCTGTTTTCCTTATTTTTGAACGTGTCAATACAACCGAACCCGTCATCGGTGACGATTAATTGTAAAGTGGCTTTGATATGTCTGTTCAAATGACACTGCTTTTGATTATTAATTCATCAAATGTGCCATTAAAATTCTTATTTTTCTATTTATTAATCTATTTGTTCAATTATTTATTTATTCATTCACTTATTTACTTATTATTTATTCATGCATTTGTTCATTTATTTCTTCGTTTATTCATTTATGTCTTATTTATTTATTTCATTTCACTTTATCATATTTTCAACTCTTGCTTGACATTGATGTTTGGGATTAAAGCAGAAACAAACAGGGAACATTACTGTACACATTAACATTCATGATGATGAGAGCAAGTGAGAAACGAATGGAAATTCTGGGCAATGAAACCATTGTGAGAGTGGAAGCGACGTCCTGTCGTGGACAATGTTCAGTTGATTTCGAGTTACCTGAGGTGGGTAATGCATTCTGGATACTGTATGCTGCCACAGTGATCCACAATGCTTGAACATAGGGTGGTATTACAGTGATACTTTTCTTTCAGTTTCCAAACGGGCTTTTCCTTAGGACTGCTCGTTTAGTTCTGCTCCCAGAAACATAACAAACCTGTCACTTGTAGACATTGATCCTGACTCAACCCTGTGACCAACATCCGTGCACTAGATTCCGTATTTAAGACAGATAGACAGACATTCTCTCTCTCTCTCTCTCTCTCTCTCTCTCTCTCTCTCTCTCTCCTCTCTCTCTCTCTCTCTCTCTCAAGCAGAATCAGAGCGTAAGCAAATGATGATAAACAGCAGTTACCTGTCCGAGCATTGTGTGAACAGCTTGTCGACTATGCCTTGCAATTTTCGAGAGTAGACACAAAAGGGTTTGGTGCTGCTGACAGGAATGAAGAAAACATCATATACGTTTTCTGTAGAAAGCCACACTTTGGCCAGCCCACTACCGGCTGTCCTCATAGTCTGATGACCATGAGAGAGAGTGTTTAATTAAGTGTGTGTGTGTGTGTGTGTGTGTGTGTGTGTGTGTGTGTGTGTGTGTGTGTGTGTGTGTGTGTGTTCCATCTGATATAAGGGAAACCATGACGATTAAAACAACAGACTTTCTGATTCCGGTTTTATTTTACATACTATAGAGAGAAAAAAAAAAGGTTCATTTGTCAAACTGAACCGATCATGGATCGTATTTTGACGGATCACACCTGACTTGTACATGAGCGTTTTGGTTTGCTTCTGTCCTTAAATAACCTTGTAATGTGTGTTTCCCGTACAAAGATATATATGAAAAGTCAATGGGTATTTAATCTTTAACTCTCGTCGACTAAATTCTCTGGCGATGGCAAAACGATCTCAGGAATCGTTAATTCAGTTCAAAAGTATGTTCGTCTGTCTCAGCCAAATACAAAGAGAGAGAGAGAGAGAGAGAGAGAGAGAGAGAGAGAGAGAGAGAGAGACAGACAGACAGACAGACAGACAGACAGACAGACAGACAGACAGACAGACAGACAAATACACACACAGACACACAGAAACACAGACATACAGAGAGAGAGAGAGAGAGAGAGAGAGAGAGAGAGAGAGAGAGAGAGAGAGAGAGAGAGAGAGGACGAACGAACAAACGAACGAAATAATTTATTGTTTTAAAGCAGTACAGCTTCATTAGGAATGCAGTTGGATTGACAATGCAAACTTGAACGCGATGCATGTTACTTCGACATGGAAACCATGGCAAAGTTGTCTTTTCCAAACACAGTTCTGACATATTTCATGTCACTGGTAAGGCACTGGTCACGATGATTCCATCTGCGGCGTGAGTCTTGAGCCCAGGCTGTCATCCCAGGCAGAACAGGATCAGGCCGTGTAGCGGCTCCAGCGACCGTGCAGCACGTGCCTAGATGTCAGCATTTTGTGTTCTGCCGACACGTTTTCCTCGGCGGAGATTGGCCGGTTTTGTCCGTTCTTCTGTCAGTAAGTGTCATCTTGTTTGACAAACCAAAAAGAACAGTCACTGTCATCCGGCGTACACGGGAACTCTAGCATCAGATCGTCTGATTCACAGATCAGTATCACAAATCAGATTCATCTGAGCGATCAAGGACAACTTTTCTATATAACTTGTTTCTGTCCTTGTCTCTCAGTCGCCTTTGCACACATTTATCTGTCAGGGTGGCACCGTAGCTTTTCACAACACTGGCACTGTAACCTGCCACTAGGTTCTCAAAGACTGGTTCCATGTCAGTGTCAGGTGGTGGAGGGAGGACAGAGCTGTGGATGTCTTCACATGTAGGTTCAGTGCCATCGTGTAAACTCAAAACATCCGACTCCAATCTTACTTGGTCATCCATCTGATACGAGTGTGTAGCCACAGTGTGTTCCACTTCTGTGTCATGTGCACGCACGTTATCAAGTCGTACGTCAGTCGGAGATGGAGTACTCACAGAGGTTACAGTGGCTTCTTCACGTTGACCACTTGCCTGCCTCTATAGCTGCTGTCGGGCTCTCTGCTGGTCTCGTCGGATCCGACTGGGAGGTTTCTTCCTATAGTACTGAACCTGTGTGTTGCGGTTCAAGACAGGATCCGCCATATTTGTTGACATCTGGAAAGTGGCGGGCTTGAGGCGCAAGACAACCACAGTGTTTTCACCTTCTCCTGCAACTTTCCAGCTTGTGACGTTATTGTCCGTCAGCAGGGCGTGAGGGTCTTCTCCACAGCCACTGGGAGTCCAGAAACTGGCATGTTTGCGATGAAAGTTGTGAAATTTGTCGCAGATTAATCAGTACGCGCCCTGCCGCTTCAGCTCACGTCACGTGATCCGCATTATGAAGAAAATGCATTAAAAAATTGAAGTAACTAACACATTCAAAGGATCATAATTCTACTAAAGCGAGTGTACAAAATTTCAACAATTATTGGAATGAACATTACATATATACGAGAGAGAGAGAGAGAGAGAGAGAGAGAGAGAACTCAGAACTCAGAACTCAGATGGTTTACTTCATATAAAGGCCATTGCCCCTTATGAAGGGGGGTATGGAGAAAATAACAACAATGTATGAATATTACATAACACATCAAAGACTGGATGAAATTCTCATTCACGAAGTCATAACTGATCGAAATTGAAATGCCTTGAACAAGTAAATTGATAAATTTCTTACTACACTTTCATTTTGAGATGCCATAAGCAGACTTAACCGAAATTGACAGGGATCCCTGAAAAACTTAACTGGTATATATTGCGCTCTTAGACTAGATAACTTGCAGCAGCATAAAACAAAATGCAGTTCGTCTTCTTTTCCATCATTGCAAAGTGGACAAGTCAGATCCATTCCAGTATGTTTACAGTAGCGATACCTGTGTTGTGCAATATCTGAAATTCCAAGTCGAAATTTGGTCATAATTAACTTCAAGTGTTTGCCTAAATCCATTTGCAGATAAAGTTTGACATTGTGAACTGTACAAAATGTCCGATACATGGTAAATCTATCGCTATTTTTGACGTGAGCGTCCCATTCTTGCCACCTGCACGCAGTCAATCTCGCTTTAAATTCACAAAGAAATAATCTATCATTCTGCACGCCTTGGTTCATCCAAACATAACCAAATCCAAATTTGTATAATTGACTACGGATATTTGACACCCAGTTTCTTTTATCTCTTACATCTAGGTCATATAACATCACATAAGCTTTCCGTAGTAATCTATAATCATTCATTTTAGTTGATTTTAACCAGTATCGAATACAGCTTAATACAGAGTTTATGTAAATAGGATATCTATTGGTCTCTCCATAGACAAGGTCATTGGGTGTTCGCATTTCGACTCCTAAAACTTTCTTTAAGGCAAAAAGATGTACTTTTTCGCATTGGCAGGCTGCAACGTCTAGTCCCCAAAGTTCTGCACCGTACTGAGCAATGGGCTGAACCTGGGAATCAAATAACTTCAACAACAAATCTAAACTAGAATTCTTCAAAACATGAAGTTTTCTCATAATACAAAGCAGAGCTTTCTTTGCTTTACTTATCATTGCATGCTAATGTGAAGCTGAGTTTTGTTGAAAACAATATACCCAAGTATTTATAAGCATTTACCACAGGCATCACAGCATGGTTATACGTCCAATGTTCTCTTGCTGCTAAATAACCACCTTTTCTGAACACAATTATATTACTCTTACTTAAATTCACTTTCAAATCAAGAGAAAAAGCTGCGCGTTGCAGACTGTTTAACTGGGTTTGCAAACCAATCATTGTCTCTGATAACAGTACAACATCATCTGCGAGTAGTAAGATAAAGAGCTCAAAAAAGTCGATTGTAAACATTGCACCATGTTTACCATTTTAAATTATTTCTATGGCAAGTTCATTAATAAACAAAGAAAATAAAACCGGACTGCACACATCACCTTGCTTAACACCGTAAGTGCACATGATAAAATCAGTTAATTTATAACCACACCGTACCTTAACTTTAACATTATTATATATACTTTTAATGCAATGGTATAGATTACCTCTTATACCATTTTTTACTAGAACTGACCAAAGAATTTTCCTGTTTATAGTATCAAAAGCTTTTTCAAAATCAATAAATGCAACATATAATTTTCTGTCGAAAGAGAACTGTTTTTGAACAAGAGCTAACAAAGTAAACATGTGATCAATAGTCGAATAGTTCTTTTTGAATCCTGCTTGATATTCCCCAGTAATGTTATTTTCTTCAACCCACTCTTGTAAACGATGATTAATAACTGTACTATAAATTTTACTACTAATATTGCATAGCGAAATGCCCCTGTAATTGTTAGGATTGTTGACATCACCTTTTTTGTACAGAGGAAATACAATACTTTCTGTCCATGTGTCAGGGAATATACCTTTCTGAAACAAAGCATTAAAGAATATGACAAAGAAATCTGCAACACAATCACCTGCATTTTTTAACAACTGTCCAATTATTCCATCTGGTCCAGCAGCTTTTTTCATTTTAATCTTTCTAATTGCTAAAATAACTTCCTCTTTTGAAATTGGTCAATTAAAATAATTATCATTATCATCAACATTAAATTCGTCATCATCTACTTCACTTTCTTTTTCGAGTAAATTTTTGAAGTGTTGAAACCAGTCATCCAGAGTGATATCATTACTAATGTGTTTTCTTTTACTAGAAATTTTATTTACATTTTCCCAAAATTGCTTTTGATTATTCACAGAAGATAACAATTCATTTAACAACGACTTATGAAAATCGTTCTCTTTGCGTTTTAACAGATGCTTATACTCTCTACGTGCGATACAAAAAGCATTTTCGTCTTCATGATCTCCTGTTCGACGGGCTGTTCTGTAAAGCTTTCTTAAATTTTTTCTTTGTTTTTTTACATTCATGATCGTACCAGTCATCTGATTTATCATTGTCACCAGTGCTGATCTGCTTATGAGAGAGAGAGAGAGAGAGAGAGAGAGAGAGAGAGAGAGAGAGAGAGAGGAGAGAGAGAGAGAGAGAGAGAGAAATACACACACAGACACACAGAAATACAGACATACAGAGAGAGAGAGAGAGAGACAGACAGACAGACAGAGACAGAGAAAGAGAGACAGAGAGAGGAGAGAGAGACAGAGAGAGACAGAGAGAGGATACCACAAGTACCATTTAAAAGAGTAGTATGATTTTCTGTGACGTACATCAACAGGAGACCTTATAAAATGTGTACAAAACCTGAATGTATGTATGAATAAACATACAAACAATTCTGCTACACGGTTTGGTCGGATGTAAATGGATCTTGTCGAAGAAAGCATTTATGCCCATCGCTCCCGGTGGAGCATAGGCCATCGACGACCCTTCGCCATCGCACTCTGTTCTGGGCTGTTCTGGTCATTCCAGTCCAGTTTGTCCCTTGTTGTTTCAACTCCGCCTCAGTGTCTCGCCTCCAGCTGTTGCGAGGCCGGCCTCTCTCTTTCCCTGCGGGTTCCAGGTCAGGGCTTGGCGTGTGGTGCTGGATGCTGGCTTCCTGAGGGTGTGTCCGATCCAGCCCCACTTCCTTCGCAGTATCTGCTTGGCCACTGGTTCCTGTCCCGCACGCTCCCACAGATCTTCGTTTCGGATCTTGTCCTGCCATCGGATTTTGTAGATGCGCCTCAGACAGGTGTTGAAGAATGTCTGAATCTTTTGTTGCATCGTCTGTGTTGTCCGCCATGTCTCGCATCCGTAGAGCAGAATTGATTTCACACTGGAGTTGAAGATGCGGAGTTTGGTTCTTATGCTGATTCCTCCAGATGCCCAGATGTTCTTCAGCATGGCGAAAGCTGCTCTAGCCTTGCCGATTCTGGCTGTGACGTCTCGGTCCGTGCCTCCCTGTTGGTCAGCCACGCTTCCCAGGTAGACGAAAGACTCCACCTCCCTGATGGGCTCTCCACCGACTGTGACTGATGTGTTGGCAGTGGTGTTGATTTTCATCAGCTCGGTCTTCTTCCTGTTAATCTTGAGCCCTGTCCCGGCTGATGTGGTCTCCAAGCGAGTGGTCTTGTCCTGCATCTGGCTGTGGCTGTGTGACAGGAGCGCCAGGTCGTCAGCGAAGTCGAGGTCGTCGAGCTGCGTCCAGAGTGTCCACTGTATACCGTTGTTCCTGCATGTTGTAGTGGTCTTCATGATCCAGTCAATGACCAGGAGGAAGAGGAACGGCGACAGCAGGCACCCCTGCCGAACTCCGGTCTTCACCTCGAAACTTTCGGACAGCTGGCCGGCGTGGGCAATCCTGCAGTTCATGTCCTGGTAGCTGTCGAAGAAAGTGTACAAAGAAATATTGACTGCAGTTTAACAACAGGAGCAACAGGAAAAGAACATTTAAACCACCATCCATGTTTTAATAACAACAGTTGTCGTTTAGTACAATTACATCATGAGTGTACCTTTGTGGGCAAACAGATTTGAACACTTTTGGGGGCTAGAAAGAGAAGGAGAGGGGGGGGGGAGTGAATACTGAGTGGCGTGGGAATATGGCAGTAAACAATATTTCAAAATTTGTGCTGACAAAAGCACAGATTTAACGAAATGTTCATTAACTTGTTAATTGTCGGAATAAACAAAAACCTCACTTGATGTTTTATGCCCTTGGACTGTTGTTTATGTGAAGCATATTAGTCGCCCGTATGACCTGAGAAAAAGGTTGTGAAAAGGGGAATGAATTGAAGTAAGTGTGACCTTGACATATTTCTGTTAGAGCAATGCTAACACTTTCTATAAAAGGGAAAATACCATTGTTGTGACTACTTGTTGAACAGCCTATTGTAGAATTAAAAAAGAGAGAAATATCAAAACCCCTCTCGTCAACAGAAGTGAGGCGCGAACAGAAGGATTTTTTTTCCCGGGGAAGAAATTTGAAATGGTATTCTAGTCTGTTGTGTTCAAAGACAGGAGTCAGATGTGCTCTTGGGTGCAGGGTGCATGTGAGTGGGTGCATGGGGACCGTCATGTGACACTTGAATATATTTTTCATATATGATGATGATACCAACCACTCCGCGAAAGATTCCAGCCCAACATACACGCACAAACGTGTGCACGTACATGCGCTCGCTCCTATGCACACACATATGCACATGCGTGCATGTGCACATACACACCCACACGTATGCGCACATACACGCA
>CM065724.1:78893144-78900644 GCA_033310375.1 Conus canariensis
CCACCCCCACCCCCTTCTTTTGGCCCCTCCCCACAGTCTGCCAGGTGCTTCCTTTTAAGGTAGCCAGCCCCAGGCAACTCGCCCACTTCGCCCACTCTCCCTCTCCCCTCCCCCCTCACTTATCTAGTTTGGTCAGGGTTTGCCCATGGTTGAGACAAGGGGTGTGTTAGCTCTCTCCACAGGTTCAGAGAAGCTCCGACCCCCCTCCTCTCGCCCCCACAGTCCCACACCATGGTGCGGGACAGACAGCCAGTTGTACATGTGTTACACAGGTGGAGACAACATTGCTTTGTTTATTCGCATAAAGGCTGAACTGGCTCCCAACATCTAAGAGATAGCGTTCTCGAATCTACTACACAAAGCCTCACACTGCAGGTGGTGGGGGATGATCACCCCCCTCCCCCTCCCCCTCCCCCCCCCCCGCCATCTGCTTACTAACCCACCCTTCCCCCTTAGTGTTAGACAACCTGTCAGTAAGACGGGAATTAGAGACTGGCTGTGTAGCTTATCACACAAAAAGAGCAAACCAAGTCTCCTCTCTTCACTGCTCTTCTAAAGGCTGTAAAACTGATCACCACCAGTGAACAAACTTCACTGCTCTTCTAAAGGCTGTAAGACTGATCACCACCAGTGAACAAACTTCACTGCTCTTCTAAAGGCTGTAAGACTGATCACCACCAGTGAACAAACTTCACTGCTCTTCTAAAGGCTGTAAGGCTGATCACCACCAGTGAACAAACTTCACTGCTCTTCTAAAGGCTGTAAGACTGATCACACCAGTGAACAAACTTCACTGCTCTTCTAAAGGCTGTAAGGCTGATCACCACCAGTGAACAAACTTCACTGCTCTTCTAAAGGCTGTAAGACTGATCACCACCAGTGAACAAACTTCACTGCTCTTCTAAAGGCTGTAAGACTGATCACCACCAGTGAACAAACTTCACTGCTCTTCTAAAGGCTGTAAGGCTGATCACCACCAGTGAACAAACTTCACTGCTCTTCTAAAGACTGTAAGACTGATCACCACCAGTGAACAAACTTCACTGCTCTTCTAAAGGCTGTAAGGCTGATCACCACCAGTGAACAAACTTCACTGCTCTTCTAAAGGCTGTAAGACTGATCACCACCAGTGAACAAACTTCACTGCTCTTCTAAAGGCTGTAAGACTGATCACCACCAGTGAACAAACTTCACTGCTCTTCTAAAGGCTGTAAGACTGATCACCACCAGTGAACAAACTTCACTGCTCTTCTAAAGGCTGTAAAACTGATCACCACCAGTGAACAAACTTCACTGCTCTTCTAAAGGCTGTAAAACTGATCACCACCAGTGAACAAACTTCACTGCTCTTCTAAAGGCTGTAAGACTGATCACCACCAGTGAACAAACTTCACTGCTCTTCTAAAGGCTGTAAGACTGATCACCACCAGTGAACAAACTTCACTGCTCTTCTAAAGGCTGTAAGACTGATCACACCAGTGAACAAACTTCACTGCTTTCTAAAGGCTGTAAGACTGATCACCACCAGTGAACAAACTTCACTGCTCTTCTAAAGGCTGTAAGACTGATCACCACCAGTGAACAAAGTAAGAAAACAGGTGCAGATCAGATCAGGGAACGATCATCTCCCTTTCCTCTAAGATACAGTGCATGGTTTCACAGATCAACCCAGAAGAACTGTAAGTTGAAACTATGTTTCTAAGTCTTGAGACTATGCATTGCTTTGATATATTCCATATGTTTTAACAGTATAACTTTATGCCAATACTTGGAGACATCTATCAAGACGATGACTGAGTATTCTATTGTAATAATTGATTGACACAGCTTGGTAAAAACTGTTATGATGCGTGATTAACATTCTATGTTAACAATACGACTTCTTGCCAGTATTCAATACTATCTGTTAAGATGATCACCGATTGTTCCCTTTTGACAGGAAAAACAGTATACCTATACTAGGTGAAAACTGTCAAGTGGACTTATGAAAACTGTTGACTGTCTTCATTCTTTGTAGTAGGTGACTAAGTCTAATCAGCATGCGTGCTTGGGCTAAATGTATTCCAAGTTGTGGGTGTTGCAAGGATTAAAAATCCTAGAAAGAGAAAAGTGATGGTGGTACAGACAGTGGAGATATCTATAGGATTCTTCCCCTTGTGCCACCTGGGGCCTTGAGTCTTTGCTTTGCATTGTGGTGATGGCTGCATGTTGTCCACGCTTGCTTGCTATGCTTGATTTGCTTTGCTGTGCTCTGCTTGCTTGTGGTGCTGTGTGTAGTTGTTGCCTGGCACAGGTACTGACATCAGCGGGGCATCTTTGCGGTGTTAGTCCCCTGGCTCGGCATAGCCTCTTTCACTTCAAGACCGTTCGTGCGTGGTTTCCAACCACATCCTCCCAGAGGTGACCCACAGTAACTGGGCAGCGTGAGCCCCCAGGCTAAACACGACAGATCTAGAGGAGTCAACCTCGATAAAAAAAAAATCTGGCAAACCAAGCTCTAACGGCAGAACATGTGGATGAGGATGCAATTTCCCAACGGCTGTGAAGGCGGAAGAGAGCGACACCCTGCTGCAGTTCACAGTAGTGGGGGATATGAGCATGAGTATGAGTTAGGGCGTGCCTGCCTATGCATGCAAAGACTGGACACCAGCGGACACTGCAGAAGAAACCTTTAAGGTTCAACGGAGAGAAAGGCGGTTACAACAATGCACTGTGGAGTGCACAGAGCTAGGTGAGGCACGTAGAACATCTAGGTCATCCACTGCATCCGTCTCCATCTCCACCCATCTTGACCTTGTCTTGCCATTGGATACAGGTGGTCTCGGACGAGAGAGTGAGGTCGATGACGCGCAACTCTTCCTCACTTTAATCAAAGCCATCGTGTATGTCATCAGTCATCCTTCATTTTACCCCTTATCACCAAGTCCTGTGGCAAAGGGTGAGCAATGAAGCACCAGGCTGGGGTACACTGGAAGTCATAGCTGCAGACCTGCACACAGGCAGCTCAGGCCATATGGTCCGCCGTCACTGAATCGGAGCAGCAGTGGCGGTAGGCAGCCCCCTGAGTGACTGAACAGCCCTTTTTAGGATAACACTGCTCACCTCCATGACATGAGGAAGGGGCTTGAAGAGGTGCCCTAAACATTGCCTGCTCCACATCACCCTCTCCAGCATACCACGGCTGGTGGGGACCCTATCATTGCAGTCAAAACAAGACAGAAAAAAGAAAAACGAGGATTACTCCTCTAAACCTGGCCACATGGAACGTCTGCACGCTTCTTTACAAGGAAGCCTTGGATAGATCCCAGAGGTGTACAGCCCTCATTGCGAATGAACTTGCCAGATATAAGATTGACATCGCTGCCCTAAGCAAGACCAGGCTGGCTGGGGAGGGTGAACTCTGTGAATGAGGTGCAGGCTATACCTTCTTTTGGAGTGGGCGTGGACCTGACGAGAGACGTGAGGCTGGGGTTGGCTTTGTGGTGAAGTCAACACTTGTTGGCAAGCTGGTTGGCCCACCTAAAGGAGTAAACGATCACTTGATGACGTTGAGGCTCCCTCTCTCACGAGGACAAAGGCTTGCCACCATTGTCAGCATGTATGCACCCACCATGACCAACCCAAATGAGGTCAAAGACAAGTTTTATGAAGACTTGAATACCATCATCACCACTGTTCCCAATGCTGATAAGCTCATCATTCTTGGTGACTTTAATGTGAGAGTTGGCTGCGATAGCACCACCTGGGAAGGCGTGATTGGAAAGCATGGGGTTGGCAGCTGCAATAGCAACGGTCTGCTTCTCCTTCAGACATGTGTCAAGCATGAGCTCCTGATCACGAACACCATCTTCCACCTCCCTACCCTCAACAGGACATCATGGATGCACCCACGATCCAAACATTGGCATCTTATTGACTATGTCATCGTGAGGAAGAGGGACAGGTGGGACATGCGGGTCACGAAGGCCATGTGTGGCACGGAGTGCTGGACAGATCACAGCCTCATCGTCTCAAAGCTCAGGCTTCATGTCCAGCCCAAAAGACGTCCTCAAGACGCTGGACACCATACCAACTTTGGAGGAGACTCAGAAAGCAATTCGTCTGTTGTCCAGTGGCAAAGCACCTGGCTTAGATGCAATACCAGCTGAGGTCTACAAAGAGGGTGGTGTGGCCCTAGTGAACAAACTTCATCAGCTCCTTCAGATCATATGGCAGCATGAGACAGTTCCTCAAGACCTTAAAGATGCCTCCATCGTTCATCTCTACAAATGCAAAGGAAACTGTCAGATCTGCGATAAATATGGTGGAATCTCCCTGCTATCCATCGCAGGCAAGATTCTGGCTAGTTTTTCTCAACCAGTTCAACACGCATCTTGAGCAAGGTCTCCTACTAGAGAGTCAGTGTGGCTTCCAGAAAGAATGCAGGACCATCGACATGGTGTTTGCTGCCAGACAGCTTCAAGAAAAGTGTCAGGAACAGAATGTCGACCTGTACTCCACCTATGTTGATCTGACCAAAGCCTTTGACACTGTCAGTAGGGAGGGGCTTTGGAGAATTATGGTGAAGTATGGATGCCCCAGAAAGTTCATTGCCATTGTACGCCAACTTCACAATGGCATGCTGGCCAGAGTCCAAGACAACGGCAAGCGAGACATCTGAACCATTCCCAGTCTCAAACGGAGTGAAGCAGGGTTGTATTCTTGCTCCCACTCTGTTCAGCCTCATGTTCTCGGCTATGTTGACTGACGCATTCAGTGACGCAGAGACAGGCATCGTCGTCAAGTACCGCACAGATGGATCAGTCTTTAATCTCAGGAGACTTCAAGCGAAAACCAAGGTCTCGACAGACACTGTCAATGACTTCCTCTTCACGGACGACTGTGCCCTCAACGCTGTCTCAGAAGCCACAATGCAACACAGGGTTGACAAGTTCTCTGCTGCTTGCAAAAACTTCGACTTGACAAGCAATACGAAAAAGACTGAAGTGATGCACCAGCCAGCCCCGGAAAAGCCATACGTTGAACCAGTCATCACCATCACTGGACAGCAACTGAACACGGTGGATAAGTTCACCTACCTAGGCAGCACTCTGTCCAGAAACGTTGTCATCGACGATGAGGTGAATGCCTGGCTCACCAAAGCTAGTGCTGCTTTTGGCAGACTCCACAAGAACGTATGGAACAGGAGAGGCATCACCCTAGAGACCAAGATCAAGGTGTATCGGGCCACAGTTCTCACCACACTGCTCTATGGCTGTGAAACATGGACAGTTTACCAGCGTCACGCCAGGAAACTAAACCATTTCCACACCACTTGCCTCAGATGACTCATGGGCATTAAGTGGCAAGACAAGATTCCGGACACTGAAGTCCTCACTAGTGCTGGCCTGTCTAGCATCTTCACCATCCTGATGCAGTCACAGCTTCGCTGGGCAGATCACGTAGTTCGCATGCCAGACCATCAACTGCCGAAGAAACTATTGTTTGGCAAACTGCAACAGGGCAAACGCTCTCATGGAGGCCAGAGGAAGCGTTTCAAAGACAGCCTCAAATCCTCCCTGAAGGCCTTCAACATCAGCCACACAACATGGGAGCAGACTGCCCAGGACAGAGATGGGTGGCGATCAGCTGTCCACAAAGGTGCAGAGACCTGTGAAAGCAATAGAATTGCTGCAGCTGAGCAGCGCAGGATGGTCAGGAAGACCAGTGTCAACAGATCTCCAGCTGCTGCCACCATCCCCTGTCTGTACTGCGATAGATCTTTCCAGGCGCAGATTGGCCTGACCAGCCATTTACGCACTCACCCCTGATCCCAGGATGACTAGATGGTCTTCGTCGTCTCGACGGACAACAAAAACAAAAACAAACATTCCAAGTTACTTCACCTTATTATATAAGAAAAATCGGAGGGCTGTTTACATTCAATTGCTTAGCATTTTATTGCCGTCTCCTACCACTTGTTAAAATCCACGAAAAACCTGAATGAAGAACTAAAGTGGAGACTGATAATTATGGCAGTGTCACACTGAGCACAAATGCATGCACGCACTCAGCTCAGCATTCACTCCGTGCACACGCAATCACTCCAAGCAACCAGAAGGCGTACTACAATATCTCTTCTTCTCCCTCTCCTCTCCGGGGAATAATTTACTAAACGATAATCAACTTTTCCAGCATATACAACAGGTTTGTTTTCCAAGAATTGTCTTCCGTTCCTCCTCTCCAGTGGAGGTACACACATTCCACAGACCCATTAGCTGGGACCAAATTTTCATCTCATTATACACAGTAATTCACAAGTACATCTTTTACCGGTTTCTCCTCCTCGATGGAGAAACAATTTATACACTTTCCAAAGAAGAATCAAAGATGGGCTTAAAATACAGGAACAATACCCGAGTTCCGACCCAGGGGGACAATCAAAAATCATAGTGGGTCAACATGACAAACGCTTTCAAAGTTCTCTCACGACTGCCGCGGTCGTTGTCCTCTTCTACTAGGTTCTCCAACTCTGAAGTCAGTTAGGTGCTGCCACAGCACTGGAGCCCAAATACTTGTTGTGCAACTGCCACAGTCGCCTATCCCATTACTGGTGCTGCTAAAGCACCGGGAAGGGCTGAAACACGAATGAAGTCCGTGTAAGTAATCTATTTCAAAATCTGAATAATGATAAATTCTTTTCCCTTTTTTTCCCTTTTCTTAACTCTCTCTCTTTTCTCTCCCCATCTGTCTATACCTCACCTGGTAATGGTAGATTACAGGTGAATCTCGTTCTGCAGATCCAAACAACCTGTCTGGTCAGTGTCCCCAAGCCATCTCCTTCCTATACTTTATTTTTCCTTCCTGCACTCTTCCTGAGTACATATTCAGTGAGTACTCATCTAACTCTACGCATTACCAGCCCTTGGTTACTTGACCAATGGACAACGTCCGTCCATTTTCCTGAGTGATTCAACCAATAATTACCCTACGTCTATTTTACTGAGCGGTTTTCATAGCCACCAGCGACACCGATCACACTGGTCAGGCCACGTAAATTGTCCTTTCTTTTACCTTTCCTTTTCCCTACCTGGGGAAATGCTTTATATCAAATAAGGGCGTACGCGACGGAACGTCACATGTCGCCATGTGAGGCCACGTCACATGACAGGCAGATATATTTATACTAGTCTAATCCTTAGTTGGCTGAGATCTCACACATTTACTGAAAGCCAGAGGGCAAGTGAGAACTCGACAAGCCAGATTCTCAGCTACTTAACTACAAACCCGGTTCTGTTTCAGGAGCTGATCCTGGGTTTCCACCTCTGCCCCCGTGTCTGCCTGCCATCAGCCCAGCAGCCCATCCAGATCAGTCTGCCTATAGAGAAGGTGAGTTTCAAAAGGGAGTGACTGAGGGCGGAAAATAAAGCAAAATTTAGAAAGACAGGGGTTAGTCACCGCCAAGGACATAGACAAACAAAGCAGTGTATGCCTTGTCCTGTGTTTTGTTTGTCTATGTCC
>CM065724.1:78905644-78913144 GCA_033310375.1 Conus canariensis
CCCTCACCCCCCTCACCCCATGCAGCACCAACCCACCCCCTCACCCCCTGCAGCACCAATCCACCCCCTCACCCCCTGCACCACCAACCCACCCCCTCACCCCCTGCAGCACCAACCCACCCCCTCACCTCCTGCAGCACCAACCCACCCCCTCACCCCCTGCAGCACCAACCCACCCTTCACCCCCTGCAGCACCAATCCACCCCCTCACCTTCTGCAGCACCAACCCACCCCTCACCCCCCTCACCCCCTGCAGCACCAACCCACCCCCTCACCCCCTGCAGCACCAACCCACCCCTCACCCCCTGCAGCACCAACCCACCCCCTCACCCCCTGCAACACCAACCCACAGTGGGTCCCGAGTTGTCGGAGGCCAAGCAGGAGAGGAGGGCGGCTGGGAGGCGATGGCGCGCCACGGGACTGACTGTGCACAGGGAAATATATCAAACTGCGAGAAATCATGTTACTGACAATGTTCATCAAGCAAAAACTTTGTTCTATTCTTCAAAGATATTGGCCTGTAATACGGCCAAGCAACTATTTAATGTCACAAATAGTCTCCTAGGCAAAGTCAGCTACTCCCCCCTTCCCACCATCTTCCAAATTCAAGAGCTCCCTCAGAAATTCTCAGAGTTTTTCAATGGCCAAATTGACACTATCCATGAAAAGCTAGATTCTATTGCACCTGTACATTCTCTGAATGACAAAGGTTACTGTGGACCTCCTTTGGCTTGTTTTAGCCCTGTTAGTCAAGACTATGTCAAAAAACTTTGTTTGCGATGCAGCCCTAAATCATGTGAACTTGATGCCATTCCTACTCACTTGCTCTTTCAGTGCATTGATGACGTTCTACCCCATCTTACTCATGTTATCAATACCTTTTTGTCCTCTGGTCACGTTCCTGAAATCTTCCGGTCCGCAGTGGTACGTCCATTGATCAAGAAACCTTCATTATATAAAAATGTTTTAAAGAATTATCGGCCTGTATCAAATTTGTCGTTTCTATCAAAATTATTGGAAAAGATTGTTTTGGAACAAATTCTAGAACACCTCGAAAAGAATCACCTTTTGAATCCTCATCAGTCTGCTTACAGACAAGGCCATAGTTGTGAGACAGCACTCCTCCGTATAGTCAATGACCTCCTCTGCGGGCTTGACGATAGGAACATTTCCTTATTAGCGATGTTAGACTTCTCCGCAGCATTTGACACGATCGATCATAATATTTTGTTTTCACGGCTTCAAACTTCCTTCGGATTCAAAGGCACAGCTCTCGACTGGATTTTCTCTTACTTGACTGGACGGACTCAGACAGTGTGTGTACAGGGCAGATACTCAGACAGTTCTCCTCTTAGGTACGGTGTGCCTCAGGGTTCTGTACTGGGGCCAGTCCTTTTTGTGCTGTATGCTGGTCCTGTGTCTGACGTCATCAGTGGTCACGCCATGTCGCATGAGAGCTTTGCTGACGATACTCAGCTTCATCAGTCGGCTCCCATTGCTGAAATTGACTCACTGATTTCTCGGACGCAGGGCTGCATTGCAGACCTGAAGGACTGGATGACAACCAACAAACTACAACTAAACAACGACAAGACGGAACTCATGTTCGTGACAAAACAGCCTAACCATCCTTCTCTGCCTTCAACTGTCACTATCAGTGACTGTACTGTCTCTGTCTCCACCTCTGTCCGCAATCTAGGGGTCATTCTTGACCAGTCCCTCTCCTTTGAGAAACAGGTTTCAAATGTTTGCAAGATTGCTTATTTAGAACTAAAAAGAATCAGCTCCGTACGTCACCTTCTCTCTACAGATACTACAAAAACTCTCATTTGTGCCTTTGTCTTATCTAGAATAGATTAATGCAACTCACTTTTGGCCGGCCTTCCAAAATACCTGATAGAAAGATTACGGCGAATCCAAAATTATGCAGCCCGAGTCGTCTGTAGAGCAGGAAAATATGATCACATTTCGCCACTACTTCACTCTCTTCACTGGCTATCTGTCTCAAACCGTATCTCGTACAAAATCTCAACTCTCACTTTCTCTTCTCTCTTTGAAAATGGACCTTCTTATCTCTCAGATCTCCTTAAAATCTACACTCCCTCTCGACAACTACTCTCCCATGCTGACGACCGCCTTCTACGAATGACCCGCTTCAGGACTACTACTGGTGAAAGATCTTTCTCTTTTCAAGCTCCAACGACGTGGAACAGACTGCCAGAATCTCTCTCAGACATTCAGATTCTATTTCTTCTTTCAAGTCTAAACTTAAAACCCATCTATTTTCTTATAATTAGTCAATGCTGTGGGGGGTACAACCTAACTCATAGCCGTCTGGGCCTTTTCAAATGTAGTGTTCTTTGTACATTATCATTTTGCCATACTGTTTTAAAGTATGTTCTCTATTACATGTATTTGTTGTATAATTGAACGTTATAGGATTTAGTTTATGTAGTGATACTTGAAAATAAGTGAATGTCGTACTCATAGGATTTGTTAGTTTTTGTAGTAATAGTATTTGTAGTTGGGTGTAAGGTGCATTATTGTACATGAGAAGGGTTAATGTAGTATGATTTTGTAAAGCGCTTAGAGAAATTCTTTTGATTAGGCGATATATAAAAATCATTATTATTATTATTCTTAACCCACCCCTCACCCCCTGCAGCACCAACCCACCCCCTCACCCCATGCAGCACCAACCCACCCCCTCACCCCATGCAACACCAACCCATCCCCTCACCCTCTGCAGCACCAACCCACCCCCTCACCCCCTGCAGCACCATCCCACCCCTCACCCCCTGCAGCACCATCCCACCCCTCACCCTCTGCAGCACCAACCCACCCCCTCACCCCCTGCAGCACCAACCCACCCCCTCACCCCATGCAGCACCATCCCACCCCTCACCCCCTGCAGCACCAACCCACCCCCTCACCCCCTGCAGTACCAACCCACCCCCTGCAGCACCAACCCACCCCCTCACCCCCTGCAGCACCAACCCACCCCCTCACCCCCTGCAGCACCATCCCACCCCTCACCCCCTGCAGCACCAACCCGCCCTCTCACCCCCTGCAGCACCAACCCACACCCTCACCCCTGCAGCACCAACCCCCCCTCACCCCTGCAGCACCAACCCACCCCTCACCCCTGCAGCACCAACCCACCCCCACACCCCTGCAGCACCAACCACCCCCTGCAGCACAACCCACCCCCACCCCTGCAGCACCAATCCACCCTGCAGCACCACCCACCCCCCACCCCCTGCAGCACCACACCACCCTGCAGCACCAACCCACCCCCACCCCTGCAGCACCAACCCACCCCTCACCCCTGCAGCACCAACCCACCCCCTCATCCCCTGCAGCACCAACCCACCCCCCACCCCTGCAGCACCAACCCACCCCCTCATCCCCTGCAGCACCAACCCACCCCCTCACCCCTGCAGCACCAACCCACCCCCTCACCCCTGCAGCACCAACCCACCCCCTCATCCCCTGCAGCACCAACCCACCCCCTCATCCCCTGCAGCACCAACCCACCCCCCACCCCCTGCAGCACCAACCCACCCCCCACCCCCTGCAGCACCAACCCACCCCCTCATCCCCTGCAGCACCAACCCACCCCCTCATCCCCTGCAGCACCAACCCACCCCCCACCCCTGCAGCACCAACCCACCCCCCACCCCCTGCAGCACCAACCCACCCCCTCACCCCCTGCAGCACCAACCCACCCCCTCATCCCCTGCAGCACCAACCCACCCCCCACCCCCTGCAGCACCAACCCACCCCCCACCCCCTGCAGCACCAACCCACCCCCCACCCCTGCAGCACCAACCCACCCCCCACCCCCTGCAGTACCAACCCACCCCCCACCCCCTGCAGCACCAACCCACCCCTCACCCCCTGCAGCACCAACCCACCCCCTCATCCCCTGCAGCACCAATCCACCCCCTCAACCCCTGCAGCACCAACCTACCCCCTGCAACACCAACCCACTCCCTCACCCCCTGCAGCACCAACCCACCCCTCACCCCCTGCAGCACCAACCCACCCCCTCACCCCCTGCAGCACCAACCCACCCCCACACCCCTGCAGCACCAACTCACCTCCTCAGTCCCTGCAGCACCAACCCACCTCCTGCAGCACCAACCCACCCCCTTACCCCTGCAGCACCAACCCACCCCCACACCCCATGCAGCACCAACCCACCCCCTCACCCCCTGCAGCACCAACCCACCCCCTCACCCCCTGCAGCACCAACCCACCCCCTCACCCCCTGCAGCACCAACCCACCCCATCATCCCCTGCAGCACCAACCCACCCCCTCACCCCCTGCAGCACCAACCCACCCCCTCACCCCCTGCAGCACCAACCCACCCCATCATCCCCTGCAGCACCTACCCACCCCCACACCCCTGCAGCACCAACCCACCCCCCACCCCCTGTAGCACCAACCCACCCCCTCACCCCCTGCAGCACCAACCCACCCCCTCACCCCCTGCAGCAAGACGCCAGCAGCCACGGAAGACTGCTCCAACTTCTGGGGCTGGAAACAAAATGTCGCAGAAGGCTGCTGACCCTAGAGGTGAAACTGCAATTCCGCCATTTCAGCAGTCAGAGAAGAAGGATCTCAATCAAGATGATGGATTCGCCATCAAAGAAGTGAAAAATGCAACAGACAATGTAGAGAAGAGAACTCCTCCAGAGACAATTATCAGTGGAGCCTCAGAACTGCCCACCACAAGTGTTCAAATCAAAGACAGTCATGACAGTGTGCAGAATGTGTGAAAACGCGGTCAGTCTCTGACAGAACTTCAGGTCTACTTGTTGGTGATTCTGCTGTCAGAGACATTGACCTGCGCAGAATGGTGCCTCGACACCACTTTGTGTCAAAAATATGTCTCAGGCATGACAAGTGAAGACTTGTTTAACTGGCTACAACATCAAAAGGGTTGTCCTGAGCTCAAAGTCATGATTATTCATGTAGGGATCAATGACTGTAGAGCGACAGGAGAAGTCCCCAGAGAGACATGGTGCGACCTTAGCCACCTGGCCACCCAGTGTTTTCCAAACGCCAGAATAGTCATCAGTTCTATAATACCCGCGAGAGGCAAACACCACCTCAATACCCTTATTTCACCCACTAATCTCAACATGCAGAGAGCCTGTGAAATGCTGAACGTTGATATTATGGACAACTACACCACATTCACAACCACTGGAGGAAAGCCCAAACTAGCCTTGTACAGTAACCTCATCCATCCCAGCGAAGCAGGCACTGCCAAACTGGCGATTAACTTTAAGCAGTTCTTGTTCCCCTTTCAGTCCCACGTTTTTAACTCAAGACAGAATGGACCAGTGACTTCTAAACGTCAAAATAGATCTGTCAATAACTGGCATTCAATTCAAAATCAACGAAACAGGCGGATGGGTTTTAGACAGCAAAGCAGCGCCCCAACTAATGAGTATCCACCAGTAGAATCCATGACTCACTCATTATCCATCCCTTATCCGCAGAAACAATCCACTGCCCCCTCAAACTTCAAGTGCCTCTGATCGACCGGAATTAAAAATTTCAGAGAACACGCAAAGTAATGAATGATTATTTAAAATATTTTCAGTGGATAATGGTGCACTGGCTGACAATTGATCTGCTAACTTTATCTGAGGAGCAGAGTGCCTAACTCCTGGGCAGTGAAGAAGTAGGTGGTTTACAGTCATTTGTTTGCCACATATGCAGTGAAGAAGTAGATGGTTTACAGTCATATGTTTGCCACATATGCAGTGAAGAAGTAGATGGTTTACAGTCATCTGTTTGCCACATATGCAATGTATAGTTTTAGAATACTTTGTTCTTAAAGCATTTAATCGGAACCTATTCATCAAACTAGTAACATGTCTGGAATGCATTACAGATAAATTGTTTAAAAAGGATTTCAGATTCGCTGCATTCTTTACTTGTACACAGTGCTGGTAATACTGACTGTTTGTTGTTGTTGTTGTTTGTGCAGTTCAGCAACCTGATCTGGAGAAACATTTCTATGCGCTGGTGAAATTCATGCAGATCTAGTTGAATGTCGAGATGCTGATTCTTCTATATTTTTCGCTGCCCTTTTAGCCGCATGATCTGCCCACTCGTTTGGGGTGATTCCGGAGTGAGAAGGAATCCAGCGAAAGGTAATACTGGTACCCTTTAGAGACAACTCATGAATGATATGTTTTATTTCAATAGTCATTTCTAGTCGATTTTTTATGCCTCGGGATTTAATGGCTTGTAAAACAGACTTTGAGTCCACACAGAATAAGATTTTGCATGTATCCGTCGAAAGATCTACAATGTAATTTAATGCCATAAGTATGGCTACAAGTTCAGCAGTAAAAATAGAATAATGTTTACCAATGTAGTATCGTTTTTCTCTTTTTAATGAGGGTATTATAAAAGCTGCACCAGTATCTCCATCATCAAGAAGTGATCCATCGGTGTATATCTTTAGATAGTCTGTATACTTACTTTCCAAGTGGGAATCAACTAAACATTTTAATAGATTAGGGGAATGGTTTTTGGATAAATCTGTGTGATCAATGTCAAATATTGGTTGATTTTGTTCCCATTCTGGAAGTGGAGAAAAAGAAGGTTCAATTGCAACATTTTTCCCGTTCAGCTCTGTATTACAGATAATATCTGAGGCAAATGTATTAATGGACTTCGATGACTGTATTGTTCTAGCTCTTTTTGCAAAGTCGGTTCTGAATTAAAATTTGTTTCTTTTTGTGAAAATGTTTCATAAGCAGAAGTTTTAAGGATAAATTTCGCAGCTGAGGCTTTTCTTCGTTCATAGAGGGGTAGAATACCACCTTCTCTGTAAGTTCCTGAAATTGATGCGTGTATTGGTACACAAAGAGCAAGTTTGTAAGCTTTGGAATCAATGCTCTGCAGTTTCTGTAACAATTGCGCTGGAGCGCTGAAAAAAAACTCCTGGCCTGTGTGCGTGCGTGCGTGCGTGCGTGCGTGAGTGTGTGTGTGTGTGTGTGTGTGTGTGTGTGTGTGTGTGTGTGTGTGTGTGTGTGTGTGTGTGTGCGCGCGCGCGCGTCCGTGCGTGCGTGTGTGTGTGTGTGTGTGTGTGTGTGTGTGTGTGTGTGTGTGTGTGTGTGTGAGGAGGGGTTGGGGTGTATATGTGCATGCTTGCGTGTGTGTTTTGTAATAAAAAGAAAACTCGGCGTGAAACTGATGTTTAAGAAAACATTGCTTTCGCTAGACTTTGGTGGAAGTCACTGCCACTGGATATATTGGATAAGAAATATTATAGACAGCTGCATCGGGTCACTGCTGTCGCCAGTAGTGTCGTCTGTGTATGCAGTCTGCGTGAGGTGACCAGGACTGTCTTTTCACTGAACAAAGTATTCAGTTTTCACTCGTGTCCTCTGATGGCCTTCAAACGAGACCGAAACCTGGGAGATCATCTGGTTAGGTCGTCATTCCGACCCACAGCTCCCCAGAACCAC
>CM065724.1:78918144-78923144 GCA_033310375.1 Conus canariensis
CACACACACACACACACACACACACACACACACACACGCACGCACGCACACGCGCACGCTCGAACACAAACACATACATACACACACTTGTGCCGACTGGTTTATTGTTTTGTTTTTGTTTTGTTTTGTTTTGTTTTTTATTTATAAGCGAATGAGCAGTCAGATAACGAATTAAATCCTCCACCTCTGTCATCATCATCATCATCGTCATCATCATCTTCTTCATCATCATCGTCGTCGTCATCATCATCATCATCATCGCCATCGTTATCACTTGTCAGTGGGTTAATGTCGGTGTCATCATTATGACCACGGTGGTGTCGTTTACTTTGTCGAAAAAAAAAAAATCTGAATGATCACAATCGACCACGTGATTAACAGTGACACATTTTTTTAGCCAATGAATGTACCTTCCAACATATTCATGGGTATACTACATATTGGCCATCAACCCGCAAGACAGTTGTTTCATATGTTTGTCCACCATCCCTACCCAAGGGCAGGGTGGGCTGAAGAGATTTTTCACCAAACCCTCGTCTCCCCCTCTTCCCCACTCTCTCCATCATCTTCCCTTGACTAGTTTGTGGAAGAGGAGGGGGGAGGGGAGAGGGGAGGCGGGGAGCAAAAAAAAAAAAAGAAAAAGAAAAAGAAAAGAAAGAAAGAAAAAGAAAGAAAGAAAATCCGGTTATGTGATTTGAAAAAAATGTAGACAT
The DNA here is from genome assembly GCA_033310375.1 of Conus canariensis. Classification (NCBI taxonomy): domain Eukaryota; kingdom Metazoa; phylum Mollusca; class Gastropoda; order Neogastropoda; family Conidae; genus Conus; species Conus canariensis. The sequence goes on from CM065724.1 coordinate 78,918,858, forward strand.
CGTATCTGGTAGCCTCGCCCTCACTTCCTCCCCCCCCCCCCACCCCTACCCCTACTCACAGCCATGTCCCCTCCCCTCCACCCCCTCTCTCCCAGGTGATCATCTTTTTTTTTCTCCTCCCCCCTCCTCCCTTTTTCTCTTTAGTTTTGGAAACCAGTTGTTTATGGATGTTGTACTTTTGGCGTGTGGGGGTTTGTAACTCACTGTTCTTTTCTATGATGACTTCGAAGATTTTGACACGATGCGGTGTGTGTGTGTGTGTGTGTGTGTGTGTGTGTGTGTGTGTGTGTGTGTGTGTGTGTGTGTGTGTGTGGCATTCATTACATGGTGAACTGGTCCAGCCGAGAGGACGTCTTTAGCGAAACGGTCGATGTCCTGACACCGAAATGGAAGACCCGAAAGACTAAGGTCCGACTACTCTCAATACGTCCCGCACCCCTCCCCACTCCCCTCTTCCCCCCACGAGTTGGGCAGCACTTGACTGCTGTCTTGTGGACAAATTAATATGAGATGATCTAAGATGATCTGAGACAAGACTATATAATTATTGGAACATCAGTCATAGAACGTCCTGCAGTCATTGGTGATGATTCGAGTTCCCCGAAACAACAGATCCCAGTCTTGAGAGAGAGCACGTACTTATCATGTGGTTTCTTTCATAACGGGGGGTCAAACCCAGCCCTGTGCCACGGCTCCTAATCTAAGACGATCTCAGGCTTGGGAAAGTAGTGCTCAATGGTCTTAAAGAACTCGTCAATCTTGGCCCTTAACTCAGGGGGGACTACTCCATTGTCCTGCACAGGGAGAGGCTGGTTGTTCCGGTGCACGAGCTCCTGCAGAACCTTCTGCCGGCAGGTCTTGGGAAAGAGCATCTGGGACTTGAGGTCTCCCCGGTACCCGTTCAGGTACAGCGGGTAGTCCATGGACAGGCGGATCAGGGACTTCTCTCGCCGACTGCTGAGGAAAGGGTCCGCCCGGTAGCGGAGCTGGGGACGCACGTAGTTCCTGATCTTGTAGCCCTTGAAGGTGGTGCAGTCTGAGCCGGCCACTGACCTCACGTTGGACGGGTAGAAATCCACGTCTTCGTCCAGATCTGCGAGCGGGAGATGTTCGGAATGGAATTCCATTATGAGTTTATTCGTGTCCTCGTCTAGAGCCGAACTTTGTGCCTCAGTTTTCTGGCTTTCAAGTTGGTCAGAAACGGGTTTGGCCGGGTGTGAATCTTCTTCTATTTTGTCCAGCTTTCGAGAGGCGGTTTTGCTGTCTGTCTGTCTGTCCTTGATGGTGGTCACCGCGGCCACAGCGGTTGTTACTATGGAGAACTTCCGGCGGGCATTCCTTCGGGTGTCTCGTTCTGTAGCGGTGGTGTCGTTGGCGGTGTTGGCAGTGGGGTCATTCTCTGGTTGGCTGACCTCCTCCCCCTCGGGTTGTGGTTCCGGGTCATCGTCCACGCGGACTGACCGTCGTCGGCTTCCTGCCCGCAAGGCCTCCAGCTGCTCCACGATCTTCATGAAGGAGCCTCGCCTCTTGATGGCGGCGTGGGCCGCGGGTACGGCGTGGATGCCGGGCACCTGATGCTCCGCCGCTCCGTTCACCCGCTGACCCGTCGGTCTAGGTCTCCAGTCTGAGATTCGACCAGCGCTGGGTGCTTCCGTGACGGAGGTCTGCTGCTTGTCTTCTTGGGATTCTGATTTTGGAGGCCTGTATTGGTTTTCGGGTTTCGGAAGCGTACCTTCTGTGTGTTCTGATGTCGGTGGGTCTTGGTTTTCTGCGAGGTTTCTTGAAGGGGTCGAATCAGGGGGTGATGGCTCGTGTGTTGTGGACGGGGTGGATTCAGAGGGCTGGTCCTCAGGCAAGGTGACCGGGGGGCGAGACGGAGCTGGTTGAGGTTCGGATGTTTCGCTGCTGTTTGACTGGCGGAGGGCCGCTCTTCGCTTCCAGACAGCAACTCTTTGAGCAACTCCTTTCCGCTGTTGGCCTCTCTCACTGGCGATATCGACTGTGCCTGAGGCACCTGTTCTGTTCACGTGACTAGCTCCCTCACCATCGTCGCTGAGGTCATTGTTTGACTGCTGGTTTGAGCGTTCATCGTGTGTTTGTGTGTGTTCCTGTTGGTTGGTGTGTTGGGTGAACTGTGTGTTGACATGCTCTGAAGCAGCATCTGTTGTGTCACATCCCTGCGATGTGCCAAGCGAAGAGTCTTCCCTACCTTGCAGTAGCTGTTCAGGACTTACGACCACTCCGTGTTTTCTCCTCTTCACGGTGGGCAGTTTCACTTCTTTGGGAGATTTCTCTTTGTTGGAGGCGATTTCCACGGATTCTCCGCTCTCGGTGAACCTGTACACGGTGGTCACGTGCTGGCTTGCTGCTCTGTCCTGGAGGCAGGCACTGGCTGGAGAGGAGGTCGGCTCCATGTCTTTCACCTCGTCAGTGTTGTCCTGGGCATTCGTCTGACCGTCGTTGCGGTCCATCTCCTGTTTGTCCACCCACGCCACTTTGCTCGGTTTCTGCGTCACCCGCACCACGCCCACAGAGGTTTTAGGGCGGTTCTTGTGGACGGAGGGAGAGGCGGTCAGCCTGTTCGAGGAGCCTGACGCCGACTTGTGCCTCAGGCCCGGAGTGCTGCGGCCTGTGAGAGGCCTGGGGGTCCTGGTCCCCCTCTGCTGTCTGCTCTGTCCTCGGGAGGAGAGGGCGCGAGGAGAGGAGTTCCGGGACGGAGTGTTGGTGGTGTTGTCCGGCAGGGATCGAGGGGTGATGGCCGAGGCAGCACGCCTGAAGAGTAGACGCCTCTCCTTGACCCTGGCCACCTCCAGGGCGACCTTGCAATGCGCGTTGTGGGACTGCTCGCTGTAGGAGTACACCCACGGCTTCTGCAGCTGGCTCAGCGCCTCATTCCGGAACATCAACGAACGAGCCAGCTCTATGGACGGGTTGCCTCTGGGAGAAGGCTTCTGCGGGACAGGGTCTTCGCCAGGGCGTTCGGCAGTTCCGAGGTCCTGTTCCTCAGCTTCTGGCCCGAGGTCTTGGTCTTGGTACAGCGACACGGACCACATCCCGGTGGTCTTGGAGCTCTGGCGCATGAAGTGGCGCCAGCGGACCCTCTCCTGCTGGTGCCTATCGTGGCACACCTGCTCCTGGTCGCTCAGGTGCTGCACCCGGTGGCGGAGGTTGTGTTCCACGAAGCGGTTCTTGGAGTAGGCCAGCACCTCGTTGTTGCTCAACGTCTTCTTGCCGTTGGCGGCCACGGCCGTTGGCGCTGCGCGGGTCGGCATCCTGCCTCCACTGGGGACTGGTGTTGAGAGCGCAGGAGTTCACAGACCGCTGCTACAGCCTCCTCCTCTGGGGATCGGTCCTTAGACTGGAGGGGCTCACAGACCTGGATCAGACCTCCACTGAAAATCGTCTTTTCCGCTGTCTCCCTTTCCTTCTAGGTCGGTTATTGTGAATGCAACACAACTGCCAACGCACACCACAACAATTGTTGACAGATATTACCGCGTTCTTTGGGAGTCCTTATAACGAGAAAAAAAAAAACCCTCCTTGATGTTGCTCTGTTGATGCAAGTCTTCAGCAGGTATGTTCCAGAGTTGTACTCAGCAATTTATGCAGACTTTGAAAGTTTTAAATTCGTGGCTTAGGTACAGGACTCAAAGGACACCTTTCGAAAGCCAGAAGCGGACGATCAGGAAAAGGATGGGGACGAAAACCTCGCAGAGCAGTTCATCACACTGCAGCTGGAGTCGGTCAGTCTTCCAGGCAGACACCAAGTCAGTCAACGATGTTGCTCTTCATTGTGGTTTGTCAGCGTTACACCTGCACACCCTGGCCCAGCTCTGTGGTATGTCAGTGTTAACGCTTGCACACCCTGGCCCAGCTCTGTGGTATGTCAGCGTTAACGCTTGCACACCCTGGCTGGGCTCTGAGCCCAACTCCTTTCTCGGTGGCACTCACGAAGCGCGTGTCAGAATCACCCCAATGGCTGATCTTGACTGACGTATCCTGGTCCACCACAGATTGCTGTTTCTGAAGGCGTGCGTCATGTGTGGTCACTGCTGCCGTCTGTCAATGCCTGAAACAATCCACAACAGATCATGAAATGACCGCCACAACAGATCATGAAATGACCGACAGCGTGTTGGTCTGTCAGTGCCTGAAACAATCCACAACAGATCATGAAATGACCGACAGCGTGTTGGTCTGTCAGTGCCTGAAACAATCCACAACAGATCATGAAATGACCGACAGCTGTTGGTCTGTCAGTGCCTGAAACAATCCACAACAGATCAT
>CM065724.1:78925644-78928144 GCA_033310375.1 Conus canariensis
TTAAAGCAGAATGAAGAAACATCACACATATGTTCTTTCTGTTTCGTTAAATCAGAATGAAGAAACATCACACATATGTTCTTTCTGTTTCGTTAGAGCAGAATGAAGAAACATCACACATATGTTCTTTCTGTTTCGTTAGAGCAGAATGAAGAAACATCACACATATGTTCTTTCTGTTTCGTTAATCAGAATGAAGAAACATCACACATATGTTCTTTCTGTTTCGTTAAAGCAGAATGAAGAAACATCACACATATGTTCTTTCTGTTTCGTTAAGCAGAATGAAGAAACATCACACATATGTTCCTTCTCTTTCGTTAAAGCAGAATGAAGAAACATCACACATATATTCTTTCTGTTTCGTTAAGCAGAATGAAGAAACATCACACATATGTTCTTTCTGTTTCGTTAGAGCAGAATGAAGAAACATCACACATATGTTCTTTCTGTTTCGTTAGAGCAGAATGAAGAAACATCACACATATGTTCTTTCTGTTTCGTTAGAGCAGAATGAAGAAACATCACACATATGTTCTTTCTGTTTCGTTAAAGCAGAATGAAGAAACATCACACATATGTTCTTTCTGTTTCGTTAAGCAGAATGAAGAAACATCACACATATGTTCTTTCTGTTTCGTTAGACAGAATGAAGAAACATCACACATATGTTCTTTCTGTTTCGTTAGAGCAGAATGAAGAAACATCACACATATGTTCTTTCTGTTTCGTTAAATCAGAATGAAGAAACATCACACATATGTTCTTTCTGTTTCGTTAGCGCAGAATGAAGAAACATCACACATATGTTCTTTCTGTTTCGTTAAGCAGAATGAAGAAACATTACACATATGTTCTTTCTGTTTCGTTAAAGCAGAATGAAGAAACATCACACATATGTTCTTTCTGTTTCGTTAAATCAGAATGAAGAAACATTACACATATGTTCTTTCTGTTTCGTTAGAGCAGAATGAAGAAACATCACAATATGTTCTTTCTCTTTCGTTAGAGCAGAATGAAGAAACATCACACATATGTTCTTTCTGTTTCGTTAAATCAGAATGAAGAAACATCACACATATGTTCTTTCTTTTCGTTAAAGCAGAATGAAGAAACATCACACATATGTTCCTTCTCTTTCGTTAAAGCAGAATGAAGAAACATCACACATATGTTCTTTCTGTTTCGTTAAAGCAGAATGAAGAAACATCACACATATGTTCTTTCTTTTCGTTAAAGCAGAATGAAGAAACATCACACATATGTTCTTTCTGTTTCGTTAAATCAGAATGAAGAAACATACACATATGTTCTTTATGTTTCGTTAAAGCAGAATGAAGAAACATCACACATATGTTCTTTCTGTTTCGTTAAATCAGAATGAAGAAACATTACACATATGTTCTTTATGTTTCGTTAAAGCAGAATGAAGAAACATCACACATATGTTCTTTCTGTTTCGTTAAAGCAGAATGAAGAAACATTACACATATGTTCTTTCTGTTTCGTTAAATCAGAATGAAGAAACATTACACATACGTTTTTTTATCTTGGAAAGAATTACCCTGGAGCACAAATGTGAATCGGAATAACTTTTTGGAAAACAAACCAAGCCAAGAAATAAACAAGCAAACAACACACACGCGCGCGCGCGCGCACGTACGCATTCACGCACGCACCCACGCAAGCACCCACGCCCCACGCACGCGCATACATAATGACGTTCATTCGGCAGTTAAAACTGGACGGTGATTTCTAAAACGACATGATTGTTGATCTCTGACATGCTGCATGGTGTGATCTTACTCATCCCAGCTGGAGTGCCAGGCACTGAACCATCCCTAAATAAAAGTTGGCGAGGGGCTTGAAAGTGTAGGTTTCTTGCCAATGACTGGACAGAGAGTTTACCTTACTGTTGTAATGCCTTTCTCCTGGGTTGATTTCACACTGCCACCCTCCACCTCCACTCTCTCCTCCCCCCTCTCCTCCCACCCCCTTTTTAAAGAAAAAGAATAGTTACGTGTGTTTACGGTGTGTGTGTGTGTGTGTGTGTGGTGCGTGGTGCGTGCGTGCGTGCGTGCGTGCGTGCGTGCGTGCGTGCGTGTGTGTGTGTGTGTGTTAAGGCAGGAGGTATATGCGTGCGCACCTATGTTTGTGAAGTATACTCCTAAGAATAATTGTTTGTTGTTTTCTTTTCTTTTTTTACACATTTTCTAACTGCTTTAAACCAAGCGCTCCAGAAAGAGAGAGAGAGGAGAGAGAGAGAGAGAGAGAGAGGAGAGGAGAGAGAGAGAGGAGAGAGAGAGAGAGAGAGACTTTGACACTTTGACACTGATATTTTATTGTCATTACCAAAAGGTCTTATGACAAGGGGGGTAACAGGTAACACATTCTTCCTCCTTTCGTTGCAGACAATATAACCCAGTTATTATCAATGACCAATCAAATCGAAACAAGCAAAACATGTAGAAAAGGTAGGAAAGAGTCTTCGGATATCCTC
>CM065724.1:78935644-78939423 GCA_033310375.1 Conus canariensis
TGTCTATCTAGCTATCCATCCACCCATCCTTCCATCTGTCTATCTATCTGAACATCTGTCTGCCTGTCTATATCTCTATCTATCTATCTATCTGTCTGTCTGTCTATCAAGAGCGCACGCGCCAAAACACACACACACACACACAACACACACACACACACAACACACACACACTACACACGCGCGCGCGCGCGCGCGCCTCGCGTGCACACACACGCTCTCTTGATGCAAAGTGGAAATCTGCACAATGTGTGTGTGTGTGTGTGTGTGTGTGTGTGTGTGTGTGTGTGTGTGTGCGTGCGTGCGTGCGTGCGTGCGTGCGTGCGTGTGTGTGTGTGTGTGTGTGGTGTGTGTGTGTGTTTTGTTGTTTGTTTGTTTGTTTTTTAAGAACTAGGATTCATATTTCCCCCACTATCTTCCCTTGAACTTCACCCGTAAAATCAGCGTCGTCTGTAAAAGCGTCTCCATTTTAAAACATGGAATTCTCTCTCTCCCACTCCCAGCCCCCTCTATTACTCCCCAGCTATCCCCCCCCTCCTTCTCTCCTGCCCCCTCCTCTCCCTCCCTATCATCTGCCCCTGCCCCCCCCCCCCCCTCCACCTCCCCGTCTTCGCCCGGCGTCTGGTAACCCCGCCATTTTTAATCAGCCGCAACGTTTGCACCTGTGCAAGTTGAAGTTCTGTTCACAATAAAATGATGGCGCTCTGCGTTTACAATAATGTACTTTAATATTATTGTAGCTATGATGATGATGATGATAATGATGATCATTATTACAATATTATCATAATATAATCCCTTTTATCATGATTCGTCAGACTACATAACTTTAGCCAAGATTTGACCCTTTAGCCTCCAGCACGTTGGGCACCGAGTTTCGCGTGTGGTGGCTTCCATGGTACTCAGCTGTGTGTACTTTTCTCTGAAGGCTAGCAAAGCAAGAATGGCGGATTACTAAACGCCGGGGAAGGTGTCAGCAAATGCCGGCAGTGGGCAGTGCAGGGAGCATTCACATTGATTTGGGCCCGGAAGACAGACAGGCGGATTTACTGTTTTAATCAGCCTCTGCTGTTCGCTGCGTAGGGATTGGCTGATAGTCTGGTCTGGGCTAGAGAGAGAGGGAAGGAGGGAGTGAGAGAGGAGATCTTACTGACTTTGAGCGCGATAGCCTGTATCACATGGTCAGAAACGTGAGTGGAAAAGATTATCGAAGAAATCGTGCTAAAAGTAACTCACGGGTAAAGTTACTATAGACATTATCAGAAAATCTTATGAATTGATTTGTTCCAAGCGGATGATGAAACGTACAATTCTTCTTCTTCTTCTTCTTCTTCTTCTTTTTCTTCTTCTTCTTCTTCTTTTTTGATTTTCTTCTTAATTTATCACAACAAAAAAAAAAACAAAAAAAAACGTCAACGACTAAACTGTTTTTCTAACTTAAAATATTTCTGCAAAAACCAAGTGCGAGTTGTTTGGTAATAGCTACATCAGTTTTGAATGAAATACACGCCAGTCGCATTTCATTGTTCAAAATGCTGTGCGATTCTTTTCAGTAGGCCTATATTGGGAAAGACTTTTCCGTGTTGAGGACACATACATCTTTTTTTTTTTCTATCAGAGAGAGGGAGGGAGGAAGACCACACACACACACACACACACACACACACACACACACACGCACACACACACACACGCACGCACGCGCGCGCGCGCCACACACACACACACACACACACACACACACACACACACACACACACACACACACATGGTTACAAATGCATGAGCGACATCCTCGTGCACTGAAGATAAAAGAAAAAAAACAACAGTCTATCCATTGAGTTAACATTGCGATTCGAAACCTGCAGGTGAATACCGATAATTCTCTCTACCGATCGCAAGGCAGTTCAAAGAATTCGGCGAATCACGCAACCCGACTTAGATATTAATATTCATTACCATAAGAGACAAAGAGGAAAAACAACGGCAAAATATTATTAAAACGATCTAGTTTCTAATTGAGCTACTTTCTTTTTAAAACTCTTCTACATCTTCGACACAATCCAGATAACCTTTGTGCTTGAAAAAAACAACAACTGAATTTTGTTGGTATTGTTCAGCCATAATCCCCCTTCACACACACAACACACACACACACCCGCACCCATGCATGCCAAAGTCACGTGCTCTGCCTGGTTCAAAACAGCCCATCGGTCATTTCCCTTTGTAACAAACAACTCATGCAGCGAGTGCAAGGGTCAACGATTTCAGTTGTGGTTGATTATACACACAGCAACCGCGAGAAGAACTTGGATTAATCAATCACAGGGTTGATGCCGTTTTCCCGGGCCCCCCAAACTCCTCCGTGCTGGCTTTCAGGGCGAAGGTTGATTTAGTCACACGCACAGTCACAAATCGGCGGGGATCCAAATAATTAGGGGCTGACGGATTAACAAAGGGGAAGAGGCGTGTGAGTGTGGTGGTAGCGGGAGTGGTGGTGGGGGTGGTGGTGGTTGTTTTCTTATTAATCCGTCCGATGTTTGTGCGGCTTGGTGACTCGAGAAACACTCCGCCGTTAATTCCTTGGGGCCATACTCCCCAACCCTACGCTCTTTTCCTACCCCCCCCCCCCCAAAAAAAAAAAAAAAAAAAATCTCTCTCTCTCTCTCTCTCTCTCTCTCTCTCTCTCTCTCTCTCTCTCTCTCCTCCGTCTCCTGTCTGTCTGTCTCTGTCTGTGTCTGTTTGTCTCTCATTTTCCTACCCCCCACCCCCGAAATCTCTCTCTCTCTCTCTCTCTCTCTCTCTCTCTCTCTCTCTCTCTCTCTCTCTCTCTCTCCTCCGTCTCCTGTCTGTCTGTCTCTGTCTGTGTCTGTTTGTCTCTCATTTTCCTACCCCCCACCCCCGAAATCTATCTCTCTCTCTCTCTCTCCTCTCTCTCTCTCTCTCTCTCTCTCTCTCTCTCTCTCTTTTGTAACGGCTGTCTGTGGGTTACACCATCCTGAGAGAACAAGGGAAGATTCATTATAAAGATTATCAGGTTGTGATCGATTACAATGAATCTTCCCTTGTCCTCTCAGAATGGTCCTCTCAGGACCCTGTCAACTGTCTGTGGGTGATGCACTTGTCAGATCAGAGAGTCTTGTCGTTTGATTCTTTAGGCCTGAATTCGTCCGGTTGGCAGATGCCGTCACGGATCTTTGAATGATGATTTCATTTTTATTCGGTCGTTATGATTATCTTATTTGAAACATAACGGAACAAATAAGCAATGATATTGTTCCATCCACCTTCCCACCCACACCCACCCATCCACCCCTCCCCCATCCAACCCCCCCCCCCCCCGCCCCCCCCAAAAAAAAAATTAGAAAAAAGAAAGAGAAAGAACAGAAAAACGACTGATCAATTTCTTTAAAGTATTGGAAAGGAGTCTTTCAGTCATATCAAAGATTCTGCAAACAGGTAGAATTAACTGAAAGTACAGATTTAGCCACTGAACCTATCTTTTGTAATGAAAAGTTCAAAGTAGGAGAAAAACCGTTCTTTTACAAGAAATGGATGCAGAACAATATATTTCTAGTTAAACATTTACTCGATGAGGATGGTAATTTTCTAAGCTGCCATGAACTGTCGGAGAAAATGGGCTTTCATATCAATTTTCTAACTCATATAAGTTGCGTGCGTTCGATCAAAGCTTATACAAAGAAAAGAAGATTGAAATTAGATAGTAACACTGGTAATGATAAAACTTTAGCACTTCCAAAAATTTGTAGTATTAATAA
>CM065724.1:78944523-78962023 GCA_033310375.1 Conus canariensis
GGATATTGTCTCGTAGGGTAGTTGTTTAAAGGACAGGGTGGATATTGTCTCGGTAGGGTAGTTGTTTAAAGGACAGGGTGGGATATTGTCTCGGAGGGTAGTTGTTTAAAGGACAGGGTGTGATATTGTCTCGTAGGGTAGTTGTTTAAAGGACAGGGTGTGATATTGTCTCGTAGGGTAGTTGTTTAAGGAAGTGGTATTGTCTGAGGTAGTTGTTTAAAGGAAGGTGGATATTGTCTCGTAGGGTAGTTGTTTAAAGGACAGGGTGTGATATTGTCTCGTAGGGTAGTTGTTTAAGACAGGATATTGTCTCGGTATTGTTAAAGGACAGGAATGTTTGTATTAAGATGGTCGAATTCTAGGGTATTGAAGGAAGGTAATTTCTGTATTTCACTAGTATAGGAATGTCGTACATATGATATCATTCTCCTGATCATATTGTTATGTTCTAGAATTAAAGACAGGGTGTTGTAAGCTATGATGTTGTCTTGCAGGGCAAAGCAGGATATTGTAAGCTATGATTTGTCTTGTAGAACAAAGCGGAGTGTTGTAAGCTATGATGTTGTCTCGTAGGGCAAAGCAGGATATTGTAAACTGTGATTTGTCTTGTAGAACAAGCAGGGTGTTGTAAGTTATGATGTTGTCTTGCAGTGCAAAGCAGGATATTGTAAGCTATGATTTGTCTTGTAGAACAAAGCAGAGTGTTGTAAGCTATGATGTTGTCTCGTTGGGCAAAGCAGGATATTGTAAGCTGTGATTTGTCTTGTAGAACAAAGCAGGGTGTTGTAAGCTATGATGTTGTCTCGTAGGGCAAAGCAGGATATTGTAAGCTGTGATTTGTCTTGTAGAACAAAGCAGGGTGTTGTAGCTATGATTTGTATTGTAGAACAAAGCAGAGTGTTATAAGCTGTGATTTGTCTTGTAGAACAAAGCAGGGTGTTGTAAGCTATGATTTGTCTTGTAGAATAAAGCAGGGTGTCGTAAGCTGTGATTTGTCTTGTAGAACAAAGCAGGGTGTTGTAAACTATGATTTGTCTTGTAGAACAAAGCAGAGTGTTGTAAGCTATGATGCTGTCTTCTAGGATAACGCAGGGTGTGATAGCAATGGAAACTATGGCAGTATACGGCAAAGGGTAGAAGGAAGTCGAGGGATAGGGAGGGAATTACTAGATGAGGCAGGAACCCGTCAGACGGATTGCTCTCAGAGACCCATCCCCATTCCTCCTTGCACAGGAACCAGGGTGCTTGGGAGCTGACACCCGGGTGTCCTCCCATGCATCCGCGTCTCTGAGTCTGTTCACGCATTCCTGACCATTGAGGCGTGACTCCATTGTGGCCCGGCCACGCTAGAGTGAAGAGGAGGACAGGAGGGAGGGGTAGGGAGGAGCTAAAAGGCAAAACAAACCACTGGGGGCACACGATCACTGCAGACTGAGGATCTAGGTGAGGGTCTATGGTCACCAATGCGGGAGAAAAGTGCAGTTCAGGGGAAAGAGATCGGAAACAGAATCGCGAACAAGTCCAAAGCTTTGCTCAGATGAGGGTGTTCATGATGATAAAGACTGCTTCTTCGATTCTGGCGCTTGCCAGCGTTGTTATGTTGTTGTTGTTGTTGTTGTTGTCGTCGTACCCTGGCTAAAAGACTCCAGAGATCATCCGAACAGCTGAAATATTTGAACACAATGATACAATTGCATCAGCTGGGGATGGAACATTACGTATGTGACCGTTTTTATTCCCTGCCATGTGGGCACCACACTCCGACTTCGAGGGATTTTGGAGACTGATGGTTTATGCTAGGAGCTTGTCACGACTGAAGACGATCCCCGCATAACTGTGGGAGAGCATATCAAGATTTTGATGTAGCCTTGGTGTTCTAGCCTATGTCAATTGGTCTGACACAGCCCTAAGCCAAGGCGGAGCGTTGTTATAAATGTTCATTCTCTTGTGTGACAGGTATACTTATGTTAAGCACACAATACTAAACTGCCGTTTGTGATTCATAGTCAACTTGTTCCTGTTACTTCCAACATTGATATAAATGTTAGTTCTCTTGTCTGACAGGTAACTGATTTTAAACACACAATAGTAAACTGCCCTTTGTGATTCATAGTCAACTTGTTCCTATGATACACACTCATCTAATTACTGCACGTTCTAAAACTCGAAGAAATTATAATCTTTTCCAGATATTCAAATGGGGATCTTTCAACTGATCCTTTTCACCACAGCTTATGGCGGAGAACAGCACTACGAAATTTCCATCAGCCAGCATTGGTACGGTGACGGATAGCTGCATTGTACGTAATAAATGAACTCTGCGTTTTAAAGATTTGTCTTTTACAGGATCTTTTCATGACATTTTCATGACATTTCACAGGCTAGCCTACATCAGGACGGTAGCTGTAAACTAAAAGGAATGAGAGAGATTCAAAACGGTGTGAAGGGAGCAAGATCTGAATTGACTCCAGCTGAATCAGGTGTTCCTCAAGGCTCTGTTCTGAGACCTACTTGTTCTTTCAGTGCCTCAGCCGGCAGGGCTGACATCAACAACTAGCTGTTTTGCCGATAACATAGCAGCCAGCCATCGAGACATTGTCTCCCCTAAAGACCAGGAGATCTACATGAGAACGTGGACAGGCTGTGCACTTGGAAGCAGCGGTGTAAAATGTGATTTATATCCAGAATATTCGGTTGTCCAGTGACACGGCGTGTGACACATACAACCGGCACACTGCTCTTACATGGCACAGCTCCAAGCCGAGGCTCAATAGGTGTCTGCCTCCTTACCTATCTGTCTGTCTGACTGTCTGTGTAGTATGTTGCCTGTATGTATGTATGTGCAATGTACGTATGTATTTTATGTCTGTTATGTATGTATGTGTGAATGTAATGTATGTATGTATGTATGTATGTATGTATGTATGTATGTATGTATGTATGTATTATCTATCTATTACCTTATCTATCTATCTGTGAGAAAAAAAGACAAACAACGTATTGAGGACAAATACTAAGGCATTCTCAACTAACACAGAACACGAACACGCGAGTGACGTGCGCGTCACACTGTTCAACAACACAACACACACAGACACACACACACACCCCCAACAACACACACACACACAACACACACACCACACCACCACACACACACACACACACACACACACACACACACACACACACACACACACACACACAGAGCTTTTTTTTTTCGTGATTTCGGGTCAGCTACACTCTAAAAGACCACTGTGCACAACCAGGAAAGTGAGAGCGAGAGAAGTGAGGACGACAGCAGAACCAGCAGTGTCATCAGTGGTGAGGATCATCTTGGTGATGACGGTTGCTGGACCAAAGCCAAGCTCACGCTGAGATCTAATGAATGTGTGAAGAAGAAGAAGTCATCACACTCGGTTCTATCGGTTGTAGACCTGCTTGAGATACTGTGCACGCTGGCATCCCCGTGGTCTCCTCTGGAAGATATCACCTATTTGCATGTATTCAGACAGCTAGAGCCCATTCCATTAGCAAGGTGCAAATTCCAACTACCTTCCCCTAAAAAAAAAAAAAAAGAAAAAAAGGAAAAAAGAGAGAAGAAGAAGAAGAAGAAGAAGAAGAAGAAGAAGAAGAAGAAGAAGAAGGAAGAAAAAACCTGTCGCGATAAAATTGAAACAGGAGAAGAAAAATACTGAGACTTTTAGAAAGAAGAAGAGAAGAAGAAGAGAAGAAGAAGAGAAGAAGAAGAAGAGAAGGGAGAAGAAAACAAACCTGTCGTGATATAAATTGAAACAGAAGAAGAAAAATACTGAGACTTTTAGGGAAAAAAAAGCGGAATGTATCAGATTGAAGAAGCACAGTGTACGACAGAAAAGAAAGATGACAACCATAAGAATAACAAGAGCCAAAGGTCGAAGACAGTCGCAGAACAGAGGAAATCTACAGCGGAGAATTTCAAGGTAAGGGATGCAATTTCTGCTGAAAGAACTCCACACCTTCCTTTCCGATAGCCTCCGAGAGGACTTGAAGGGGGGAGGGGAGGGGGGAGGAGGATAATAAAAGTGCTGTTGACAAATGTTGTGCTTCTGTTGATTGGCCAAAGGGGAATGATAGTGATAAAAATCTTATTTTTGACACGAACACCACGTCTGTAAGTCCACCGAACAATGACGGAGGGTTAAAAACAAAAACAAAAAAAAAGAAAAAAGCCCGGAGCGACTGAAGCGAGAGTATATGAGCAGCAGGCGAGAGGAAAAGAGCCCTGACCGAAGAGAGATGCGCAGAAACCAAGCAGAAACAGTAATAGGCGTTTCGCCCGCAGGGGATAGGGTGAGGGAGCCAGAGAATGGGTCTGGGGGGGGGGGGGGGTGGAGGAGAAGTGGAGGCGAGGAGGAGGTGGTGGTGGAGGGGGGAGGGAAGGGGGCGGAGGGGGTGGATTTTTAAGGGATCGAGGGATTAAACGGTCGACTAGCCACCTGTTTCTGTAAACGAGTGACACTTGCGTGGCCAGGCTTGAAATGGAGCTGGGTGGGTGGGTGGGTGGAGGGCGGGGGGGATACGGGGGTACACGGAGGGCTGTGTGTGTGTGTGTGTGTGTGTGTGTGTGTGTGTGTGTGTGTGTGTGTGTGTGTGTGTGTGTGTGTGTGTGTGTTTAGACACAGCATGATAGACAAGGGGAAGACAGGCGAAGCAGCAGAAAGAGTGATAGAGTCCTTGTTTGGTTTGAGGTCCTGTAGTCTGTGAGGAAGGGTCAGTGTGTGTGTGTGTGTGTGTGTGTGTGTGTGTGTGTGTGTGTGTGTGTGTGTGTGTGTGTGTGTGTGTGTCCGTCGTTATATGTCACAGTATGTATATCTTCGAATACATGTGCTGTTTGTGTGCGTGTGCGTAGGAAGCGGTCGGTGTGTGTGTGTGTGTGTGTGTGTGTGTGTGTGTGTGTGTGTGTGTGTGTGTGTGTGTGTGTGTGTGTGTGGTGAGAGAGAGAGAGAGAGAGAGAGAGAGAGGAGAGAGAAGAGAGAGAGAAGAGAGAGAGAGAGCAAACAAGCATATAGGCAAAGCCATGAAAACCTTCAATCCATCAATATTCATACACACCAGTGCACATCCGTGTTTATTGGACGTGTTTGTAGTAAACATGTTGTTTGCTCTCAGACATTTTGTTTTCAGCAAAAAGATCCTTTCCACACTAAATTACTCTAGTTCTTTAATTCAACATTTCAAAGCTTAAACATCAATATTACCGTGATTGTCAGAAGACTGATGATGAGGAAACATAGATGAAGAATGAAACATGTTGAATTAATACGGAGGGACTAGCAAGAGAAAAGGAAAAGCAGGCGAATGCGAAAAAATAAACATGGATGAAAAAAAAAAAAAAAACAAGAAAGAGAGGCACACGAAAGAAAGGAGGAGAGAGAAGGAGGGGGAAAGGTGCACACGAACGAGACGGAGGAGGAGGACGGAGGAGAGAGGAGACGACGAGAGAAAGACGTTTACTCAACGACGACGACGACGATGGCGACGACGACGACGACGACAACGACGATGACGACGACGACGACGACGACGGGCGATCGACGACGACGACGACGACGAAGAAGAAGAAGAAGAAGGAGGAGGAGGAGGAGGAGGAGGAGAGGGAGGAGAGGAGAGAGAGTAGACTACACGCACACGACGACGACGACGAAGAGAAGAAGAAGAAGAAGAAGGAAAGGGGGAGGAGGAGGAGGAGGAGGAGGAGGAGGAGGAGGAAGAGAGAAGAAAAGGAGAAGGGGAAAAAAGAAAAAAGAAAAAAAGAAGCGGTAGATCCAGATTTTGTTAAGTCCCAAAATGATCGTGTGACGTTCAAACCGGAAGGTGCATCAATGTTTCCCGTCACGGGAAAAAAAAAACAACAAAAAAAACCGGAAGCCAAGATGTTGCTTTCAGCAGAATCAGTCCTGCAGAAAATGAGGAGGATTTGACAAGAACATGGCGACTTTGTCTGACAACAACCCATTGTCTGTCATTTGACGCGTCAGAGAGAGCGACACGCCGTGAAACGATCCGTGGGGGAGACTTAAGGGATCAACATTTTGACCTCGCTTTGCGTAGGTTTTGTCGCAGATTATCCATGACACGATTGGTCTTGTTGCTCTGTTTCCTGTTCCGTAAGCCTGGGATTTGAAGATCTCGTGACAGAAGCGCGCTGGATAGCGCCTCCTTTTGGAAGGGTTTTTTTTTTTTATCTCCAGTTTTTTCTTAACCAAGTAGCGAAGTAATCTAGCTGAAAGCGAGCGTATGTCTCACTTTGACATTTCGCGAGTATTTCAAATGAATAAAAAGAAAAGAAGTACAAAACCACGAAGAAAAAAAAAACTCATACACCAAGAACCCCAAAGCAAAACCAAAAATAAAGTTGATTACAGTTTTCCCCAGAAAGAATATTCTGAAAATCGAGATCATATCAATTGTGTGTGTGTGTGTGTGTGTGTGTGTGTGTGTGTGTGTGTGTGTGTGTGTGTGTGTGCGTGGTGCACTCACCTGTCTTTCCTTTCTTCCACCACCCACAGTTCCGTCTCTACCGTCTCTCTGCCCCTCCCCCCACGCCACCCCCTCACCTCTCTCTTTTTGTCCGTCTCTCTGTGTTTCTGTCTCTCTGTTTCTGTGTATCTCTCTCTGCCTCTCTCTCTGTCCGTGTGTGTGTGTGTGTGTGTGTGTGTGTGTGTGTGTGTGTATGTGTGTGTGTGTCTGCCGCGTGCGTGGCGTGTGCCCGTGCGTGCGTGCATGCGTGCGCACGTGCGTGCGTGCGCACGTGCGTGCGTTGTGCACGTGCGCGCGCGCGTGTGTTTGTGTGTATGTGTGTGTTGCGTGTGAGTGTGTGGTGCGTGCGTGCGTGCGTGCGTGCGTGCTTGCGTGTGCTTGCTGTGTGTTGTGTGTTGTCTGTCTGTGCGTGCGTGCGTGCGTGCGTGCGTGTGTATGCACGTGCGCGGTGCGTGTGTTTGTGTGTATGTGTGTGCGTGTGAGTGTGTGTGTGTGTGTGTGTATGCGTGCGTGCGTGCGTGCGCGCGCGCGCGCGTGTGTGTTGTGTGTGTGCGAACAAGCCGACGTTGTCCAGTTGTGGTAGCAGCGTGTGTACATCCAATCCATTGTGACAGACAGGTCAGGCAGACAGGTAAGATGTTGCACAGCCCCGGAGAATGCATGGCTCATTGGGCCACACACCTACAATGACCAAGGGAGTTCACTCCGTGCCACTTTTTTTTCCTCTGCGCTTTGGAGTTCACACAGTGCCTTCTTGGCCTACTCTCTCTCTCTCTCTCTCTCTCTCTCTCTCTCTCTCTCTCTCTCTCTCTCTCTCTCTCTCCCCCCTTTTCTCTCCCCTTTTTTCACTTTTTCTTGGCCTCCCCCTCCCTATCTTTCTCTCCATTTCTTCAACAGTATTAACAAACCGATGTGGATTCATTTCGTCGTTTTCAGAACGTCTTCTAACGAATTCTGCAAAAAATGGTTCCAAAGTTAATCTAAAAGGGTGTATGTTGCATTCCTATTTGGTCAGTTTCCACAGCCTTCTGCTAGGGAATAGACGCTATACGGTTGCACATCATCATCTGTGTTTTTCTTCTTCTTGTCATCATCATCATTGTCGATAGCATCATCATCGTTATAGCTATTCTTCTTCTTCATCATCAAAGTTTGGATGACTGAATGGAAAGATAGTCTTGATGCATGATTATGATCATGATCTTTTTGGTCATTGTGATCATCATCATCATCATCATCATCATCATCATCATCATCATCATCATCCATCTCTCTCTCTCCCTCCTCCTCCTCATCATCATCATCATCATCACAATCACCACCACTGTTAATATCCTTATCCTTAATGTAAGCTGTTATTACAAAATATGTCTGCTT
Organism: Conus canariensis; assembly: GCA_033310375.1. Taxonomy (NCBI): domain Eukaryota; kingdom Metazoa; phylum Mollusca; class Gastropoda; order Neogastropoda; family Conidae; genus Conus; species Conus canariensis. The sequence goes on from CM065724.1 coordinate 78,952,423, forward strand.
GAACAGGGAAGATAACAGTCTGAATGCTTTGCCATAATCATCATCTGCTACATCATAAGCAATAGCAATAGCAGGAACAGTAGCAGCAGCAGGAGCAGCAGCTGTAGCATCATCATCATCATCATCCATCATTTAGCAGCAGCAGCAGCAGCAGCAACAGCAGTAGGAGCAGCAGCTTCATCATCATCATCATCATCATCATCATCATCATCATCATCATCATCATTATCATCATCATTATCATCAACATTAGCAGCAGCAGCAGCAACAGCAGCAACAGCATCATAACCACCACCACCACTATTGTAAGAAATTGCCACAAAATGTGGCTGCCAGAGCAGGGCAGATAGCCTGGATTCATCATCATCGCCATCATCATCATCATTGTTATCATCATCATCTTCTTCTTCTTCATCGTCATTATCATCATAATCATAAGAGGTCGCTACAAAACGAGATTGTCAGAACTGGGAAGACAGCCATGTGGATGTGCAGTAGACTAAGAACTTCTCGTTCTGGCCGGCTGACATCGGGGTGGGGGTGAGGATGGGGGTGTATTTTATGTGGTTTTGTTCTATCCGATGGCGTCTGATGAAGAAATAATGGCGGAAAAATCGTTTGTCTGTTTCGGATTGTGCACTTAATAAGAGTTATCTGCACTTTGTTTGGTGCGTCCACCTGTATTTCGCACGGTGTGCCAGTAATCAGATGCTGATCCACTTCCGCCTGTTTGCTGCCATCCTCTCCACGTGTGCCATCATCGATAGTCAGCGCTGTATTCCACACAGTCCCATCTTCAAAGGCAACGCTGTGACGAAGACAACCAAGGCTACGTAAAAAGAAAAATCACACACACACACACACACACAACACACACACACACACACACACACACACACACACACACACACACACACACACACACACTTACTTCAAAACCATATGATCAACACTATTAAGACCCCGTTGTTTGTCACGTTGTGCTTTCTCCATTACAGATGTTTTCTTTTTCTCTTACCAAGACTGACTTCGTACCTGGTCAACTGGTTCATTAATCAAAGCCCAGCCAACCGCGAAAGGCCACCAAATCCGTCACCATGTCAACTACTGGAAAAGTCATGGAGGCCTATCATAATACAAAAACACACATCCAATATATGCACAAAAATCATCGAAGTTTACACTAAAAAAAAAAATTAAAAAAAAACTCCGAATTTCCCGACATTAGCAGAAATTTGTTGACTCCACATCAGCCGGCAAATGTTATCCCGGAACTAAGCTGGTTAGAAAAAAATAATAAAAGCAAACGATGACTCAAAAAGATACACACAGCATACCACAAAGTATTAAAAGAATGAGAATTTAAAGTACCCCCCCCCCCACCCCGTAGCAAAGCAAAACAAAACAAAACAAACAAACGAATAAACAAACAACAACAACAACAACAACGACAACACGTTAAAGTACCATACCCTATTGGCAGGTGGAGCAGTGAAAACAAAAACAAAGAAACAAACAAACAACAACAAAATAGTTAAAGGACCATAGCTTCATGGCAGCTGGAGCAGCGAACCGTCAGAGGCACCCAGGTCTTGGCACGGCGTTAAAATGACAGTGTCCATCACCTCCTCTCCGCTGAACCTCTGGATGGCACGGCGTTAAATGGGTGTCCATCCTCTCTTTGCTCCGCTTAACCCTTCTCTGACCTGATGCACGGCATTATAATGGTGTCCATCCTCTTTGCTCCGCCTTTAACCCTTCTCTGACTGATGCACGGCTTAATAATGGATGTCCATCCTCTCTTTGTTCGCGCCTTTAACCCTTCTCTGACCTGATGCACGACGTTATCAATGCAGTGTCCATCCTCTCTTGCTCCGCCTTTACCTCTCTGACTGATGCACGCGTTACAGGCATGTGTCCATCCTCCCTCTTCAGGCCTTAACCTTCTCTGACTGATGCACGGCGTTAAAGGGCAAGTTCCATCCTCTCACTCTCACGCCTTAACCCTTCTCTGACCTGATGCACGGCGTTACAATGCAGTGTCCATCTCTCTCCTCCGCCTTAACCCTTCTCTGACCTGATGCACGGCGTTACAATGGCAGTGTCACATCCTCTACCACCCACACACAACACCTCTTCCCCTTTAACCTTCTCTGACCTGATGCACGCGTTATAAGGGCAGTGTCCATCCTCTCCCTCTCCGCCTTTAACCCTTTCTCTGACCTGATGCACGGCGTTACAATGGCAGTGTCCATCCTCTCCTCTCTCGCCTTTAACCCTTCTCTGACCTGATGCACGGCGTAAATGCAGTGTCCATCCTTCACTCTCCGCCTTAAACTCTCTGACTGATGCACGGCGCTTATAATGGCAGTGTCCATCACTCCTTCTGCCTTAACCTTCTCTGACGTGATGCACGCGTTACAATGGCAGTAGTCCATCCTCTCCTCTCTCCGCCTTTAACCTTCTGACTGTGCACGCGTACAATGGCAGTGTCATCCTCTCTCTCTCCGCCTTTAACCTTCTCTGACCTGATGCACGGCGTTATAATGGCAGTGTCCATCCCTCTCCTCCGCTTTAACCCTTCTCTGACCTGATGCACGGCGTTATAATGGCAGTGTCCATCCCTCCCTCTCCGCCTTTAACCCTTCCTGACCTGATGCACGGCGTATAATGGCAGTGTCCATCCTCTCCTCTCTCGCCTTTAACCCTTCTCTGACCTGATTGCACGGCGTTATAATGGCAGTGTCCATCTCTCCCTCCTCCGCCTTTAAACCATTCTCTGACCTGATGCACGGCGTTATAATGGCAGTGTCCATCCTCCCTCCTCGCTTTACCCTTCTTGACTGATGCACGGCGTTATAATGGCAGTGTCCATCCCTCTCTTTGCTCCGCCTTTAACCCTTCTCTGACCTGATGCACGGCGTTATAATGGCAGTGTCCATCCTCTCCCTCCTCCGCCTTTAACCCTTCTCTGACCTGATGCACGGCGTTATAATGGTGTCCATCCTCTCCTTCTCTCGCCTTTAACCCTTCTCTGACCTGATGCACGGCGTTATAATGGCAGTGTCCATCCTCTCTCTCTCCGCCTTTAACCCTTCTCTGACCTGATGCACGGCGTTATAATGGCAGTGTCCATCCTCTCCTCTCTCCGCCTTTAACCCTTCTCTGACCTGATGCACGGCGTTATAATGGCAGTGTCCATCCTCTCCTCTCTCCGCCTTTAACCCTTCTCTGACCTGATGCACGGCGTTATAATGGCAGTGTCCATCCTCTCCTTCTCCGCCTTTAACCCTTCTCTGACCTGATGCACGGCGTTATAATGGCAGTGTCCATCCTCTCCTTCCTCCGCCTTTAACCCTTCTCTGACCTGATGCACGGCGTTATAATGGTGTCCATCCTCTCCCTCTCCGCCTTTAACCCTTCTCTGACCTGATGCACGGCGTTATAATGGCAGTGTCCATCCTCTCTTTGCTCCGCCTTTAACCCTTCTTTGACCTGATGCACGGCGTTACAATGGCAGTGTCCATCCTCTCCTCTCTCCGCCTTTAACCCTTCTCTGACCTGATGCAGGTACCCGTTCACTGCTGGGTGGACAAGACAACATTGAAGACAATGAAAACGAAGAACGAGCAATGAGCATGTCTTGCCTGAAGAAGACCTAGGAGGTCGAAACACGTCGTATTTTGTCTTGTGATTTGTTTGCCCATGTTAACTGGCGGATTTAGTTTAAATTCCTTAAAAAAAAAAAAAAAGAAGAAGACAATGCTGACTTAACGATGTGTGAAGAAAAAAAAAGTGTAGGCTGAATGTCACATGTTAATTATACGGTAGAAAAAAAAAGGGGCGTTTGTTGAACAACCGTGCAGTCAAGGCAGGAAAAAGCTGTGCACACTGAACGTAGTTACATCTTTGTAGGTCTGGTGAGCACTGAAGAATAACAATAGCTAGGGGCGATAAACACCTTGGTCGATCCATCCCTAGGATTCCCCCCCCCCCCCCCCCCCCTCCCATCGTCTTCACCCTTCCCTTCTCTCCCCTTTTTTTCTCACCTCTACACTTCTTTTTCTCTTTCGTACTGAAGGCGATTTTCGTCTTCGTTTCTTCTTCCCTCTCCTTCCGTCTTCTGTTGTTGCTTTAGCTTATGGTTGGGTGGCAGCAATGGAATTTTCACATGAATAACAGCGAAAGACTGATCTTTTACGAGTCTTTTTGTACCGTTCTTGACGTCAAAACTTATCTACTGTTAAAACTGGATTGGCACTTAAAGTATATAACGTCTAAATTCAGGCTTGGTATTTTTCTGAAATTGCCGAGTATGTATACTGTCACCGATCTGATAGCGATGCCGATCTGATAGGCCCTTTTTGCAGGAAAGATACAGGGCACGAGGAACGGCAGGATCTGAAACGATCTGTGCTTCTTTGTGGTATTCATTCGTGGTTTGATAAGGGTGATGACATGGATGTTATGTGGATGAGGGTCGGTTTCAGAGGTCTTTATTTATATTAAGCTCATATCCCTTTTACAATACATTCAGCTATACTGCAATGCTGGTCTGGAGATTGGAGAAACATTCCGAAACAAGCAAGCAAGCAAGCAAGCAAACAAATGGACATCAACAAGGACAGACTCCTTAGGTGGACAATTGTCTGTATGGTCCGTCTGGTCATTCCAGACTGTGACAAACGCCCAGCTGTGGTCATTCCAGACTGTGACACACAGCTGTGATCATTCCAGACTGTGACACCCAGCTGTGGTCATTCCAGACTGTGACACCCAGCTGTGATCATTCCAGACTGTGACACCCAGCTGTGGTCATTCCAGACTGTGACACACAGCTGTGGTCATTCCAGACTGTGACACCCAGCTGTGGTCATTCCAGACTGTGACACCCAGCTGTGGTCATTCCAGACTGTGACACACAGCTGTGATCATTCCAGACTGTGACACCCAGCTGTGGTCATTCCAACTGTGACACCCAGCTGTGGTCATTCCAGACTGTGACACCCAGCTGTGGTCATTCCAGACAGTGACACCCAGCTGTGATCATTCCAGACTGTGACACCCAGCTGTGGTCATTCCGGCTGTGACAAACGCCAGCTGTGGTCATTCCAGACTGTGACACCCAGCTGTGGTCATTCCAGACTGTGACACCTAGCTGTGGTCATTCCAGACTGTGACACCCAGCTGTGGTCATTCCAGACTGTGACACCCAGCTGTGGTCATTCCGGGCTGTGACCAACACCCAGCTGTGGTCATTCCAGACTGTGACAAACACCCAGCTGTGGTCATTCCAGGCTGTGACACCCAGCTGTGGTCATTCCAGACTGTGACAAACACCAGCTGTGGTCATTCCAGACTGTGACAAACACCCAGCTGTGGTCATTCCAGACTGTGACCAACACCAGCTGTGGTCATTCCAGACTGTGACAACACCCAGCTGTGGTCATTCCAGACTGTGACCAACACCCAGCTGTGGTCATTCCGGGCTGTGACCAACACCCAGCTGTGGTCATTCCAGGCTGTGACAAACACCCAGCTCTGGCCGCGAGGGGGATATGACAGACCCCAGAGAAAACAAAATAAAGCAATCAAGGCACAAACAAGACGAAAAGAAAACGAACAAAGAAAAAAAAGAAAAAAACAACAACAACAACGGCAATAGACAATCAAACGATAGCAGCCAAACAGTCTCAAATCTAAACACCAAACGTCATCTTCTGAAAATGTCGGCCTCATGGCTCCCTAAACACACGAACGAACAAACATACTTACAAAAGCAATAAACAAAAAGAAAAGAAAAAAAGACGCAACAGACAATCAAACAATAACAGCCAAACATTGTCTAGCTAAACACCAAACGTCATCTTCTGAAAATGTTCGACCTCATAGCTCCCTTAACACAAGAACGAACAAAGATACTTACAAAAGCAACAAACAAACAAACAAACAAACAATAAGAACAAAACATTCTCAAAACGAAACACCAGACATCATCTTCTGTCAACGTTCGATACTGCTTTCCAGACATTCCTCCTACACAGAGACCACTGCGCCTCAACGGCCGCCTAACTCAACTCCTGCTTGACTGATCGGTGTAGGAGTGGAAAAAAAGAAAGAAAAAAACCTCTATGGAAGAACAAACACTCCTAGTGCTTTTCTTTAACATAGGAAACAATACTCATCGTGGGGTTTTTCGCTAAGAAAACACATACACACACACACACACACACACACACACACACACACACACACACACACACACACACACTGCACGCGCTTGCTTGCTTGCAAGAATATGTCATTTCTAACAATCTGTTGAAGTTCTTTTTTTTTCTGATGTGTGTATTTCTCAGGGCCAGGGTAATTTTCCTGTGAAATGAAGTGTGTTTCTCCTAGGAAAAGAACACTCCCAAATGTCTCTTTGCTGCAGTGGTTTGTTTGTTTGTTTGTTTGTTTGTTCGTTTGTTTTTCCGGTGACGCCAGACCACGAGAGCTCTCTGGAGCGTTGGAAAAGTCCTTTCTTGTGGACTCTGTCCGCAGGCGATGCTCTGTGTGACAGGGCATTGTGTCCAGTCCTGTCTGTGCATGCGTCCAGCAGAAACCAGTTGAAAAAAACCAGACATCTTCCAATGTCCCACGCTATTTCACAGAATCACTGTCTAAAACCCGCCACGATGTAAAGTCTCTGGATGCAAATCTAACTGAAGACTAGTTTCAAAGGGAGGTGACTGCGGGCAGAAATTGAAGCAAACTTGAAAAATAAGTTTCAGTGAGTCCGCCAAACAACAGGGACAAACAAATGACAAGACAAAACACGACGTGTTTCGACCTCTTAGGTCTTCTTCAGACAAGATAGACAACATTCAGGACAATGAAAAGTAAGATCCAACGCCCGTCTTGCGTCGAATATGCGAAGATAAGTAATAGCTCGTTCTTCGTGTCCATTGTCCTGAATGTTGTTTATCTTGCCTGAAGAAGACCTAAGAGGTCGAAACGCGTCGTATCTTGTATTGTAATTTGTGTGTCCCTCTTGTTTGGCGGACTCACTAAGAATTCTTTTTGAAATTTGACTGAATACTGTTGGACAAATGTTCAAGATCTTCGTTAGTGCAGGGTTGGCGTCAACGCGCAGGGTCTACGTCCCCCTTCTTGCCTTTTCTTGTACTTTGCTTTCGGGTTCTGTGTTCCCCGGTGTGTTACCTACCCTCAGGTTCCTGTCAGACAGGTGCAGGTAGGACAGAGAGCTGTGGAAAAGGACAGAGGTGCGTGTAGTGATGGATCACCCAGGGAGAACCACATGGCCCTTACTACACAGAAAGACAGGCAGACAAAACTAGCAGGCAGCAGATTATAAGGGACGGAGAGATTGGAGGTGGGCGGACAGGATCACTATACAGAAAAGCAAGCAGGGAGACACCTTGAAATGTTGTCAGAGGATGTTGTCAATAGGATCAGTCACTACAAAAAAAAGAGAAAAGGTAACACCTTAGGATGTCCATAGAACCAGGTACTACATAGAAAGAGAAAGACACGCCTTAGAATGTTGTTAGTAGGACAATGTACTACACGAAAGAGAAGAGTTACTGTAGAGATGTTCCAGGAGGAACAATGTACTACACAGAAAGAGAAAGAATCACCTAGAATGTTGCAGGTAGGACAATGTACTAACAGAAAGAGAGAAGAATCACCTTAGAATGTTGTCAGTAGGACCAGGTACAACACAGAAAAGAGAAAAGACACCCTTAGAATGTTGTCATAGGACCAGGTACAACACAGAAAGAGAAAGACACGCCTTAGAATGTTGTCAGTAGGACAGGTACAACAGAAAGAGAAAGACACACCTTAGAATGTTGTCAGTAGGACAGGTACAACACAGAAAGAGAAAGACACCCTTAGAATGTTGTCAGTAGGACCAGTACAACAAGAAAGAGAAAGACCACCTTAGAATGTTGTCAGTAGGACCAGGTACAGCACAGAAAGAGAAAGACACGCCTTAGAATGTTGTCAGTAGGACCAGGTACAACACAGAAAGAGAAAGACACGCCTTAGAATGTTGTCAGTAGGACCAGGTACAACACAGAAAGAGAAAGACACGCCTTAGAATGTTGTCAGTAGGACCAGGTACAGCACAGAAAGAGAAAGACACGCCTTAGAATGTTGTCAGTAGGACCAGGTACAACACAGAAAGAGAAAGACACGCCTTAGAATGTTGTCAGTAGGACCAGGTACAACACAGAAAGAGAAAGACACGCCTTAGAATGTTGTCAGTAGGACCAGGTACAACACAGAAAGAGAAAGACACGCCTTAGAATGTTGTCAGTAGGACCAGGTACAACACAGAAAGAGAAAGAAACACCTTGGGACGATGTGACGTGAGAACCAGGTAATACATAGAAACACGTTGTAATGCCGTCAGTAGAACCATGCACTGTGTCGTGAGGCTCAGAAACACCCCAGGATGTTGCCAGCAAAACCAGGTAATACATAGAAACACGTTGAAATGCCGTCAGCAGAACCATGTACTGTGTCGTCAGACTCAGAAACACCCCAGGATGTTGCCAACAGAACTAGGTACAACACAGAAAGACAAAAAAGTACCTTGGGATATTGTCTTGGTTGAACCAGGTACTGCACAGAAAGATAAAAAAACCACCTTGGGATATTGTCAGGGGTGAACCAGGTACTGCACAGAAAGATAAAAAACCCCCTTGGGATATTGTCAGGGGTGAACCAGGTACTGCACAGAAAGATAAAAAACCACCTTGGGATATTGTCAGGGGTGAACCAGGTACTGCACAGAAAGACAGAGTGCTCAGAAAGACAGGAAACATTCTGGATATTGACAGAAGAGAATCAGTGCAACATAGAAAGACAGGAAAAGCCTTGGAATATTATAACAGTAGAACCAGATACAAGATACAATAACATTGAGACATCTTCGAATATTATCGAGGAAAGTAAGGTATTACACAGACAGACAGGAACACCTTGGGTATAGTCAGAGGAGAACCGGACTGATTCCAGATTCAAACGCTTTAATTGTCTACCACACACACACACACACACACACACACATACACGATACGCACGAACGCACGCACGCACGCACACCACACACACAAACACAACACACACCACACACAACACTACATCACACACACACACACACACACACACACACACACACACCACACACACACACACACACACACACACACACACACACACACACACACAATTTGATTTGGAAACTTTATCTCCCGCAGAACGCGCATGTCAGATGGCAAAACAGTAGTGACACGACAGTGTAATACTTCAATATGTAAGCAAAGCTCAGGACTCTGTACAAAGTAATGTCAATAGCATATTCAGCCAACTGCAAAACAGGTAACACATATATGAGGGTTAAGAATGGAAATACTATGATGACCACAGCAGTGTAATATTCAATATGCAATCACAGCTAAGGACCCTGCGAAAGGTAAACATCACGTTCAGCCCTCTGCCAAACAAGCAACACATCAAGTTAAAACCAAGGCATATCAGGCTGAAGGATGGAAATACCTTAATGACCACGGCAGCTACCACAGTCACTCGT
>CM065724.1:78967023-78972023 GCA_033310375.1 Conus canariensis
TCCATTTAATGTATTCCACGTGCTTTTAGTCCTAAAACAGTTGGTTTTTCTTTTTCTTTTTTTTCTTTTTTTTTTTTTTTTACATTTATCCGTAGATGACTTGTTTACACTTTTCTCCTGATTTACCTGTACTTAATGTATTTCTATTTCAAAACCTCCTCACTGTCGTCTCTAGTTTCGCCTATCGTGAATTGTGTGACAGTTTTGGTGGATGAAGAACCATTTCAAGCTGCCCTCATTCGTTTCGGTCCCCAAACCTCCCCAATCTCACAAACAGACCCTCCCTAAATTTCACAGTGAAGAAAAACAAAATAATCACCTTAGATTACTTTCGGTCCAAACATAACGAGCGCCGGCAATTGCCGCCATGCTGAATCTCGTACTATCTCGCTGTGGCCGAGGTGAGGGCGTGATAACACGCTTCAGGTTGCGTGCGTGGAGCGAGGAAATGGTCATTAGGTGGCGAGTTATGAGCCTGGTATATGCCGACGGGACCAAGATGGCGATAGTCAGGACGCATGCGTGTTAATCCAAGACGGGATCACGCCGTAAGATGCAAGCCAGGCTCATGCTGACTTTATACTGCCTTTACGCTGTGTCCCAATTTGATACGGAACGCCAAAAGGCCCAACTACGGCTGCAATCGCGCGCGCAGCTCTTCGCTGTATCGGTCAAAATTGTGCCCGCATTTTCTTTTAAAGCACTGAAGAGGTTGGACTGGCAAAGGGGATGGCTTTACCTTCCCGTGCGCAGGTAAAGGAAACTAAGCCAGAAACTCCCAAGACAACACCTCCAACTACTGAGGAGGCTGCGCACAGGGTGCCGCAGGGGTAGCCTCATGGGCAGCAAGTGTACATATGGGAGTGATGTCTCACTCCAGCATGCCTTCAGTGGGTGCCCAGCCCTAGCGGTCACCCTGGCACCACTATGGGTGTTCAGGGCAACCCACGACCTCTCAGAGTCCAGAACTTCCTCCAACCACATCCCAACCTAAGGGATGCAGCCCATGAAGCTCATGTATGACTCCCTCCTATCCTCTGGTACAGACAGTTAGTTTTAACCAAAGCGGAGAAAAGAGGTGCTGAAGGCAAAGAGAGGCAAAAGAGGCAGACAGGTTCCCCAGGGTCCAGCCTTGGGTCAAAACTCTGAGACTCACGCCTCAGTCCTCTGGCTTGCCAGCCGGGGAGGGGGGGGGGGGGGGAGGCGGGGTGTAGAGGGGAGGGTGGGGGGAGGGGGGTGACCAGTTAGGGTGTTCTACCCGAGCTGGCCAAAATTGGATCGTCTGGATTCACATCATTGACCCTGAAAGGGAACTGTACAAGAACTTGGAAGGAGGCTGCCACAGAGAGCAGACGACCAACAACACCGACTCCGACCAATTACCATCGGGGACAGCAATGCCAAGAACTACAGAGGCTAGACTCTGGGAAACTTTGTTCTTAATGGCCTCCGGCCAATAGGACGTTCATCTCACCCATCACGGTTGGACTGGCAACGTACAGCAAAACAAGGAGCTCTCCTCTCTCTCTCTCTCTCGCTCTCTCTCCTCTCTCTCTCTCTCTCTCTCTCTCTCTCTGTTGATTTCCCAGTCCAAGTTTTTCAGAGCTTGGAGACTAAATGCGGGCGAAACTGCGCGCGCAAATACAATGACGGCCTGGAATACGCGCGAACACTTGGACCAGTCAACCACGAGAAGCTCGTGCAGCTGCCTGCAATCGTGCTCATAGTTGCGGCTGCAGTTGGGCCTCCCACTCTGGTCCTGCAGGTCTCCCATCCCTTCCCTTTCTGTCACTTTGTACTGTCGACTGGGTACTTTGGGGTTTGCTCACGATAATGCTGCATTCTAACATCTTCACACAGCTTTGGCCGGTTTGTTCCTTTGCTCGTAGTCTGTTAATCTTCGCTGATGAAGTTGGATTCTAGAAAAATTAGATGTACAGTTAGGCAATGGTTATTACCATAACCAGCAAAACAGAGAGAGAGAGAGAGAGAGAGAGAGAGAGAGAGAGAGAGAGAGAAAAGAGAGAGAACTCGGAACTCGGAACTCGGAAAATTTTAATTGCAAAGGCCACCGACCTATCTGCAATGAGGTCAAGAAACAAAAATGAAATCACACACTCTGACGCTGTAACATTTCGACTGATCACGATCATTTACAAAACTTGCTCACACCAACTATATAATCGTAAATTGAGAATACCGAAAGATACTTACAAAATCACACCCGTATGTAGCACTCTCCCAGACTCGCACAGCTCGCACATACAATTTCGCTCGCACTTACAATTGCGCGCGCGCAAACCACACACACACACACACACACACACACACACACACACACACACACAAACACAAGCATACACACACCAACACACACACACACACACACACACACACACACACACACTCACGCATACACACACTCACGCATACACACACACTCACGCATACACACACACACACACACACACACACACACACACACACACACACACACACACACATTTTTCATCATGATCCCTAAGTATACACAGGACGTATCGACCACGAAACAAGGTAAAACAGATAAATTTATGAAAACATATGGTACTCCTAATGTTCTCTACCCAGTAACAATTCTTCTCTTTTCTTCAAGGCATAGAAGATATACATCGCAACAGAGCGAATTACGTCCCTTTTCTCGTTTTGCAGCAAAAACTTCAACAATGGTCCGTGTACATTTGTTACATATTTCATGATATACTTATTTCTTAAATCTTGATATGATGGACATTCCAGCAAAGAGAGAGAGAGAGAGAGAGAGAGAGAGAGAGAGAGAGAGAGAGAGAGAGACAGACAAAGAGACAGAGAGAGAGAGAGAGAGAGAGAAGATGGGTGAGGGGTCACAAAATGACGAGCGATTACATTATGTAAAAATGTAAAGAACCAGTTTTAGAACAGAACATCTGGAAAGGTAAATGCTTTTTAAGAATGAAGATGAGCTCACATTCTAAAGCAACAACACAGTTTCCGATAATTTCAACACATAACATTGTCTTCTTTGTTCACAATAAAAACAAAATGGAATACCTGTTCAACAGTCGATTTGTCAAGGACAGACAATTCTGCCTGTAAATCTGAAAGTGTTGTTCAGAGAATTTGACATTTTCTCTTGAGAGGTGTGTGGCCAGGGAATAACTGTTCGACGAGCAGTATCACGTTGGTGCAGGCTGCACACCAAAAATTAATGCGTCAAGGCCTTGCTTAAGGAGTCGAGTAATTATAGACTGGCGCAATTAGATTGTTTGAGAATTTTTATTGTGTCTGAAAGTTGATTCTCCTCATTTTCTTTCATATGGCCATCAAGGTACAAGCCAGGTGGTTCCAAGCAGACAGATTAAAATCAAAGGAATGGGACTATTTGGTGGTTTCCAGCTGGCGCTAAGATACGGTCACGGGTGAGTGCAAGGGCCTGAAATGTGACGTCAACTAAGGGGAAGGTCAATGTATTTGAAGATTGTGATTTCATCAGTGAAAATTCCCCAAACTAAGGGAAACTATTGGCGGGGAGTTGTTATTTTTGATCAGTTTAACATTAAATGCTATTTCAAACGAATGGTAGACCTCAAAACTCTTACATGGATGATACAGTGTTTTAGTGCAAAATCCAAATTGTGGCGTGTGACCACAACGGTAGTCTTTATGGTTCGGGGAAAGGAAGCGCAACCGGGCTGTGTTGAATATTTTCGTCTTATGACCATTAATAAGTTTCAGTTTCAGTTTCACTTTTATCAAGGAGGTGTCACTGGGTGCGGGCTAGTCCATAGACGCCGAACCACATTTGTTGTGTTTTGAGACCCATTCTGCGCGGGATTTACAGCTGAATTCATGACTGAAATGAGAGGATTCAAGACGATCTCTGCCTGTCTGTCTGTCTGCCTGACTGCCTGATTGTCTGTCTGTGTGTCTGTATCTCCCCCCCCTCTCTCTCTCTCTCCCTCCCTCGCTCCCTCCCACTCTCTCTCTCTCCCTCCCTTCCTCCTTCCCTCCCTCCATCCCCCCCCCTCCCTCTCTCTCCTCTCTCTCTCTCTGCGTTTTGTTGGTTCCAGTGATAACCAATAATAAATACAACTATAAGGTATAACCCCCCCCCCCCACCTCTTCTCTCCCGTCTCACCCTAGCCTCACAGCTTTGGGGCCACGGCGGACCTCCCTCGTGAACCAAATAATCCGCCCCTGCAGTCGATGAACAAAATCGACCTAGACGTCTGACGGAAAGAAGTTTTACGTCAGTACATCACGCTGGGTGTATATTCTAACATTGAAAAAATGCGCGAAATAGCCATTGAAACAGATGCCGGGGTTTGTTATACAGGAAATTATTGACACCCAAAGACAACAGTTAACTCAATCGAGGCGTCTTAGAACGGTATTCCGACATCTCTGCTTTTCGTTCAAGTCGTGTCGGATGCATTCTTTTGACACAGACACCATTTTTGAATCATAAATCAAGAAAGCTATTAAATCTACAGTCATCAGGCCACATTAAATTCAATTTCATATGTTTTCCCATCCACTGATTAAATGTTTTTTAAACAGCTGAAGACAGTTGTTCATTTTTTATGATTTTTTCCCCATCTAAGTTGGTAAATCCTATGAGACGAAGAAAATTGCGGCCCCATTTACCGTGACTCGAATAAGTTCAGATTGCAGGAAGGCGTACACGTTCAGTGAATTCTCTGTTACCAGTTCTAACTCTATACTCGCCGACTCCCGATACGTCAACGTCGTAGCTACGGTTGCAGTACCGGGGGAAGTACCAACCGGCGCTCGTAGCGATACATCAGATCCTGATTGCCGGTGACAGTCAATTAGTCTTATCTGGTCGGGTTCTCATCTGGCTCAGCGGGCATGGGAAGAACGATAATCCCGCACATTTGTTTCAACTTTGCCTCGGGTTGTCGGCCTTCCGGGTCACTCTCCCTTGATGTTGTGGCAGACTATCCGTCAGTTTTGAGAGA
>CM065724.1:78977023-78984523 GCA_033310375.1 Conus canariensis
ACAGATCTGCTGCCTGTTTACTTTTCCTCTCTCTCTCTCTCTCTCTCTCTCTCTCTCTCTCTCTCTCTCTCTCTCTCTCTCTCTCTCTCACTCGTTTATCCTCACTCTCAGTCTTCCTCCATCCTCCCACCCCCACCCCCTTTCTGACTGTCTTTGTCTTGCTTTGTCTCCGTATGTCTGTCTGTCTCTGTCTCTCTGTCTTGGTCTCTCTCTATCTCCTTTTGTCTGTCTTCTGACTCTGTCCGTCTCTGTCTTTCTCTGTCTCTGTCTGGCTGGCTGTCTGACTCTGTCTCCCTGTCTGTCTGTCTGTCTGTCTGTCTGTCTGTCTCTCTTCCTCCTCCTCCTCCTCCTCAGTCTGTGTCTCTTTCTTGTTTGCTCTCTCTCTCTCTCTCTCTCTCTCTCTCTCTCTCTCTCTCTCTCTCTCTCTCTCTTGTCCGTCTCCCACCCCCCTCACTCTGTCTGTTCTTTTCCCCTCCCACCTCCACCTCTGTAGATCTAGTCCTATGCACAAACTCACAGAAGCGCGAATTTCTTCCATCCTCCCCACCTCTCTCTCTCTCTCTCTCTCTCTCTCTCTCTCACACACACACACACACACACACACACACACACACACACACACACACACACACACACCACACACACACACACACACACACACACACACACACACACACACACGCACGCACGCACGCACGCACGCACACACACACACACACACACACACACACACACACACATACACACGCACATACGCACGCACGCACGCACGCACGAACACAGACACACAGACACACACATACAGAGAGAGAGAGAGAGAGAGAGAGAGAGAGAGAGAGAGAGAGAGAGAGAGAGAGAGAGAGAGAGAGAGAGAGAGAGAGAGAGAGAGAGAGAGAGAGAGAGAGAGTGAAGACATACCATTCAGTCCAATCTCATCCATCGCTCTACATACTGTCCGAAGCGACAGCGTTCTTGAACAATCGAACTGCATTTCATCCACTCTGTACATACCATTTTCATCACTAGGCTAGACTGCCTTGCATGCAACGCCACACTGCGAGAGGAGATGGGCTCCTCCTCCATCGCCGCACTGAAATTTCGTGGGAAAACTATGGAAAAAATAGGATACATTATGAAAAAGCAGGAAAAAGGTAGAGGTAGCGAAATGTGTCAAAAGGTAAGAAAAATAGTTTAGGTAGAAAATGGTAGAGAAAAGAGGTTGGGAAAAAAAATGGATAGATGTAGTTGCAAAGTGTGGCGACTGCAGGCGGAAATCTAAACAAATCTTTTTTTTTTTTAATGTAAATACTGTATCCGCCAAACATGAAAAAAGCGAATCACAAGACAAAACACGACGCGTTTCGACCTCTCAGGTCTTCTTCAGGCAAGATAAACAACACTCAGGACAGCGAAAATGAAGAACGAGCGATCACTTATCTCACTGAATTTGGCGCAAAGATGGGCGTTGAATCAATGCGGAGATTTCATTGAGATAAGTGATTGTTCGTTCTTCATTTGCGTTGTCCTGAGTGTGGTGTATCTTGCCTGAAGAAGACCTAAGAGGTCGAAACGCGTCGTGTTTTGTCTTGTGATTCGTTTGTTCATGTTTGGCGGATACAGTACTTACATTTTTTTTTAATAAGATTTAGAGAGATGTAGGTGATGAATCAAGAAGTAGGAAAAATGTAGGCACAGGTAGAAAAGAGTGGGGAAAAGAGTTTGGAAAAGGTAGATAGATGTAAGTAGATGTATCGAAAAGTAGGATTAAGTAGGTGCAGGTAGAGGAAGGTAAGGAAAAGAGGTTTCAGTAGGTAGAAAAAGGTCGGAAATGTTTGGGAAAGATCGGAAAAAATAACGAAAGGATTTAACGGAGGAAAGGGTGAGACAATGCAGGGCAAGGGAAGTAATGTGTAGGAAAATGATTGGAATAAACTCCCAATATCTTTGTCTAGTTCAAACTCTCTGTCTTCCTTCAAGGCATATCTTAAAACAACCCTTTTCACCTATCAATAGCAGTTCTTTCTTCCCCTTCCCTTGCCCATCAAATTAATTCTCTGTGTGTGTGTGTGTGTTGTGTGTGTGTGTGTGTGTGTGTGTGTGTGTGTGTGTGTGTGTGTGTGTGTGTGTGGCGGCGCGCGCGCGCGCGTAGATGTGTGTCAATATGCATTCTTGTTTGTAGGTGCATGGTATTTAGTGCAATATCTATCCTCTTACTGGCTTCATTTATGCTTTCTTTAATCTTTTCTGCATTTGTTAGCGCTTAGGGCGTATGTAAGATTAAGCGCCATAAATAATCATTACCATTATAAAATATGAGAAGATGTGACAAAAGATAGACACACGCAGGAAAAGGCAGGACAATGCAGAAAACAGTAAGGGGAAAACAGGATAAGTAAAGAAAGGTAGACAATTGTATGAAATGGTATGAGAAGGTTGAAAAAAAATTACAAAATGGTGGGGAAAGGTAAGAAGATGTAAAGAAAAGGTTAAGAAATAGAAGGGAAAAAAATGGATTTGAAAGGAAGAAAAATATGGGGAAAAAAGTAGCCAAGGGTATAGGAAAAGGGATTGATGGGAACAGAGGAAAGGGTAGGAAAAAACATAGGAAAAATAAAAGTAAGGAAAGGGCAAGGAAAAGACGAAATCTATAGCAAAGGGTAGGAAGGAGATTAAAAAGAAGGGAAAAAGTACCAATGGTAGGAAAGGGGGGAAATATAGAAGAAATCAGGAAAAATAGAAGGTAGAGATCCGTGGCGAATGTAAGAAAACGTTGGCAAAATTAAGAATGGAAAGAATCGTGGGTGAAAGGAAGAAGAGGAATAATATTACAGCACGAAAAGAGAGATAACAATATGAAAAAAAATGATAGCAGGAAAAGGTAAGTTAATGAAAATTAAATGACATGACAGGAAAAGGTCAATAAAAGTAGATAAAAATAGTAGATAAAGGTAGGAGATTTTAGGAATAGTGCATAAAAAAAAACAGAAAAAGATAGAAAAAAAGTAGCGTATAAATAACACAGTGGAAAATGACAGTAGAGATGAGGAAGTTTCAAATAAAAGTGGGAAACAAAAAAGTCAAAGGAGGGAAAGAGGAACAAGTGTGAACAAATAAGAACAGTAGGAAAAGGTAGACGGATCAGAACATGGTAACTTCTTCTTCTTCTGCGGCCGATTTTTTTTTCTTTTTTTTTATGGTTGCGTCAGATCTTCATTCCTGTCGCCACGATGAATTCCAGTCTTCTCGAGGTCTTGACGGCTGCCCCAAAGCTGCATATGCAGTTCTGCACCCTCTGGCCAGGTTTGACGCCGTAGAACATCATGGGCTGGACTGTGTTGGAGGATGTGTTCTGGGGTCTGAGATCCAGTGGAACACGGACATTCGTCTGTGTGGGCAATCTTAATTCGGCTGAGGTGGCTCAGCAGTCGGCAGTGGCCAGTTCTCAGTCTGAAGAGGATTGTTTGCTGGTATCTCTGGAGCCGATGGATTGGATTAACACCACTGTCTGCACCCAGCCTTCTCGTCCACTGGTTTTGGTATTGGTTGTGGATGACAGTTTTGGCCTCTCTGTAGGTCACCAGGTGGCTGAACTGCTCCATATTGCTGCCTGCCTTGGACAGAGCGTCAGCCTTCTCAATTCCCAGTAATCCTACAGTGGGATGGAATCCACTGGAGTACAATGGTGGATCGTCCTGAAAGATCATGGAAGGCTTTTGTGATGTTTCTTCAGCTGCTGTTTGCTTCTGTTGCTCTGAAGTCCCTGCAGCATGGATCTGTAGTCAGCGAAGAAAGCAGTCTGGGTGGTGGCTTGTTTGACTTTCTGAAGCCTTGTGCAGCATGAAGCAGAGCTGCTGGCTGTGCTCTGTAGTTGGAGGACATTCTAAAGAGGACACTCTAAAATGGGATCTAAGAGGAGGAAAAGATATGAACAGGAGGACAAAACACAAGAAAAGTAGGAAGAGATAGGAAAAGTAAGGAAATGTTACCTACTAGTAGGAAGGAGCACAAAGGAACAAATCAGAACCACAGGAAGAGGTAGAGGACATTCAGAAATGGAATTGAACAGTAGGACAAGATAGGAAAAAGGTCGCACCAACTGAACGAACCTCCCTGGTGCGCGACATTTTTCAGAGAGAAACTGAAGATCGAGCGAGACAGACAGGCAGACAGGCAGACAGGCAGACAGACAGGCAGGCAGACAGGCAGACAGCTAGACAGTCACTGCAGGTCATAAAACAGCCAGCCCATAGAGTGGCAGACAACTGGTCAATCACTGGTCACTTTGTCTCCTGTCCCGCGCTGCTGGGGGTGGGGGGAGGTGGTGGTGGTGGGGGTGGGGGTGGTGAGGGGGTAGGGGGTATCTTTTGACCTTGACGTATTATCAGCGACGCTGATCCCCACCTCCCCCCCCCCCCACCACCACCACCCCTCTCGGGTACCTAACACCGTCTATTTTTTTTGTGGGATGGGCAAGCAAGGGACATTAGGGACCGAAATTATCGGGACTTAAAAATGACGGGAAAGACGGGCATTGGGGGTGGTGGTGGGGGTAGGGGGAGGGGGGATGAAGAAGCGAAGGACGGGGCGTGGGGGTTGGGGTTGGAAGGGGAGGGCTTGAGACCTGAGGTCAGGATATTTGGCGGTAAAGAGATTAACCCAGTAATCATCGATTGGCCTCTCTCTGTCTCCGTCTCTGTCTATCTGTCTGTCTGCCTGTCTGTCTGTCTCATTCTGTTTGTCTCTGTCCATCTTTGTCTCTCTGTCTCTGTCTATCTGTCTGTCTGTCTTATTCTGTTTGTCTCTGTCTCTCTTTGTCTCTCTGTCTCCGTCTCTGTCTATCTGTCTGTCTGTCTTATTCTGTTTGTCTCTGTCTCTATTTGTCTCTCTGTCTCTGTCTGTCCGTCGCCTTTCTGCCTCTATCTCTCTGTCTCTGTCTCTCCCTCTGTCTCTCTGTGTCTGTCTGTCTCTGTCTCTCCCTCTGTCTCTCTGTGTCTGTCTGTCTCTGTCCTTCCCTCTGTCTCTCTGTGTCTGTCTGTCTCTGTCCTTCCCTCTGTCTCTCTGTGTCTGTCTGTCTCTGTCTCTCCCTCTGTCTCTCTGTGTCTGTCTGTCTCTGTCCTTCCCTCTGTCTCTCTGTGTCTGTCTGTCTCTGTCTCTCCCTCTGTCTCTCTGTGTCTGTCTGTCTCTGTCTCTCCCTCTGTCTCTCTGTGTCTGTCTGTCTCTGTCCTTCCCTCTGTCTCTCTGTGTCTGTCTGTCTCTGTCCTTCCCTCTGTCTCTCTGTGTCTGTCTGTCTCTGTCCTTCCCTCTGTCTCTCTGTGTCTGTCTGTCTCTGTCCTTCCCTCTGTCTCTCTGTGTCTGTCTGTCTCTGTCCTTCCCTCTGTCTCTCTGTCTCTGTCTGTCTCTGTCCTTCCCTCTGTCTCTCTGTGTCTGTCTGTCTCTGTCCTTCCCTCTGTCTCTCTGTGTCTGTCTGTCTCTGTCCTTCCCTCTGTCTCTCTGTCTCTGTCTGTCTCTGTCCTTCCCTCTGTCTCTCTGTGTCTGTCTGCCTCTGTCCTTCCCTCTGTCTCTCTGTGTCTGTCTGTCTCTGTCTCTCCCTCTGTCTCTCTGTGTCTGTCTGTCTCTGTCTCTCCCTCTGTCTCTCTGTGTCTGTCTGTCTCTGTCTGTCTCTGTCTGTCTCCGTCTGTCTCTAGCTGTCTGACTGGCTTGATGAAGAACTTGAGTGAATAAAAAGAAAAGGAATTTTTTTTTTTAACTTGAGAAGTGCCAAAGCAGGTTTAGTAGAACGCAGCGAGTTATATGTCAGAGAAAGAGAGCCTTCTAATGAGCTAAAAAGACGAAAGAGAAATTTGATAGAATCATACTATGGAAATTGAAAGAGTCTAGTAATTGCACAAAAATGTTTTAGCTAACGATTACAACAGTGAATGATAAAAAAGCAGTGTTTGTATAATGGTATTAATGCTGTTCAGTGATGATGAAGATAAGGAGCAGCATGACAGCCACACCGTGGAGGAGGAAGAAGAGGATACAGAGGAACCTGTAGTCAATGATCCTGAAGAGGATACAGAGGAACCTGTAGTCAATGATCCTGAAGAGGATACAGAGAAACCTGTAGTCAATGATCCTGAAGAGGATACAGAGGAACCTGTAGTCAATGATCCTGAAGAGGATACAGAGAAACCTGTAGTCAATGATCCTGTAACTAAAACTGAAACCATCCAAGGTATCAAAGGGAGACAATAATTGTGGAGGAGCATGCCGGTTTGAGAGCAGGCTATATTTAGTACAGTGGATAATGTATTCACCACATATTCTTCAGTGCAAACATACTTAAACAAGAATTCTAAACTTGAGTTGATTTTGTTGATTTCCGGAAAGCTTTCCTCTCGAAGAGAAATGTTAAGGAACGTTCTGTGGAATAGTGGGTTTAACGGTAGGTTAAGCCAAACAAGCAGTGAAGAAAAGAGCAGTAACTCTCCTTTTGCAGGTGGACTGGAATACACAGACGGATAACAAACTTTTTTCCAGATCCGCCCAAACCTAAAAGAGTTCCTCTCATCTACCTCTGGTAGTGGCAAAGAAGAAACAGTTTTATGCTGGCTACACACTGGCCATTGGTTTTCATCTCATTCGTATCTTTTAAAGAGTGAAGAACTCCACGTTGCGCCTCTCTGATGAACGTCACAGCATAAAACAGATTCTAAGGGACTGTAGGGAGCTACACGATGTCCGACATAAGACAGATTCTAAGGGACTGTAGGGAGCTACACGATGTCCGACATAAGACAGATTCTAAGGGACTGTAGGGAGCTACACGATGTCCGACATAAGACAGATTCTAAGTGACTGTAGGGATTAGGGAACTACATGATGTCCGACATACACACTTTACGGCAAGCTCAATGAAAACCTTGCTCCGTGATGTTCCCCCGGATTTCAGTTTTGAATTTTTTTGTTTTTGGCAAGAAATCAATGTTTTTAAGTAGATTTGATTTTAACTCGAGTGTGACCGACTTTCTTTTGGCAGTTATTTGGATATAAATGAACAACTGGTATCGAGTTTTCACTTTGGATTTGAATCCTCTCACTTTGTTCTTGTTTTCATATAGTGTTTCAGCCCTGATGTGGCCTTTGCGGTCGGCAGGGATTAAAGCAACATAGTTTGATATAAACTCTCTTTTTTCCTCCCTACAGTTCGCCCTTGTCTGACTTTCCTTCGCTCTTCCGGGCGAGAGACCTGTTCAGTTGGCTAGGGTGCCCTCTTATGTTACAATGAGTGCCAGCTGCATATTTTCCGTTGTTAATGGAGTCGGCTCGGCCTGCTGCCATCATATAAGCTTTGCTCTCGAGCCGTTCACAGTATATGTGTGACCACATGCCACAGTTAGGTTTTGCACTAAAACGCTATATAATCCATGGAAGCGTTTTGAGGCCTACCATATACAGGAGCCAGCATTCAATGTTAAACTAATACTTGCTCAAAAGAACAAGGACCCACCGATTATT
>CM065724.1:78992023-78999523 GCA_033310375.1 Conus canariensis
TGTGTGTGTGTGTGCGTGCGTGCGTGCGTGCGTGCGTGTGTGCGTGTGTGCGTGCGTGTGTGTGTGTGTGCGTGCGTGCGTGCGTGCGCGCGCATGTGTGTGTGTGTGTGTGTGTGTGTGTGTGTGTGTGTGTGTGTGTGTGTGTGTGTGTGCTGGCTTTGTTGCTTCTTATACATATCTACAATTCTCGTGTGAACTCTAACTTTGGCATGGTGATGTATGACCATGGTTGACAGATCAAGAGAGCGAATAGCTTTGGTACTGGACAGTCATCAGGGACGAGGTGGGGGGGGGGGGGGGGGGAAGAGGGGGCAGAGGAAGGAGAGAGGGGGGAGGAGGGGAAGGGAAGACATGCAAATCACACTTTTCGTCTGATCTGCTCCGAATTTGGCCTTTGTGGTAGACAGTCATACTAGTCTCGTTCATACGCGACAGAAAATGCGATTCTGTAGCGAAGCGAAGCAATGTCAGGATTAGAAGCGGGACTGAAGGAGAGGGGAAGTGCGAGGGTGCACTAGGAGATGGGGGATGGGAGAGGGGAAGGAGGCGGGAAAAGAGGGAGGGTTACGGGGATTGGAGGAGAGGGGAGGGAGACACATTGTGAAAAAGGGGGAAAGAGATCGGGGATGGGGTGGGGGAGAGAGAGGGGGCTGGGGAGCTGGGAGCTGGGGAACGGGGGGGGGGGGGGGAGGAAAGGAGAGAGGCGGTGAGGAGGACGGGGAAGAAGAGGAGGAGGGGAAGAGAAGATGAAGGGAGGAGGGCACAGGGATCAGGGATGGTAGGGAGAGGGGAGGGGGCGGGAGAGGGGAGGGGGGGGGGGAGACGGGAGGGGGCGGCCGAGGGAAGGGACAGGGTAAGCATGGATAGGAACTGGAGGGAAGTCGGGGGGTTGGGGCGGGGGAGGGGAAGGACAGCTAGTACATATATACATACACCACGTGGGCCGAGTGGTCTGGGGGAGGTGAAGGGCTCACCTGGCTCACCTCCACGTCTGCCCTGTCCACACTGCAACAGACTATTCAATGCCGGATCGCCCTGATCAGCCATCTCCGTACACACACCACCACTACCGCCCAGTGATAGCTTAAGTCGTGGTCATCTTCGCCCGCGAAGAACAAACAGCACCCATATGCTCAGTAACCGTAATCACCTTCCTACGTAAGTGACACGGGGATTCCCCCCCCCCCCCCCCCATGTCAACATAACGGACCGACCTGCAGATCGCTGAGTCCACTTCAGGAGTGGACACACGCAGGAAAACAGTCATGCCCGTTGTAGATCCTGTCATCCAATCAACGGTCAGTGGGTCACAGAAACCTTCAGCTCGCAGCAGGGTATTTTGGAGAGGACATGGGCGCTGCACAGCATTTTCCGTTGTGCGCTGTCAAAATGTCGTGAGGATCACCAAGACAGCAGCGACATCGTTGTTCATATTTCTGTCACTGAAATGCTATGAAGAGGGCGCAGGTAGCAGGGTTGGTCATTTGTCTGTTACGGCTCTCTGCGAATGGTGATGAGGTGTTATGATACCACAACCTAAATGGGACTACCAGTCGGATCCAGAATCAGAACCGGTTTTTTTTTATTGCCCTAGGAAAAAAATTCTTTGGTGCGTCATACGTATTTGCATATATGTTCAGGATGTCATTTCTTTCCAGACTTTTATGACATGTTGCACGTCACTTTCTTGACGCACCACGCACGCACATACACACATACACACAGGCACTCTCTCTCTCTCACTCTCTCTCTCTCTCTCTCTCTCTCTCTCAGACACACACACACACACACACACACACACACACACACACAGACACACACACACACAGACACACACACACACACACACACACACACACACACACACACACACCACCACACACCACCACCACCACCACCACCACCACCACCACCACCACCCCAGTTCATATTGTTTCATGCAATGATATGAAAAAAAATCATTCCAGTATTGAAGCAAAATACTGTGCAGACCATTTTTCGGTCATCAGCTTTAACGTACGAATACTTTGTACACTTAGAACGCACCCCTATTGGAAAATACTTATAATATTTTTTATTAACTTTATTTGCGGGGGATAAGAAAGAAAGGGGGTGGGGTGGATAAAATGGGGGAGGGGGGGGAGCAAAGAATTTTGTTTGTTTGCTTGTTTATTTTTTTTTCTTTAATTCTGTCATCCGTTTTGACTTTAATTGATTAGTTAGTTGTTGGTTATAAGTATTTTGTTTCATGTTAATCTTCACTTATGACTTGTGTTAAGATATTCACACACTTACACATCCACAACTCTCTCACTCACACACACAGACACACACACACACACACACACACACACACACACACACACCACGCACACACCACACACACACACACACACACAGGGTAAAGAAACAAAAAGCTTGACTCTTCTTGCAACATCTTTGGTTAGATCAAAGCTGACTTACGGCCAAGAAGTTTATTTTTCTGCTCCTAAATATCTTATGAAGAAATTATAAAGTATTGACTCTAAGGCATATAAATTAGCTTTGGGAGTTCCTGTCCACACTCCGACTATTGCTACGTATGGGGAGGTTGGTGTTCTACCTTTGAACAATTATCGAGAACTGTCTTCAGCTAAGTACATTATAAGAAGCAGTGCTGTTGAAAATGTCAACGTGAATGAAAATGTACTTAGATCAGATCTTCAATTTCCAAAAAGAGCAAGGGCCATAAAATCTTTGACAACAATAGCCACTTATACTTCAGATATTCGCAGTAGATTAGATCTGAAAACTAAAGATATAGGTAAGCGTTCGATTACGTCTCCAATTCCTCCATGGGAACTAAACAGAGCAGATTTTGACTTCTCCAATGACGATCTAAAAAAGAGTGATAACCCTCACCTACTTGCTGTTTCTTTTCGATCTCATGTTCATTCAAATTATTCTAACCATTTGAAGGTATATACTGATGGTTCTCTTATTGACACTAATGTGGCGGGAGCTGGGTTTGTAATACCTGGACTAAAGAAAGAAAAATCGTTTCATATTGGTGCAGGTCATTCTATTTTCACCGCAGAACTGGTAGCCATTCTCATGGCTCTGCGATACATTGTTAATCTTCCTATGGTTATATTTCCAATACTTTTCTGTGTTGACTCTAAGTCTGTCTTATTTACACTGAAATCCATGAAGTCTAGCGACAGATGTGACTTAGTAATTGAAATTAATCATCTCATACATTTTCTAATTCAAAAGGGTTCCAGTGTGACATTTACTTGGGTTCCATCACATTGTGGTATTTATGGAAATGAATGGGCAGACAGAGTAGCTAGAGGAGGTGCAGGACAAAGAATTCGTTGTGAAAACGTTCATATTCCTTTGCCTGTAAAGGAATGCTATAATCTTTTAGATAAAGACACCAAAGCTCGTGTGGGTTATAATGTAAATCGGCACACCTCTTACAGCATGTCTTTGTTGAATGTTTTTCCAAGGGAAATTTCCAGTTTGTGTTTTAGATTTAAATATAATTCATTAAAATGTAAATATGTTGATACTGCAAAATGCATATGTGGGGAAAAGCTTTTGACATTTCATGTACTATTTAATTGTCCCACTATGCGGCAGTACTTACCCAATTTTCAGTTACCAAATAATCCTACAATTGATGATTTTAAGACTCTAACTTCAAATCATTCATTTTTGGTTAATGTATCAAAATATTTACTTCGCAGTCCTATCGGTACATTAGTATGAGATTTCAGTATGTTTGAAGCAAACATTGTTTATGTTGTTCATGTTCACTGATTTAAGCTTTATTTTTAATTATGTTTTCATTTGTATAATAATATCAATGTCATCTTGATGTATATCATTTACAAATATCATAATCGTCTAAAAAACACGCCATGTGAAAAGACGTAAAACTAAACAAACACACACACACACACACACACACACACACACACACAACACACACACACACACACACACACACACACATTCGCGTGCACGCGCACCCATACATATACACATACACACATTATGTGCACGCTCGCAATTACTTCCGAACACATTCACTTTTTTTGGTCTAATATCACGAATAGTGGATAGACGTTGAATGAAGGACACACACACACACACACACACACACACACACACACACACACACACACACACACACACACACACACACAAGAACGAGCAGTCGAACAGATGGAAATCACCTTCAAATTGACCACCAGTCGTAACGGTTGCGGTGGTAGGATCAAGGTATGCGCGTGGGTTGATGTTTCCGCCATAGCTCACTGTTATAGAGCCTCGAGTCGAACAGTCTGAGCGCGGTAATGGGCGAAACGAATCCACTTCCTGTGGACGAATCACCAGTAGAGTCAACTCAACCAGGCGGAAGGGCTAACGCCGCCAAGATGAAAGACGTGGCCAAATGAATGTAGACGAAACTATAGGTATCCCATGACAGACGTCTCTCTCTCTCTCTCTCTCCTCTTCTCTCTCTCTCTCTCTCTCTCTCTCTCTCTCTCCTCTCTCTCTTGAAAATAGCTGTTATGAACATGCATGTACATAACGGAAATGTGTGTGTATGCGTGTGCGTGGTGTGTGTGTGTTGTGTGTGTGTGTGTGTGTGTGTGTGTGTGTGGTGTGTGTCGCGCGCGCGCGCGCGCGCGTGTGTGTGGTGGAGAGGTGGGAGGAGAGAGAGGGGAAGAGAAAGAGAGACAGACAGACATACATGCACACATACAGACAGAGACAGAGTCACAGACAGAGACAAAAGAGACGGGAGAGACGAGATCTTTGGTGGCGACTGAATTCCCCCCCCTCCACCCCCCATGTAAAACACCTCACACTTCGGCGAGAGAGACTTCTGGGCAAAAAGATCATTACGCCGCGTGTCCACTTCGCCGTAAGTCCACTCCGCCCGTAAGACTCGCCGTAAGTCCAGTCCGCCTAAGTCCACTCGCGTAAGTCCACTCGCCGTAAGACTCGCCGTAAGTTCACTCGCCTAAGTCCACTCGCCGTAAGACTCGCCGTAAGTCCACTCGCCGTAAGACTCGCCGTAAGTCCACTCGCCGTAAGTCCACTCGCCGTTGTCCACTCGCCGTATGTCCACTCGCCGTAAGACCACTCGTCAGAAAGTTGATGTCTCCAGTCACACCATACCCTGGCGTCACCATCACGAACACAAAAGCGGTCAGATGGGCAGCGAAATATACTCCCCCCCCCCCCCCTCCCCCCTCACCCATTTGGTTTTTATTTGTTTGCTAAAACGCGTTCAGAGGGCAGCGAAAATACCCCTTCCTACCCATTCCCCCCCCCCCCCCCTTTTTTTTTTTTTTTTTTGCTTAAACGTTGGATGCCCGCAGGGGATTGGAACACACAGAGTTAATTCCCCTGTCCCCATATATTATTAGAATGGACCAGCATCGTCAACATGGTAGCCGGACAAATAAGTATGCACCCTCCGGGCATCTCTGGCTAGCTGTAGTCATTTGTTTGATGGATAAGCATTTTGTCATCACCCGTGTCTACTCCCTCTGCTTTGAGCGTCCATCTCACGCCCCTGCCGTGATGGATCGAGCTCTTTATACCATGACACTGACACAGAGAATAATATACTGTCCACTTGCGCGCGCTGACCTCACGCCAGGGGGTCAGGCGGAAACGTGACAGGATACGCAAGAACCGCTGCAAGTCGTGTGTTCCTGTCTGAAAAACCTGATGGTGTTTTGTCAGATCTGCCCCCGAAGGGCCAGGTATTTGGTTTAAACAGATTTTATTTGTTCGAAAACAGTTTTGCAGCAATATTCATCAAATCATGGAGTACAACAAGCATAGGCTTATAAACCGTACTCTTTCAAAGAAAATGTACATTGGAGTGGCTGCATCAGGAAATTATCAAAATGGAATTGGAAAGGAGGAAAATCAACAGACACAAACAAAAACAAAACAACAACAAAGACAAGCGAACAAACGAAAAGTCGTTTAACACACAAGAATACACTCAAACTACAACACAATAATAAAATAACCCACTCCACGCCCGAACCACGCCATGCCATTTCAATCAAAAGTGTTCAATACCAGGTAGAAGACCGGGAAGGTAAATGTGGTAAGCCGAATAAGTTTAGTTAAGTGCAAACCTATTAGATAGCTTAATAAAATTTCCAACCATAGTAAGTATCTCTGTATTTGCGTCCACATCCAAGTCAAGGTTACCAGTCAGTAATGTTGAGATATCGCGTTTTGCTGTGTCGTGTAGAGTTTCTATTGTCAGAGCACGGGCCTGTTGATGGAGTGGACAATAAATCAAGAAGTGGGCTGCATCTTCAACTGCCGTGCCACAGTCACATGAAGGGTTGTTTCTAAGATGTCGTTTGAAAAGATCGTGGTTTAAGTCACTCATTTCCAATCTCAACTTACACAAAATTATTTCTGACGTCCTATCAGATAAGTAGTAACATCTAGGCACGATACTATCGGTACTGCTGAGGAAACGCTTGAGAAAACTAAGAGAATTAGATACTTTAATATTGTCAGGGAGGTCATTCCAAAGAGCAGTAGATGAAGGAAAGAAGGAAGATTTGTACATATCTAGTCTACACTTTGGCATCTGCCTCTCCAGGGGCGCCTGAGATGATAAGGGTTTACAGAGGATATAAGATGGGGAAGTCGATTAGACAGATAAATCGGAACAATACCGTTGACAATTTTGTAGTACAGAATGATTTTATGACGTCGTCGTCTCTCTTTTAATGATGTAAAACCGGATTCCTTGTATAATTTTTGGTGGCTAGTCCCTCGGACTGAGCCGACTATAGTTCTAATCGCATCCAGATGCACATTTTCTAAATCTTCAGCTTGTTTGTTTGTACAATTATCCCACACGACATCCGAAAAATCGAAATGGGGCAAAATAAATGACTTATACATTATTTCGAGTGATTTCCGACTAAGACGGTATTTAAATGAGCGGAGGCAGGCAACAAGAACACGACATTTTGACAACATGGATTTGATGTGTCGATCCCATTTACAATTATTTTGAATGATAACTCCTAGGTGTTTGTGGAATTCAGTATCATGTAATGTCACGTTATTAAACCTCAGAGGTTCAATTAGTGGCACCGCATGGTTAGAAATTGTCAATAATTTAGTTTTAGACTGGTTAAATGTTATTTTCCATTTGAGAGCCCAAGTATTGATTTTTTCAAGATCTGAGTTTAAGATTTCTGTTCTAAGACGAGTATTTTCAAGACCTAAATATATACTGGTATCATCAGCAAATAGCTTTACCACAGATTCAATATCATGAACAATATCATTTATATAAATAAGGAATAACATTGGTCCAAGAATAGAACCTTGGGGGACGCCTGCCGATATCGGGAGATACGGTGATTTACTTCCCTTTAAAACTACTGCCTGTGTACGATTTGTCAAATAGTCAGCAAACCAATCAAGCAACTGTCCTCTAACACCCAAGGC
>CM065724.1:79002023-79027696 GCA_033310375.1 Conus canariensis
TCGCCACTGTCTTTTTGTTTTTGTTGTTTCTTTTAGTGAGCCGTGCGGTCATGACTGTCAGTTTCTTGGCTGCCAGCCAAACAACTTCAGGTCAAGCGAATCGGATTCTGCTCCCCGTTTACTGCGTTCTTTGCAGGGGCAATTCCTGCAAGTCATTCCATGTTGAGTTCTCTCAGTGCAAAAAGGACGAAACACACGAATAAGGACACTGCGCACGCAAATAATTGAATTTAGTATCCGAAAAGGGGACACCATTCTCATTTGTTCAGGGGCGGTAATCGCAGTCAGAATATGTGTATATCGCTGTATTTTGTTCATAAAAATACATTTTCCCCTCCCTTACTTTCCTGGCGTGGGACAGTCCAGGGAAAAAAGCGCCAAATTCACACACACACACACACACACACACACACACACACACACACACACACACACACACACACACACACACACACACACACACACACATTCAGGTGTCAGTCCGAGCAGTGAGCTGGTGGCTAAGAAGTGGAGCAGATTTTTTTTCCATTCTCCAGCTCAACACTTATACACACCTGTTAGTGGTCCGCTAGTTGCTCCAATCAGATTTAAAGACAGTACTAACATCGGGAAATAAGACGGCCCCCTGCGCTAACTCTTTTAGGAAACTTGGAATAAAAGTATTGAAACTGGGGGAAAAAACATTAACAGTCCACTGATACCACCAGAATGACAACACATTAACATGGCCTTGCATGAATGCTAGGTTTCATGCTAGGATTCGAACTCTCAACCTCAGCGTGCAAACTGGATATGAACTGATTGCTGAGACTCATGAACGTGTACACGCGTGCTGAACATGAGGTAACATGGGCTAGTGAAAATGTTAGGTTTTCATATTGGGATTCGAACTCGCAACCCCAGTGTGCAAACTTGGTGTGAACTGATTGCTGAGTCACATAAACTGTACTCGCGTGCAGAACATGAGATAGTCGCCTGAAAGATTCTGTGATCCATTTCAGCAATGCTCAGATCATGGGAACAAACATAGATGGCTTGCAGAAGTAGACTCGGGGAAGGGGTGGATACTATCAAGTATTATTCATTCTAAAATGCTTTGTTTCAGACAGACAGCAACTTCCAGCCTGTTAGAGAAGATTGAGCACGATCTCTGTCATGGCTGCCCCCACTTTAATGTCCACAGGATGAAGAACATTTTGATACTTTTGACAATCATGATTATCATGATCAGATACGATGATGACCTCCCACACGTTATGCTTTGTCTTTTTTTTTTTTAACTATTGAACAAGTAGAGCCACTGTTGCCCCCATGATGAAATAACCACACGCCCATAACTCCAAACGAGTGCTGCTGACATTGACAACTTAAGCGTTTGTTTGGGCTTAAGGAAGTGTTATTCTTTCATCTTGGTAGCAAGAGTTATCCTTCTTGTTCGTTATTTGCTGTCTGTTGTTCCCTTACTTACCTTGGCCCATAGCTCAAGGGTGAGTATAGGCCATCGACAACACTCCGCCATCGCACTCGGTTCTGGGCTGCTCGCTGAATGCCTGTCCAGTTGGTCCCCTGCCTCTTCATCTCTGCCTCAGTGTCTCGCCTCCAGCTGCTGCGAGATCGGCCTCTCTTCCTTTTCCCCTGCGGGTTCCATGTCAGGGCTTGGCGTGTGGTGCTGGATGCTGGCTTCCTGAGAGTGTGTCCAATCCAGCCCCCCTTCCTCCGCAGAATCTGCTTGGCCACTGGTTCCTGTCCTGCTTGCTTCCATAGATCTTCATTGTTGATCGTCTCTGGCCATCTGATTTTGAAGATGCGCCTCAGACAGGTGTAGATGAAGGTCTGAATTTTTTGCTGTATTGCCTTGGTCATTCTCCAAGTCTCGCAGCCGTAGAGCAGAACCGACCTTACGTTTGAATTGAAGATACGCAATATTGTTGTCCTTCTGATCTCTCCTGAGGCCCAGATTTCTGCTGTTCCCTGCCTCACTTAGAATTTCCTTTGGTAATCATCATCAACAACCACCTCAGGTAGACGGGACGAAACGTATAACCATGTCAAGAGGGGGGAAGGAAGGGACGATGGGGAGAAGAGAAGGGGGAGGGGAGGGGGTAAGCAGGGGAGGGAACCTATCTAAGACGACACAGAAGACATCAAAGTGACAACAGGGGAAGATGGGCAATGCGACAGAAGATCAGAAGACATCAAAGTGACAACAGGGGAAGATGGGCAATGCGACAGAAGACATCAAAATGACAACAGGGGAAGATGGGCAATGCGACAGAAGATCAGAAGACATCAAAATGACAACAGGGGAAGATGGGCAATGCGACAGAGGATCAGCATTCCAGGGCAATGGAACTCATAACTTTGGAATGTGAAGTGGAGTCCCACCTTTAACTGACCGGCTGGCTTTTTTTAACAGACATTTCATCCGCTGATGTTTCCGCCCTGGACAGAGAGGTCAAGGGTCTGAGTGAACTGACCAGACCTGACCAGACACGTGTTCAACAAGTGCTTCTTCCGACTAGTTTTGACCACAATGTGCTGCGAACTCTGCCTATTTTCGGGAGAAAGAAGAGAGTATCAGTTCATTTCTATCTCATCTGGAATCCAGGCAGTAAATTTGGAATCGCAGACCTCTGTCTTGATTGGTTGACGAAAAAACTTCCTTTAAAAAAAAATTTGTAAAGCAATTTTAAATTATTCCGCTGTTCAACATAGACAAGCAAATTACAAGACAAAGCACGACGCGTTTCGACCTCTCAGGTCTTCTTCAGGCAAGATAAACAACATTCAAGACAATGAAAACGAAGAGCGAGCAGTCACTTATCTTCTTGAATGCGGCACAAGATGGGCATTGAATCTTTTTTCTTTATGTGTCTTTTACATATGTTCTATTTGTCTCCCTTTCCCCCACTTAACATTTTTTTATATTTTAGAACTGAATAGTAGAAAGAGAACAACATCTTCACTGTTTTCCCTTTACCTTCTGAAAGCATTCTTTTCCTTTTTATCTGTTTATTCATTTATTCTTTTTTTCTCAAGTGTCTGGGCTTAAAAGCTGCCAGTGTTTACATTTGTCTGGGGTTTCGTTTAAACGTGCTGTAAGTGATTTTTTTTTTTTGGGGGGGGGGAGGGGGGGGGCGAGGGAGGTGGGGGTAGACGGTGGGGGAGGTGTTACTCTAGTTTCTATACAGTTACTAATTGTAACTGTTCACATTCGTCTGCGGTGTTTGTTCTATTTTGTTTTAAAATTGGTTCATGTTTGTTGGACAAGGGTGTGGATGGGCGTGGAGGTAGCGTGCAGATTATGTTTGGTTGTTTTTCTCTTCTTTTTTTTTCTTTCTCCTTTTCTTTCTTTTTTCCCCTCCTAATTCTCACCTTAACTCTACCAGACACTTTCACAAAAACAAAGTGCGAGCCATCGAACCGAATTATGGATGTGTAAAAACGAGAAGAAAAGTGAGTAAGTTAGCGAGTGTGAGTGGGTGCGTGTGTGCGTGTATGTGCGTGCGTGCGTGCGTGTGTGTGTGTGTGGTCTTCGTTTCACCCTTATATCTGAAGAACGGATGGTGGAAAACGAAGAGTTTATCATTGACTGTGTGTTTATGGCATTGGCGATTTGATGTGTGTAGTATCATCTTACGTCATGATGACATCAACTGGCAGTGAAAAGAAATGTCAGCTGGAAACGATTCGCACAATGTGCGCACGTCACCACGACTGCTACCCTTTCCCTGGTTCAGCAGCCCTGCTTCGTAGCTCAAAATAAGAGGGGGGAAGTAGGAAAACAAAACAGCAAACACCATGAAGAGTGTAAACAGATGGAAAAAGTAGGAAGATATAAAGACAAGGAGACAACAGAAAGGCAAAACAAGGTAGGAAAAAGCTACCCAAACTAGGAAGACTAGCCGCCTCGGCACAGCGATTAGCACAGTGGATTTCTGGGAATAAGCAGATTGGCACCCTACTGTACATAATGCAACCCCTACAAGCAAACTAACAAACTAAGGGAGGGCTGAGTGTGTTGAGAGTTGGTAATTGGGAGAGGAGAACTCTAAGACACAGTAACATAGGAGAAAGTTTGTTTTAGTTCGTCTGCGTGAACTCTTCTTCTCATGACGTCACAACTCGCGCGTGCATTTCCCACGCAAGTGCCCCCAGCAGTTTGCACGGTGTAAGAAGTGTGAAGCGGCAGGGAGTAAGATAGCGCGGAAGTGTGTGTGTGTGTGGGGGGGGGGGGGGGGGGGGAGAAAAGATCTGTTGCCTGTGGTGGTGGAGAACTTTGCAATAACAGCCACCCACGGTCTGATATCAACCAAATATTGCCTCCCCCTGTTTTCCCATCATGCCAGGAAATTAGATCTCCGAGAAGGGAAACAACTCTCGCCAAACTAACTGTACCAAACGACAGGAAATTCTTTCTGGTTGCTACCCCAGTCACAGTGCCCGGATGGAGGAAAATGGCGGAAGGAATATCGTCTGTTTATTAACTGCATATTTAATGTTCTACGCTCGCCTGGACTATAACACAGGAGACAAATGCGATAGCTGTACATATGATCAAACACTCCCGACAAAAAAAAAAGAAAAAAGAGTTAAAAAAAAAAAAAGATCAACAGAAAATTGGCAAACCGACATATAACATTCCAGAAGCTTACCGGAGAAGACACGTTACGTGGTTTAGATCAAATTTCCTATTTCGGTGTTACTATAGTTGAATATCTGTTTCCTGCATTTTTTTTTTTAAAGCTAGTATAAAACTGGCACACCGTTCTCTGTCAGCTATGAAGGTCGACATCATTATTTCATGGACATCTGTTGTCTCTATGGTTGATGAAAAGAATAAAGAAGTTTTGCCGTTCTTTTTGTCTGATTAGCGGAGCTTCCGAATCAGGCCTTTATAGTCATCTATGATGGCGATACACAAACCAGCCAGCTTAACTCGGTAATCTTAGAACGAAATAACTTGACCAATACTGCCAGGAACCAGATAGTTCGGCTAAAACCATCTGCTGAAGGCGAAAAGAAAAAGATGAAGTTTCGTGTTGCAAGAAGCCCTGTTCCATGAATTTTGAACATTAACATAGGAGATTTATAATGAAGTATTTTGCAATAACATAGGAGATTTATAATGAAGTATTTTGCATTAACATAGGAGATTTATAATGAAGTATTTTGCATTAACATAGGAGATTTATAATGAAGTATTTTGCCCATGCAGGCAGGAGCTAACCTTGAATTAAATGGGCTGTCCCCGACGACAGAATATGGATACCTTACCGGTGGTCAAAAGACGGTTGCATGTGCAGAAATCTCAGAGTTCTAAACAGAGAGAGAGAGAGAGAGAGAGAGAGAGAGAGAGAGAGAGAGAGAGAGAGAGAGAGAGAGAGAGAGAGAGCTGAAATTCCAGTTGGATTTTAAAACGGCGGTGTATGCGGATTAGCATCCAATTTTAATTCGGTTTGACCAAGCATATGAATAGTTTTTGACAGTACTGCTTCAACTAGGAGGGTACAGACACTTCCTCCACTACCTCCCCCCCCCTCCCCCAGGTGGACAGTCTGCATTTCTTTGTGCAGCGCTTAGAACTCTAGAGTGACCGACCGTTTGTGAGATTTTAAAAAATATGTTACCACTTATAATCCCACCATTGTGATAGCCACATTCATCAGCCGCCGTGGCGAAGCGGTTAGCGCCGCAGAATTCCAGCTGGGAGGTCGTGGGTTCGATTCCCATTAGAGTCATTTGGGAGTTTTCTGCCCCGACCGGCTCCTACCCAGAGTTGAGTTTGCTACGGACTCAGTTGGGAAGACTGGGACCACACAGTCGAGTTCCATCCACTAAATGGATGCTCCTCTGAGAGTCTTGCTCAAATTTCCTGACCAACACTGCAGGTGTCTGTATCTCTCGGGCCTGGTTGACGCCGGGATATACTATGCAAGGAAGCGTAGAGTACAGCCCTGTCATGCAGTCTCAGACCGGAATGGAAATCCGTAGCATCATCTTCATCATCCTCATTCTCATCGATCAGCATTAAAAACAAGTCTCAAATTCTGTGGCCCTTCATGCCCTGCTCTCATGGTGACCTCAGTTTTGATGTCCTCTTCACGTCTGTGGCCGTGGTTTGATTCCATCAAGATCAGCGATATGGCAAATTCATGGGGGCTGTCGTTGGACGGACGTTGTGGCGCCCTCCAGAGGGAGAGGTAACTCACGCCAGCTCCGCGACAAAGCAGTTGTTGCTGTCTGTAGGGGGCTTAGTAGGTAGCGTCCCGCGTATGCTGGAACAGAACAGGCGCCACTGAACACCACCGAAGTGACTCGGCAGCAGTGCGGTGTCTTCTCCGGTGGGTTGCCTCTTGACGACTTGACATTGACTGCTCCCTGTGGATTGCCGGTGCCAGGGCTGCGGCAGAACGGGCCGGGCTGTGGCTGTGGACGGGGAGGTGGGAATGAACGGCGTGGGCTGCAATGCCACTGGGGTGGCACAGAAGATGGCACAGAGATAAATAGCCACATTCCCACGTCTAAACAGGATACCAGCGAGCATTTTAGTTTCGTGTCTCATCCATTCCACCATGGTCTACTCTTCTCCGAAAGATGGAACTGAATTCAACGTGCGTGTCAAAATGTCTTTGTATGCGTTCAATGACGGGATGTCGGTTTAAAGACCCATCCGATGAACTAGAACAGGAGTGGCGTTTGCACAGACATTGACTCCGAAGGGAAAATAGCTTCCGCCCTGGCTACAGCGAGAATCGAACTCCGGAGCTCGGAACAACACTCTGACGCCTTACCCTCCGGACCAACTATGCGCCAAGTGGATACTGACACTGACCGCTGGTCCCACTGTCTGTCCAGAGAATGTGGAAGGATAGTGTCTTCCCTATTCTCTAGTCTGACCTCGTTCCAGCTAACACGGTAAGCACGTGCGGCGTTCAGGTCGGAGTGACCTGCAACAGGTGCTCATCCGAATACAGACATCAAAGGGGCTTTGAAAGGCGCCGCACAGGTGTTATAATGGTGCTTAGGGCTTCATCGGGCCTTCAGATCTGTGGGTGGAAGTGGACAGGGGGCAGCGGGGTGATATGTGGTAGTGGTGGTGGTGGTGTGGGGTGAGTGGAAGTTTTGTTGGGTAAACGAAGGGAGAGGAGAAGGGTTGGGTGTGGGTGTGATAATAATCATCCTGTTTTTGGTGTGTGTGTGTGTGTGTGTGTGTGTGTGTGTGTGTGTGTGTGTGTGTGTGTGTGTGTGACAGACAGACAGACAGAAACAGAGAGACAGAGAGAGAGGGATACAGACAGACAGACAGACAGATAGACAGTCAGACAGACTGACAGACTAACAGACAGACTGACAGACAGACAGAGACAGAGAAAATTTATTTTACACATGTATTATCTCTGAACCCGTTATCGCTCTAGGGTGTAGGAACTTGAAAGTTCATAAATTTGTCAGTTCATACAATTAAGTGTTCTTTGTTCGTTCTTTCATCAGTTCTTTTTTCTTTCTAAATAACAATTTATAAGATTTATAATCATTTATATACGCCAGTTTGATACCTCATCATTGCCAGTTCGTTCAATTATGTGTACTTTGTTGGCTCTTTCATCATCTCTTTTTTTTTCTTTCTAAATAAGAATGATTTATAATCATTCTGATATACACCAGTTTAAAACCTTAATCAGTGACAAGGAAATGATTCAGGCCAGAGTGATACAGACACCTGCAGCCTTGTTCAGCACGTGCGAGCGGCATTGTGTGGATTACGGCGGGCTGTGCGTGGACCCAGTTTTCCAGTAGCACACTAAACAACCCCGACGGGTATGAGATCACAGTGATGTAATGATCTTTATGGGGTCCAAACTTACGAGAGAGAGAGAGAGAGAGAGAGAGGGGAGAGAGAGAGAGGAGACAGACAGAGAGACAGACTGACAGACAGACAGACAGAGAGAGGTTAATACTGGTTAGTATGTTAGTAGTTGTTGTAGCAGCAGTAGAATCAGTAGCGACAGCAGCAGTAGCAGCAGTAATAATACCAGATTTGGTAGTGATAATAGTTGCAGTTATAGTGGTGGGGCCCGTGGTTGGCAGCATGTGGAAGTAGTTAATGTTCATACATATTCTAAAACTGCTCTATTACATTAAAAATAGCAGTGGAAGTAGTTAATGTTCATACATATTCTAAAACTGCTCTATTACATTAAAAATAGCAGTGGAAGTAGTTAATGTTCATACATATTCTAAAACTGCTCTATTACATTAAAAATAGCAGTGGAAGTAGTTAATGTTCATACATATTCTACAACTGCTCTATTACATTAAAAATAGCAGTGGAAGTAGTTAATGTTCATTACATATTCTAAAACTGCTCTATTACATTAAAAATAGCAGTGGAAGTAGCTAATGTTCATACATATTCTAAAACTGCTCTATTACATTAAAAATAGCAGTGGAAGTAGTTAATGTTCATATATATTCTAAAACTGCTCTATTACATTAAAAATAGCAGTCGAAGTAGTTAATGTTCATATATATTCTAAAACTGCTCTATTACATTAAAAATAGCAGTGGAAGTAGTAGTAGTAGCAGTAGTAGTAGTAGTAATAGTAGTCGTCGGAGTAGTAATAATAGTCGTCGTCGTCGTTGTAGTTGTAGAAGTAGTAATAGTAGTGGTGGTGGTGGTGGTAGTAGTAGTAGTAGTAGTAGTAGTAGTAGTAGTAGTAGTAGTAGTAGTAGTAGTGGTGGTGGTGGTGGTAGTAGTAGTAGTAGT
This sequence comes from Conus canariensis, assembly GCA_033310375.1. Classification (NCBI taxonomy): domain Eukaryota; kingdom Metazoa; phylum Mollusca; class Gastropoda; order Neogastropoda; family Conidae; genus Conus; species Conus canariensis. The sequence goes on from CM065724.1 coordinate 79,010,794, forward strand.
AGTAGTAGTAGTAGTAGTGGTGGTGGTGGTGGTAGTAGTAGTGATAGTCATAGAAGTAGTAATAGTAGTCGTCGGAGTAGTAATAATAGTCGTTGTCATCGTTATAGTTGTAGTAGTAGTAGTAGTAGTAGTAGTGGTCGTAGTAATAGCAGTGGTAGTTGCGCAGTATCTGCTTCAATTCTCCACAGCGTACATGGGGAGGAGGGGGGGGGGGGAGGTTAGGGGGAGAGAAACTAGTGGCCTGTATTTGAGGGTAATGACTGATGATGATCTGTCATGTGACGACACAAACTCATCACTGTCGGACTTTACTCAAAAGACGTTTGTGGAAAAGAATGGCAATCCTTAGGATAGTCATGGGACATACATACATCCATTGGTTCTCCCACCTACGTGCGTGATCTGTTGGTCAAAAATGACAGTCACTGATAAGATCAAATGTTAACGGTGCCATGGCCTATCTGATAATAGCATATTGGTAATTAAGGGCAGTGAAATGTAAGAGACGTATCAAGTCGGTGAAACAGCGTTATGGAAGGTGAAGAAGCTCCAATCCTCGCCTTCCGACGCCCTAACCGTCCCTGAACTAATTCACGTACCCGTTTACAGCTTGGTGATTAGGAAGGTTTTTCAAGCTGCACAAATCCAGACACCAGAGAATGTGCGAACTCAAGACAGTCAGCTTTGCAGACTAACGCTTTAATCATTTGGCGGCAAACCCTCACAATCGTAGTTACCACCAGGAATTATCGGCAGAAGAATCTCAAAAATGCCAGGGTACACACACGAGTGCATAGCCTTCAGTGAATCACCAATGATTTTGGCGGAGAGAAGCTCTTATACGGATGGAGAACGGGCAGCAGTCTTAAAAAAATCCTCATAAAACACAAGTCATTACCGGGCAGACCCTGATAGGACTGACGTAACGATATGATTGACGTAATGAGAGCTGTGTCTACGTATCAGCTGACAAACCTTCGATGTCATCCGGGCATCAGAGATACAACCGGATGTGAACTGTCCTAACAAATCGTCTGACTTCGCTCCCCTTATGCGATAGTGCCCCGTTAAAAGACTCCACGTATCTTTGGAGAAGAAAACTTTATGATGTCAGTGTGTGTGTGTGTGTGTGTGTGTGTGTGTGTGTGTGTGTGTGTGTGTGTATGTGTGCGTGTGTGTGTGTGTGTGTGCGCGCGCGCGCGCGCGCGTGCGTGCGAGTGTGTGTGCGTACGTGTGTGCTTGCGTGTGTGTGTGCGTGCGTGCGTGGGTGCGTGCGTGCGTGCGTGCGTGCGTGTGTGTGTGTGTGTGTGTGTGTGTGCGAGCGTGCGTGCGTGCGTGCGCGCGCGCGCGCGCGCGCGCGTGTGTGTGTGTGTGTGTGGTCAATCTCTATTCACTTTATGTGATCTCAGACAAAAAAAAAAAAAAGAAAGAAAGAAAAAAAGTAAAAAGGAACAAATAAAAAAAAATAACATAGCATCAATTAAAAAAAAAAGTCCAAGTTACATCAAATACAAAGATACAACATGTGCACCTAATTACAGGTAAGTAAAAATCGGACTCTGGTTGAATGTTAATCCAATGTCACATATCTGTGAGGAAGTTTTTAAGTTTCATCCAGGGAAGATTCGGATAAGGCAGGCAAACAATTTTTCATCTGCTTATATTTGAGAAATATATGCACATTTGATATTTTTGCACCACAAATGCATTTTACATCTGTAGTAAATTTCGTTTTAAAAGCATTAAGTTTAAATCTGTAAATCAAAGAGGTCATTACCTTTACATGATATAAGCGTGCGCGCGCGCGCGCGCGCGCGTGTGTGTGTGTGTGTGTGTGTGTGTGTGTGTGTGTGTGTGTGTGTGTGTGTGTGTGTGTGAAAGGTTAAGCAGAACGAGAAGTGGACACACATTTTCTCTTTCAGGGGCCGGAATAGCCCAGTTGGTAGAGCGCCGGACTCGTGATCCTGGGGTTGCGGGTTCGAATCTCCGCCGGGCTTTTTCGTTACAGGGGGATTTTTCCCTCGGAGGTAACATTGGTTCTGGCTCCATTTCCCATACAGTCCTTCGAATGAGACTATAAACCGAGGTTCCGTGTGTGAATGCACGCATAACATCTTGCACACACGTAAAATGCCATCACCAACTTTCGGAAGAGAAGGCCAGTTTGGCCGTTGGTATGGATGACACGTTACACGTTACACATGTACCTTCCCCGAAGTTGGAGTATGGCTGCCTTAATGGCGGGATAAAAAACGGTTATACACTCAAAACTCCACTCCCTTTGTTGGATAGATGGGATTAATACTTGCCTGTCTGCACAGGGAGAGTCCGCAGGAGTATCAGCTTGCATACGCAGAAAGAAAAGAAAGAAATCTCTTTCAGACAGAGAGAGACAGCAAGAGTGACCAAGAACACTTCCATTCTGCAACAAAAAGCTGTCGGTCACAGAGAGGACCAGCAAAGGACCACCTCATTTGTATGACAGACAGGCATGGTGTAATCATTTGTATGACAGACAGGTTTGGTGTGACAGACAGGCATGGTGTAATCATTTGTATGACAGACAGGTTTGGTATAATCATTTGTATGACAGACAGGCATGGTGTAATCATTTGTATGACAGACAGGCATGGTGTAATCATTTGTATGACAGACAGGCATGGTGTAATCATTTGTATGACAGACAGGCTTGGTATAATCATTTACATGTCGAGAAAACGAAGGGGAAGTGGAAGGAGATAGTGATGGGCTACGCCTTGCGTAATGCCGTGCCCAAGACGACACTGAACCTGTTAGAGTCCACTTCCCCTACTGTCGTCGGAGCTCTGAGCTTATAATATTAACCTAATCATCAGGGGAAATCGTTTAATTCAGAATCGAAGATTATTACTATCAATTTTTTTTTAGTTATCAGAGACGACGTTCACAGACGCGAGAACTGGCGAGTGGCGAGTTTATGCTGGCGGCAAAGGATGTAAAGGGCGAGTGGGTAACTAAGGGTGAGCGCAAGACAACATTCTATTTAACAGTGTGACTGCTTCTTCAAGCTCTTCTTGCTGTCGAAGCGTCATTATTCTGATCGTTTTGGTTTCTTTTTTCTTTCTTTCTTTTTCTTCTTCTTGTTCCTCTTCACCTTCTTCTTCTGCTTTTTCTTGTTGTTGTTGTTGTTGTTGTTGTTGTTGTTCTTCTTCTCTTCTTCTTCTTCTTCTTCTTCTTCTTCTTCTAGTTCTTCTTGTTCTTGTTCTTGTTCTTGGTCTTCTTCTTGTTCTTCTTGTTCTTGTTCTTCTTCTTCTTCTTCTTCTTCTTCTTCTTCTTCTTCTTCTTCTGTGCCAACCTGAGTACGTGACTAATCCCCTCTTTCGTTTCCGTCTGGCGGCCATTTTATTTGGGCGCCGAACACATGGAAAGATAAGTGACTCTTCGTTCTTTGTTCGTACTGTCCTAAAAGTTAAATGTTATCCGTTTTTTTTGCCTGAAGAAGACCCAAGAGGTCGAAATGCATTGTGTCTTGTCCTGTGCTTTGTTTGTCAATGTCCTTGGCGGTAACTAAACCCCTATCTTTCTAAATTTTACTTTTCGTGCATCAATCACAGGACGTTACAGCCTGTCGACTTTCTTTTCTTTCTTTTGTTTTTTCTCGCATGCAAGAGAGCCCTGAGATAGTATAGCGAGAACTTTCACCTGTTTCTGGCTGCGCTCGCCTCTAGGGTGTGGTTTGAAACGTTGGCACTCGCTATACAAGCGCAAATTGTTGCCGCCTAGCCAGTGTGAAACGCGTGTCTAGCTTAGGACTACTATGATAGGTGCAATTCTCCGCCTAGCCAGTGTGAAACGCGTGTCTAGCTTAGGACTACTATGATAGGTGCAATTCTCCGCCTAGCCAGTGTGAAACGCGTCTCTAGCTTAGGACTACTATGATAGGTGCAATTTTTTAATGCGTGACCCTTCCTCACCCCCTCCCCCTCCCTCCCCCAGCTCCTCTCCCTCCCATCTTCCATCCTTTCTTCCCCATTCTGCCTGTCAGTAAACATGGCACACAGAAATCATGAACACCAGTACCCATCAACCACCACAATAACAATCATAACACCTTTGTTCTGCTGAGTTTTGAAAAAAAAGAAGTAAACTCCTTTTTTTTTCTTTTTCGCAGGTGTGCATTGATGGGAGACTTTACAGCCTAATATGAATGAAGTCCACATCATGGCCAACACACACTATGGGCTAGGCTAGCTTCAGAACTTGGCGGATGAACTCTAAACTCTGAACTCTGAACGCACATTCCAAAAAAAAGAAAAAAAAAAGAAAAAAAAGCGCTGACAATCACACTCCTTACCATAGTTCGCGCTTGTTCAAGAGCCAAAGACTTGTGGTCATTCAGAACCAAAGACCTGTGGTCATTCAGAGCCAAAGACCTGTGGTCATTCAGAACCAAAGACCTGTGGTCATTTGAGCCAAAGACCTGTGGTCATTTGAGCCAAAGTCCTGTGGTTATTCAGAGCCAAAGACCTGTGGTCATATAAGCCAAAGACCTGTGGTCATTCAGAGCCAAAGACCTGTGGTCATTTGAGCCAAAGACCTGTGGTCATTTGAGCCAAAGTCCTGTGGTCATTCAGAGCCAAAGACCTGTGGTCATTTGAGCCAAAGACCTGTGGTCATTTGAGCCAAAGACCTGTGGTCATATAAACCAAAGACCTGCGGTCATTGAGAACCAAAGACCTGTGGTCATTCAGAACCAAAGACCTGTGGTCATTTGAGCCAAAGACCTGTGGTCATTCAGAGCCAAAGACCTGTGGTCATTCAGAGCCAAAGACCTGTGGTCATTTGAGCCAAAGACCTGTGGTCATTCAGAGCCAAAGACCTGTGGTCATTCAGAGCCAAAGACCTGCGGTCATTTCAACCAAAGACCTGTGGTCATTCAGAGCCAAAGACCTGTGATCATTCAGAGCCAAAGACTGTGGTCATTCAGAACCAAAGACCTGCGGTCATTTGAGCCAAAGACCTGTGGTCATTTGAGCCAAAGACCTGTGGTCATTTGAGCCAAAGACCTGTGGTCATTCAGAGCCAAAGGCCTGTGGTCATTCAGAGCCAAAAACCTGTGGTCATTCAGAGCCAAAGACCTGTGGTCATTTGAGCCAAATACCTGTGGTCATATAAGCCAAAGACCTGCGGTCATTGAGAACCAAAGACCTGTGGACATTCAGAACCAAAGACCTGTGGTCATTTGAGCCAAAGACCTGTGGTCATTCAGAGCCAAAGACCTGTGATCATTCAGACCAGAGACTGTGGTCATTCAGAACCAAAGACCTGTGGTCATTTGAGCCAAAGACCTGTGGTCATTTGAGCCAAAGACCTGTGGTCATATAAACCAAAGACCTGCGGTCATTGAGAACCAAAGACCTGTGGTCATTCAGAACCAAAGACCTGTGGTCATTTGAGCCAAAGACCTGTGGTCATTCAGAGCCAAAGACCTGTGGTCATTCAGAGCCAAAGACCTGTGGTCATTTGAGCCAAAGACCTGTGGTCATTCAGAGCCAAAGACCTGTGGTCATTCAGAGCCAAAGACCTGCGGTCATTTCAACCAAAGACCTGTGGTCATTCAGAGCCAAAGACCTGTGATCATTCAGAGCCAAAGACTGTGGTCATTCAGAACCAAAGACCTGCGGTCATTTGAGCCAAAGACCTGTGGTCATTTGAGCCAAAGACCTGTGGTCATTTGAGCCAAAGACCTGTGGTCATTCAGAGCCAAAGGCCTGTGGTCATTCAGAGCCAAAAACCTGTGGTCATTCAGAGCCAAAGACCTGTGGTCATTTGAGCCAAATACCTGTGGTCATATAAGCCAAAGACCTGCGGTCATTGAGAACCAAAGACCTGTGGACATTCAGAACCAAAGACCTGTGGTCATTTGAGCCAAAGACCTGTGGTCATTCAGAGCCAAAGACCTGTGATCATTCAGAGCCAGAGACTGTGGTCATTCAGAACCAAAGACCTGCGGTCATTTGAGCCAAAGAGCTGTGGTCATTTGAGCCAAAGACCTGCGGTCATTTAGAGCCAAAGACCTGTGGTCATTTGAGCCAAAGACCTGTGGTCATTCAGAGCCAAAGAACTGTGGTCATTCAGAGCCAAAGACCTGTGGTCATTTGAGCCAAAGAACTGTGGTCATATAAGCCAAAGACCTGCGGTCATTGAGAACCAAAGACCTGTGGTCATTTAGAACCAAAGACCTGTGGTCATTTGAGCCAAAGACCTGTGGTCATTCAGAGCCAAAGACCTGTGGTCATATAAACCAAAGACCTGTGGTCATTTAGAGCCAAAGACCTGTGGTCATTTGAGCCAAAGACCTGTGATCATCCAGAGCCAAAGACCTGTGATCATTGAGAGCCAAAGACCTGTGGTCATTTCAACCAACACCTGTGATCATCCAGAGCCAAAGACCTGTGGTCATTGAGAGCCAAAGACTTGGACATTTCAACCAAAGACCTGTGGTCATTTCAACCAAAGACCTGTGGTCATTCAGAGCCAAAGACCTGTGGTCATTGACAGCCAAAGACCTGTGGTCATTTCAACCAAAGACCTGTGATCATCCAGAGCCAAAGACCTGTGATCATTCAGAGCCAAAGACTGTGGTCATTCAGAACCAAAGACCTGTGGTCATTTGAGCCAAAGACCTGTGGTCATTTGAGCCAAAGACCTGTGGTCATTTGAGCCAAAGACCTGTGGTCATTTAGAGCCAAAGACCTGTGGTCATTTGAGCCAAAGACCTGTGATCATTCAGAGCCAAAGAACTGTGGTCATTCAGAGCCAAAGACCTGTGGTCATTTCAACCAAAGACCTGTGGTCATTTGAGCCAAAGACCTGTGGTCATTCAGAGCCAAAGACCTGTGATCATTCAGAGCCAGAGACTGTGGTCATTCAGAACCAAAGACCTGCGGTCATTTGAGCCAAAGACCTGTGGTCATTTGAGCCAAAGACCTGTGGTCATTCAGAGCCAAAGACCTGTGGTCATTTGAGCCAAAGAACTGTGGTCATATAAGCCAAAGACCTGCGGTCATTGAGAACCAAAGACCTGTGGTCATTTAGAACCAAAGACCTGTGGTCATTTGAGCCAAAGACCTGTGGTCATTTGAGCCAAAGACCTGTGGTCATTCAGAACCAAAGACCTGTGGTCATTTAGAGCCAAAGACCTGTGGTCATTTGAGCCAAAGACCTGTGATCATCCAGAGCCAAAGACCTGTGATCATTGAGAGCCAAAGACCTGTGGTCATTTCAACCAAACACCTGTGATCATCCAGAGCCAAAGACCTGTGGTCATTGAGAGCCAAAGACTGTGGACATTTCAACCAAAGACCTGTGGTCATTTCAACCAAAGACCTGTGGTCATTCAGAGCCAAAGACCTGTGGTCATTGACAGCCAAAGACCTGTGGTCATTTCAACCAAAGACCTGTGATCATCCAGAGCCAAAGACCTGTGATCATTCAGAGCCAAAGACTGTGGTCATTCAGAACCAAAGACCTGTGGTCATTTGAGCCAAAGACCTGTGGTCATTTGAGCCAAAGACCTGTGGTCATTTGAGCCAAAGACCTGTGGTCATTTAGAGCCAAAGACCTGTGGTCATTTGAGCCAAAGACCTGTGGTCATTCAGAGCCAAAGACCTGTGATCATTCAGAGCCAAAGACCTGTGGTCAATCAGAGCCAAAGACCTGCGGTCATTTGAGCCAAAGACCTGTGGTCATTTGAGCCAAAGACCTGTGGTCATTTAGAGCCAAAGACCTGTGGTCAATCAGAGCCAAAGACTGTGGTCATTCAGAGCCAAAGACCTGTGATCATTCAGAGCCAAAGACCTGTGGTCATTTGAGCCAAAGACCTGTGGTCATTCAGAGCCAAAGACCTGTGTCATTCAGAGCCAAAGACCTGTGGTCATTCAGAGCCAAAGACCTGTGGTCATTTCAACCAAAGACCTGTGGTCATTCAGAGCCAAAGACCTGTGGTCATTCAGAGCCAAAGACCTATGGTCATATGAGCCAAAGACCTGTGGTCATATGAGCCAAAACCTGTGGTCATTTAGAGCCAAAGACCTGTGGTCATATAAGCCAAAGACCTGTGGTCATATGAGCCAAAACCTGTGGTCATTGAGAACCAAAGACCTGTGGTCAATCAGAGCGAAAGACCTGTGGTCATTTGAGCCAAAGACCTGTGGTCATTCAGAGCCAAAGACCTGTGATCATTCAGAGCCAAAGACCTGTGGTCATTCTGAGCAAAAGACCTGTGGTCCTTCTGAGCCAAAGACCTGTGGTCATTTGAGCCAAAGACCTGTGGTCATTTGAGCCAAAGACCTGTGGTCATTCAAGAGCCAAAGACCTGTGGTCATTCTGAGCAAAAGACCTGTGGTCATTCTGAGCCAAAGACCTGTGGTCACTTGAGTGTAATCTCATACAGAAGTAGCTCCTACATCTTTTCCCTCCCCTCCTCTCCCCTGTACTCCCCCTCCCTATCAGTACCCCCCTCCCTTTACTATTTGTTACACGCCGTCTAATTGTGCTCGACCTAAAGGGGGAAAGTCGAGTTATCTAGCTCCATCCACTCATGACATAATTGACTCGTCTGGGCCCTTGGGTATATTTTTACGATTCTCTCTGCCTGTCTGTCTGTCCGTCTCTCTCTCTCTCTCCTCTCTCTCTCTCTCTCTCTCTCTCTCTCTCTCTCTCTCTCTCTCTCTCTCTCAAAAAGTTTAAAACCATCCTCGAGTTCGTTTTACCTACCCCTCCGCCCCCCCCCCCCCTGTTCTCTCTCTCTCTCTCTCTCTCTCTCTCTCTCTCTCTCTCCTCTCCTCTCTCCCACCGTCCCTCCCCTACCCCTCATGTTTATGAATTTCATACACCGCCCAACACTGTAGGCTCCTCCTATATATTACGTACCATCCAGACCCCAAGAGAATCCCCCTTCTTTCTCTCTCTCTTTCTTTCTTTCTTCTTCGCCATATGGTGGGTGTCTGTGGCATTTTTCACAGGTCATTAAGTTTTACAGGCAGACAGAGAGAAGACTGAACGGTTGCCTTGTGGCCAGCGGCGCCACGGGAGCCCAGCAGGGGGCCGGCGTGTTGAAAGCGCTCCACTGGCCAGCGGGAACTGGGGCTAGTTCTCTTTTGGCGGCGCCGCTGCGAACCAGACAAGGACTGGCTGGCTGGGCCTTGTATGCTTGATGTGGGGATGTAGTGTGGGGGGTTGGTAAGGTTCGGTTTGTTTGTTTTAGTTGACTTTCTTCGTGGATTTTTGTCGTTTAAGTACGTAGGTTTGTGTTGCGTTCAAGTGTATAGTTTTTGACAGTTCAGCAGTGTATGAAGATGTGAAAGTTGAGGGGCAAGGGGAAGAGAGCGCTGGGCCAGACAAGATGGGGAAGGAGGAGAGAAAAGTAGGGGTGGATGGTGGGTGGGGGTGGTCTGCAACACCACCATCATCCTCTCCCCGGCTGTCCAAAAAAAAAAAAAAGAAAGAAAGAAAAGGCATTTTTCGCATGTATCTATCTCCACCCTCATTCCTCCCACACCCGTTTTCCACCCGAGGAATGACCCCCGGTCCACCCCCATCCCCCCTCCCTTCAGAACACACCTCTCATATAACTGATCTGGACCTTCAGGGGGGACAGAGAGAGAGAGATAGACAGAGAGAGAGAGAGAGAGAGAGAGAGAGAGAGAGAGAAGGACAGAGAGAGAGGGGGGACAGAGCGAGAGACATAGACACAGAGAGAGAGGGACAGAGAGATGGAGAGAGAGAAACAGAGAGAGACAAAGAGAGACAGAGAGAGAGGGACAGAGAGAGACACAGAGAGAGAAAGACAGAGAGAGAGAGAGAGGGAGGGGGACAGAGGGACATAGACACAGAGAGAGGGACAGAGAGAGAGACATAGACACAGAGAGAGACATAGACACAAAGAGAGAGACATAGACAGAGAGACATAGACATAGAGAGAGAGAAAGAGACACAGACATAGAGAGAGGCAAAGACATCGAGAGACATAGACGTACTGAGAGATATATAGACATAGACATAGAGAGATTTACATATATACATACATACATAGAGAAGAGAGAGAGAGAGAGAGAGAGAGAGAGAGAGAGAGAGAGAGAGAGAATATTTTCCAAACGAAGGATTTCAGTGCCGGAGTGAAATCAGAAAAATGTCTATGTATGTGTCGAAACCGCTCCCATAATTCAAATCAGTAGGGAGTCTCGCTCGCCGTAGAAACAAACCTTCAAAGCAGAAGAGTCAGCGGGCACTGCCTTGTCTCCCTTGGTGTGCTCTGTTGCCTTGGCAACGTAGCGACCAAAGCGTTGAAGCAGAGGATGCTGTGTAATGTATCTCTCTCCCCCCCCCCCCCCCCCCCCCCCCCCCCCCCTTCTCTTTTACATCCTTCTTCTCCTTCAGCGTTCTTTTCGTTTATTGCTATTTTTGTTTACCTTGGCAAAATTAAGGAGGGGGGTGTGGAGGGTTCAAAGACATACCTACCCTCCTCCCCCCTCTTCCCTACTCAAGATCAGGAGGAATCGCTGTCCCCATGTTCCTATGCCAATGCTGTTCCTCTCTCTCTTTGTTTCTCTCTCTCGCGCGCACGCATGCAAACACTCACTCACACGCGCGCGCGCCACACACACACACACACACACACACACACACACACACACACACTAACGCACACACACACACACACACACACACACACACACACACACACACACACACACACATACACACACACACTGGTTTCGTTTGCCCCCTCTCTCTCTATCTCTCTCACACACACACATACACACTCTCTCTCTCACTCACAAATACACACATATACGCACACGCGCGCACACACACGCACGCACGCGCGCGCACGCACGCACACACAAACACTGGTTTCGTTTACCTACCTCTCTCTCTCTCTCTCTCTCTTTCTCTCTCTCTCTCTCTTCTCTCTTTCTCTCTCTCTTCTCTCTCTCTCCTCTCTCTCTCTTTCTCTCTCTCTCTCTTCCTCTCTCTCTCTTCTCTTCTCTCTCTCTCTCCTCTCTCTCCTCTCCTCTCTCTCTCTTTCTCTCTCTCTCTCTCTTCTTCTCTCCTCTCTCTCTTCTCTTCTCTCTTTCTCTCTCCTCCTTCTTTCTCTCTCTCTCTCTTTCTCCTCTCCTCTCTCTCTCTTCTCCTCTCTCTCTTTCTCTCTTCTCTTCTCTCTCTCTCTCTCTTCTCTCTCTCTCCTCTCTCTCTCTCTCTCTCCTTCCCCACTTTTACTTTACTCAAGGAAAATTATACCGTTACTACCTTTAAATATACTGTTTTCTGCTTCTGCTAGAGAGAGAGAGAGAGAGAGAGGAGAGAGAGAGAGAGAGAGAGAGAGAGAGAGAGAGAGAGAGAGAGAGAGAGTATTTTCACCGTTCTCACTTTGGCTTTTGTTGTAAGGGCTGAAACAGCTTGGTTAATAAAGAATTTAGTGGTGTGAAGTGCAGGCCTAAATATGTGTAGATATTCACCACCGCAATGTTCTCCTTTCCACACCACCACTGGTCATACACTCCACGAAATCCACCCTTTCTGAATACAATCACTTCTGTCTTGCTCAAATTTACGGTCAAATCAGACTTGTCAGCAAAACTTTTAAGAATATCAATTTGAGACTACAAGACACGAGCAGAGTAAGAGGTTAACATCACATCATCAGCAAAGAGCAGGATCAAAATCTGTATTACATTAAGTGTTAGTTGCACACCAACCTGCCTCTTCTGTGTGATGTCAATCGCTAATTCATTAATTACGTAGGAAAATAAGGTCGGCGACAAAATAGAGAGAGAGAGAGAGAGAGAGAGAGAGAGAGAGAGAGAGAGAGAGAGAGAGAGAGAGAGTATTTAATGCATATCTCCGAACCCGTTATTTCACAGTAGGCTGTTTAGCTGGAAAGTTGATACATTTGTCATTGAATTCAATTCGGTAGTTTTTTTTTTCATTCTTCTTCTTCTTCTTCTTCTTCTCTTCTTCTTTTCTTTCAAAGATTGATATATTCTCGTTTCCTTGAAACTTTAACCAGCAGCAAGAAAATCAATCAGACAGGGGAGAAGCAGACACCTGTAAACTGGGCAAAAACAAAGCACTGCGCCGCCAAACAAAAGAAAGACATCTTGGGTCTTCTTCAGACAAGACAAATAACATTCAAGACAATGAAAGCAATGGACGAACTGACGTTCAGACTGATCTCTTCGAACTGGGTGTTAAAAGGCAACGGAATGGAAGCGAGCTTCGCTTGCCTCTCGGAGCCTTTTGGCGCCATGGTCAGAGAGAAGTGACTGACTGTTCGTCTTTCGTTTTCAAAGTCCTGAATGTTAGTTGTCTCGCCTGAAGAAGACCAAATAGGTCGAAACGCGTTGTGTTTGTTTTGTAATTTGTTTATTCTGTAGTTTGGCGACAGTAATTGTGTCTTTGCTCTTGTTTCAGTTTCCGCCAGCAGTTACCCCACATTAAAAAACAGCATGTGCATGTAACCTTGTTGAGCAGTTACCCCACATTGAAACCAACATGTCACCTTGTTGAGCAGTTACCCCACATTGAAACCAACATGTCACCTTGTTCAGCAGTTACCCCACATTGAAACCAGCATGTCACCTTGTTGAGCAGTTACCCCACATTGAAACCAACATGTCACCTTATTGAGCAGTTACCCCACATTGAAACCAACACGTCACCTTGTTGAGCAGTTACCCCACATTGAAACCAGCATGTAACCTTGTTGAGCATATACCTCACATTGAAACCAACATGTCACCTTGTTCAGCAGTTACCCCACATTGAAACCAACATGTCACCTTGTTGAGCAGGTACCCCACATTGAAACCAACATGTCACCTTGTTGAGCAGGTACCCCACATTGAAAGCAGCATGTCACTTTGTTGAGCAGTTACCCCACACTGAAACCAGCATGTCACCTTGTTGAGCAGGTACCCCACATTGAAACCAACATGTCACCTTGTTGAGAAGTTACATCACATTGAAACCAGCATGTCACCTTGTTGAGCAGTTACCCCACATTGAAACCAACATGTCACCTTATTGAGCAGTTACCCCACATTGAAACCAGCACGTCACCTTGTTGAGCAGTTACCCCACATTGAAACCAGCATGTAACCTTGTTGAGATATACCCCACATTGAAACCAACATGTCACCTTGTTCAGCAGTTACCCACATTGAAACCAGCATGTCACCTTGTTGAGCAGGTACCCACATTGAAACCAACATGTCACCTTGTTGAGCAGTTACCCCACATTGAAACCAACATGTCACCTTGTTGAGCAGTTACCCCACATTGAAACCAACATGTCACTTGTTGTTACCCCATATTGAAACAACATGTCACCTTGTTGTTACCCCATATTGAAACAACATGTCACCTTGTTGTTACACCACATTGAAACAACATGTCACCTTGTTGTTACACCACATTGAAACCAACATGTCATCTTGTTGAACAGTTACACCACATTGAAACCAACATGTCACCTTGTTGAACAGTTACACCACATTGAAACCAGCATGTCACCTTGTTGTTACCCATATTGAAACAACATGTCACCTTGTGGAAGAAGTGCCAGCACCATGACGTGGACTGGAGTGGACTGTGCGTGGCCCTAGTCTTCCAGTGGCCACTGAACCATCCCGACAATGATGCAACGGTCTTTATGGTGTCCAAACTTACGAGAGAGAGAGAGAGAGAGAGAGAGAGGAGAGAGAGAGAGAGAGAGAGAGAGAGAGAGAGGAGAGAGAGAGAGAGAATTCATAAAAGCCATAGCCCTAAGAACGGGGGGTAGGAGGGGGGTGTACATGGAAAAAGATATAAAGTACAATGAATTAGTACGTGTTACATATCGTCTTTTAAATGCTTTGTCAAAGATTACACGAACTGGTCAACATATTTTCGTGTCTTGATGACATTAACATAGTTAGTTTAAAGACGAGAGAGAGAGAGAGAGAGAGAGAGAGAGAGATAGGAGAGATAGAGAGAGGAGAGAGAAGAGAGAGAGAGAGAGAGAGGGACAATGACAAAGTGACTGCGTTAATATTTACTGACAGTCCTTAGAAAGCATGTTTGAGTGCGTGAAATAGTTTACGTGCACACAATACGGCACTATGATCGGCCTATGTAAATAGGCGATTTAATAGGAAATTAACCTCTCAATTTAGACAAAACATATCACCGGTATTTTTGATAACTGGCCATCATTTCAGATTCCACAACAACTTGTTCATTGTTGTAACTGAACTTAGGAAGATTCCATTCATGCATACACACACAGAAGGTGAGGGAGGAGAGAATGCCTTTGCAGAAAGAGTGTTTTAGGGGCTAAATGTTTCAAAACTTCTCTATCGATTTGTTGCAACGAATTTTGGATCCTATTCATCCTTTGGAGAAAAACAGTGTAGACAATTGTCCTATCGCTTTTTTTCTCCCCCCTTTTCATCCATTTCGTTTTTTTTTTTTTTTTTTTTTTTAGGTAAAAGGAATTTCAGGTTTGAAAATGATTTGAATGTCATCGCTATCATTGGAACTGGGAAGGACGAGATGTGAACCTTTTTCTGCTGGGATGATACCCTTGGTTGTTTGTTTGTTTGTTTTTTTGCCTCGATTTGAATCAGGCACCAGTGGATTAATACCTTCATTTGTATGTTTAAATTTTGATGCATTCCAGCTTGAATGATACTTTCGAATGAATTATTTCAGCCTAAGTGTTGTTTGCTGTTTCTTTCTTTCCACGTCCGAATACAGCCTGTTTTGATTATTATTTTACTTATTTGTTTGTTGTTGTTCTTTTTATCTATCGTTGTTATGCTGTGTTTTGTTTGTTTCTTTCTTCTTTCTTTCTTTCTTTCAGGTCTGAATACAGCCCCTGTTTTGTTTGCTTGTTTGTTTTTCTGGTCGTTGTTGTTTTTCTACAAAATTTGTCAACCAGGTCTGTAAACTCTAGAATTGAAGTCTATGCTATTCACACACATACACACACACACACCACACACACACACACACACACCCCACACACACACACACACACACACGCCGCACGCCACAACACTTCTCTCGTCTTACTCTCCTGAGACCCTTTAAACACACACACACACACACACACAACAACACACACACACACACACACACACACACACACAGCTTAAAAAAAGAAAAGACTGCCATAATTGCCACTGAGTCCGTTCTCCCCATAAGTCACTGAACACAAAAGCCGTTGTATGCTACTGGCATGGCGGCAGTACGTTTATGCAAATGAGACTCGTCAAACGGGGCAACATCCGCGTGCCTGCTCACGTGACCTCTAGCGTCCACCACCTTCGTCCCTTCGGCTGGCGGGAATCCCCGGGATGAGGGTTTGACAGGAACCCCACTTTTATAGAGCGCTTATTGGCCAGTTATAGCCCTTTAGTCTCCGTGGTGGCGCCACCGGCCCTGCGCAATGAGTTTTGTGCGCATGCCTTTTTACGCTTGGGGACGATTTTCACGTGCGGGAGAAAATCTGTCTGATGTTTGCGGGCGTTTATGATTTTGGCGTTTCAAAAGAGAGAGAGAGAGAGAGAGAGAGAGAGAAGAGGATGAAGCAGCGGGATGAGGAGGGGGTTGGGGTCGGTGGATGGCTTTTTATAACACTGTAAATTAGTGACATCGCAGTTTGTCAAAACTGTCTGTCGTCTGTCTGCAGTCTCCTCTCTCTCTCTCTCTCTCTCTCTCTCTCTCTCCCCCCTCTCCCCTCTCTGGGGTGGTGTGTGTTGTTGGGTGGGGTGTGTGTGGTGTGGGACGCGGGCTTGCGGGCGGACGGCGTAAACCGCGCCGCGCCCGCGCGCGCGACTGATAAGGAATTTTCAACGGGGAAAAGGTTTCCCGTTCCCTCTCTTCCTCCTGGCTTAACCTAATTTCTTGGCTTGTTTTCCATCTGTTGCTCTTAGCCTCATTTCCTCTCCCTTTTGTTGACCACTTTGTTCTTAGCTTTCCTGGGTTTTTTTGACCACGGGGTTCTTAGCCTCATTTCCCCGGCCTTGGTTTGCCTCTCTGGGTTCTTAGCCCTTTTCCCCGTCTTGACCTATTTTTTGCCGAAACCTAATTTTCGTCGTCTTATTTTGACCTTTTTGTTGCTCTTAAAATTTTTGTCGGCTTGTTTTGACCTTTTTTGCTTTTTAACCTTTTGTCGTCGTCTGTTTTGGGCCTATTTGTTGCTCAACCCCAATTTCCTCGTCTTGTTTTTGCCTTTTCTTGTCGGGTTTTTTTTTTCCTTTTTTTTTTCATTTTCTTAACTTTTGTTTCAATTAATTGGGTGAAGTTATTTCAGCGAAAGACCAAACCCTTCTTTTATCGAATGGAAACGAGAACGGAGGGGCCCACCGGAAATGGGCTTTTATCAAAGGGCTTCCACAACCTAGGTCTCCGCCGCCATTGCCGCCGTAAACACCTTTTATTCTTTTCCAAACAATATTCTAGTAACAAAAACGGCTTGGTCTTTTTCAGTTTTTCTTCTTTTTTTTTTTTTCTTTTTGAGTGAAATTGTTCCCTTTCTTTTTCATTTCCCCAAATATTGCTTTCTAGGTTTTTAAACAATTAAAATTGATCGGGTTGGGAACTATTTGGCAAACTCAGGTAGGGTCCGGGTGGTTCCCAAAGTCTGAAATCTGCGTCGGTTTGGGAATTTACTATTCAAAGACTTGAGGGGCGTCATTGGAAGGGACCATTAACCTTTGTAAAACTTGGGATGGACTACTTTAGAAGGGCATTTGGTTCATTTTTGGTTTTAAGACCCAACATGCCTTAAGACTTCGGGAGATCATGAATTGGTTGAAGTCTAGAGTTTTATTATTCATAATTTTTTGCCCCCTACCGACTTGTCACACACTTT
>CM065724.1:79027796-79032796 GCA_033310375.1 Conus canariensis
GGAACAAAAGTGAACTTCAAAGGCTTAATTTCCCTACAAATATCAGGGGTCCCTTGGCCAGTGGTTTTAAAACGCGAGTCATTAAGGGGAAAAAGACATTCCAAGGGTCTGGGTTCGAAAAAACCCCCCATGCTGCCCAAAAATGGGAAAAAAAAAAAAGGGGAGCAGAGGGGCATCCGAAAACATGAACCGGGGGGGCCCCAACCCCCCCAAGTGTCAGGGATAAGGGCCGAAACCTTCTTGAAGGGGGGTTCCTTCTGGGGCTCCCTGTGCCACGCCCCCGTTTCTTTCTACTGAATAAGTCCACAAACATGGCCAACACACACTATGGCTAGGTAGCTTCAGAACTTGGGGGATGAATTAAACCTGAATTAACGCACATTCCAAAAAAAAAAAAAAAAAAAAAAAAAAAAAAAGCTGACAAAACACTCGTTTTACCATAGTTCGCGCTTTTTCAAGAGCCCCAAAACTTTTGGCATTCAGAACCAAAGACCTGTGGGGAATTTGACCAAAACCGTGGTCATTCAGAAAACCCAAACCTGTGGTCATTTGAGCCAAAGACCTGTGGTCATTTGAGCCAAAAATCCTGTGGTTATTCAGAGCCAAAGACCTGGGTCATATAAGCCAAAGACCTGTGTCACAGAGCCAAAGACCTGTGGTCATTTGAGCCAAAACCTGGGCATTTGAAGCCAAAGTCCTGTGGTCATTCAGAGCCAAGACCTGTGGTCAATCAGAACCAAAGACCTGTGGTCATTTACCAAAGACCTGTGTCATTTGAGCCAAGACCGTGGTCAATAAAAAAAAAACCTCGGCATTGAGAACCAAAGACCTGTGTCATTCAGAACCAAAGACCTGTGGTCTTTGAGCCAAACCTGTGGGCATTCAGAGCCAAAGACCTGTGGTCATTCAGAGCCAAAGACCCTGTGGGCATTGAGCCAAAGACCTGTGGTCATTCCCGAGCCAAAGACCTGTGGTCATTCAGACCAAAGACCTGCGGGTCATTTCAACCAAAGACCTGTGGTCATTCAGAGCCAAAGACCTGTGCATTCAGAGCCAAAGACTGTGGTCATTCAAACCCAAAAACCTCGGTCATTTGAGCCAAAGACCGTGGTCATTTGATCCAAAACCTTGGTCATTTGAGCCAAAGACCTGGGTCATTCAGGCCAAAGGCCTGTGGCCCTTCAGAGCCAAAGACCTGTGGTCATTCAAGCCAAAGACCTATGGTCCCTTTGAGCCAAAACCTGTGGTCATTCAGACCAAAGGCCTATGGCATTCAGAGCCAAAGACCTGTGGCATTCAGAGCCAAAGCCGTGGTCATTTGAGCCAAAGACCTGTGGGCTATAAGCCAAAGACCTGCGTCATTTGAGAACCAAAGACCTGTGGACATTCAGAACCAAAGGGCCTGTGGTCATTTGAGCCCCAAAACCTGTGGCATTCAGAGCCAAAGACCTGTGTCATTCAGAGCCAAAGACTGTGGTCATTCAGGGGCCAAAGACCTGGGTCATTTAGAGCCAAAGACCTGTGGGGCATTTGAGCCAAAGACCGTGGTCATTCAAGCCAAAGACCTGTGGTATTTAGAACAAAGACCTGTGGTCATTTCAACCAAAACCTGTGGTCATTCAGAGCCAAAGACCGTGATCATTTTAGAGCCAAAGACTGTGTCATTCAGAAACCAAAGACCTGCGGCATTTACCAAAGACCTGTGGGCATTTGAGCAAAGACCTTGGTCATTTGAGCCAAAGACCTTGGTCATTCAGGCCAAAGGCCTGTGGTCATTCAGACCAAAGACCTGTGGTCATTCAGAGCCAAAGACCTGTGGTCATTTTTTAGCCCAAGCCTGTGGTCAAATAACCAAAGCCTGCGGGCATTGAAACCCCAAAAACCTGTGGACATTCAAACCAAAGACCTGTGGTCATTTGAGCCAAAGACCGTGGTCATTCAGAGCCAAAGAAAACCCTTTTGGGCCCTTCAGAGCCAAAACGTGGTCATTCAGAACCAAAGACCTGTGGTCATTTGGGGCCCAAAAACCGTGGTCATTTGAGCCAAAGACCTGTGGCATTTAGAGCCCAAGACCTGTGGTCTTTGAGCCAAAAGCCATGTGGTCATTCAGAGCCAAAGACCTGTGGCAATCAAGCCAAAGACCTGTGGTCATTTGACCCAAAGAACTGTGGTCATATAAGCCAAAGACCTGCGGCTTGAGAACCCAAAAACCCCTTGGTCATTCAAAACCCAAAAGACTGTGGCTTTTGAGCCAAAACCTGTGGTCATTTGAGCCAAAGACCCTGGGGATCACCAAGCCAAAGACCTGTGGTCATTGAGAGCCAAAGACCTGTGGTCATTTTTAAACCCCAACCCCTGGATCATCCAGAGCCAAAGACCTGTGGTCATTAAGCCAAAGACTGTGGACTTTTCAACCAAAGACCTGTGGTCATTTCAACCAAAGACCTTGGTCATTCAGACCCAAAAAGACCTGGGGTCATTGACACCAAAGACCTTGGTCATTTCAACCAAAGACCTTGATCATCCAGAGCGAAAGACCGTGATCATTCAGAGCCAAAGACTGTGCATTCAGAACCAAAGACCTGTGGTCATTTGAGCCAAAGACCTGTGGTCATTTGATCCAAAGACCTGTGGTCATTTGAGCCAAAGACCTGTGGTCATTTAGAGCCAAATACCTATAGTCATTTGAGCCAAAGACCTTGATCATTCAGAGCCAAAGACCTTGATCATTCAGAGCCAAAGACCTGGGGTCAATCAGAGCCAAAGACCTGCGTTCATTTGAGCCAAAGACCTGTGGTCATTTGAGCCAAAGACCTGTGGTCATTTAGAGCCAAAGACCTGTGGTCAATCAGAGCCAAAGACTGTGGTCATTCAGAACCAAAGACCTGTGATCATTCAGACCAAAGACCTGTGGTCATTTGAGCCAAAGCCCCTGTGGCCCATTCAGAGCCAAAGACCTGTGGTCATTTCAACCAAAGACCTGTGGTCATTCAGAGCCAAAGACCTGTGGTCATTCAGAGCCAAAGACCTATGGTCCATATGAGCCAAAGACCTGTGGTCATATGAGCCAAAACCTGTGGTCATTCAGAGCCAAAGACCTGTGTCATATAAGCCAAAGACCTGTGGTCATATGAGCCAAAACCTGGGGTCATTGAGAACCAAAGACCTGTGGTCAATCAGAGCGAAAGACCTGTGGTCATTTGACCCCAAAGACCTGTGGTCATTCAGACCAAAGACCTGTGATCATTCAGAGCCAAAGACCTGTGTCATTCTGAGCAAAAGACCTGTGGTCCTTCTGAGCCAAAGACCTGTGGTCATTTGAGCCAAAGACCTGTGGCCAAAGACCTGTGGTCTTTTTGAGCCAAAGACCTGTGGTCATTTGAGCCAAAGACCTGTGGTCATTCAGAGCCAAAGACCTGTGGTCATTCAGAGCCAAAGACCTGTGGTCATTCTGAGCCAAAGACCTGTGGTCACTTGAGTGTAATCTCATACAGAAGTAGCTCCTACATCTTTTCCCTCCCCTCCTCTCCCCGTGTACTCCCCTCCCTATCAGTACCCCCCTCCCTTTACTATTTGTTACACGCCGTCAAAATTGTGCTCGACCTAAAGGGGGAAAGTCGAGTTATCTAGCTCCATCCCCTCATGACATAATTGACTCGTCTGGGCCCTTGGTATATTTTTACGATTCTCTCTGCCTGTCTGTCTGTCCGTCTCTCTCTCTCTCTCTCCTCTCTCTTCTTCCTCTCCCTCTCTCCTCTCTCTCTCTCTCTCTCTCAAAAAGTTTAAAACCATCCTCGAGTTCGTTTTAAACCCACCCCTCCGCCCCCCCCCCCCTGTTCTCTCTCTCTCTCTCTCATCTCTCTCTCTCTCTCTCTCTCTCTCCTCTCTCTCTCTCTCTCTCTCTCTCTCCCCACCGTCCCTCCCCTACCCCTCATGTTTATGAATTTCATACACCGCCCAACACTGTAGGCTCCTCCTATATATTACGTACCATCCAGACCCCAAGAGAATCCCCCTTCTTTCTCTCTCTCTTTCTTTCTTTCTTCTTCGCCATATGGTGGGTGTCTGTGGCATTTTTCACAGGTCATTAAGTTTTACAGGCAGACAGAGAGAAACTGAACGGTTGCCTTGTGGCCAGCGGCGCCACGGGAGCCCAGCAGGGGGCCGGCGTGTTGAAAGCGCTCCACTGGCCAGCGGGAACTGGGGCTAGTTCTCTTTTGGCGGCGCCGCTGCGAACCAGACAAGGACTGGCTGGCTGGGCCTTGTATGCTTGATGTGGGGATGTAGTGTGGGGGGGTTGGTAAGGTTCGGTTTGTTTGTTTTTAGTTGACTTTCTTCGTGGATTTTTGTCGTTTAAGTACTAGGTTTGTGTTGCGTTCAACTGTATAGTTTTTTTACAGTTCAGCATGTATGAAGATTGAAAGTTGAGGGGCAAGGGGAAGAGAGCGCTGGGCCAGACAAGATGGGGAAGGAGGAGAGAAAAGTAGGGGTGGATGGTGGGTGGGGGGGTCTCAACACCACCATCATCCTCTCCCCGGCTGTCCAAAAAAAAAAAAAAGAAAGAAAAGAAAAGGCATTTTTTCGCATGTATCTATCTCCACCCTCATTCCTCCCACACCCTTTTCCACCCGAGGAATGACCCCCGGTCCACCCCCATCCCTCCTCCCTTCAGAACACACCTCTCATATAATTGATCTGGACCTTCAGGGGGACAGGAGAGAAGAGATAGACACAGAGAGAGAAAAGAGAGGGGAGAGAGAGAGAAGAGAGAGAGAGAGAGAGAAGGACAGAGAGAGAGAGGGGGGACAGAGCGAAGACATAGACACAGAGAGAGAGGGACAGAAGATGGAGAGAGAGAAACAGAGAGAGACAAAGAGAGACAAGAGAGAGGACAGAGAGAGACACAGAGAGAGAAAGACAGAGAGAGAGAGAGAGGGAGGGGACAGAGGGACATAGACACAGAGAGAGGGACAGAGAGAGAGACATAGACACAGAGAGAG
>CM065724.1:79035296-79062796 GCA_033310375.1 Conus canariensis
AGAGAGAGAGAGAGAGAGAGAGAGAGTATTTTCACCGTTCTCACTTTGGCTTTTGTTGTAAGGGCTGAAACAGCTTGGTTAATAAAGAATTTAGTGGTGTGAAGTGCAGGCCTAAATATGTGTAGATATTCACCACCGCAATGTTCTCCTTTCCACACCACCACTGGTCATACACTCCACGAAATCCACCCTTTCTGAATACAATCACTTCTGTCTTGCTCAAATTTACGGTCAAATCAGACTTGTCAGCAAAACTTTTAAGAATATCAATTTGAGACTACAAGACACGAGCAGAGTAAGAGGTTAACATCACATCATCAGCAAAGAGCAGGATCAAAATCTGTATTACATTAAGTGTTAGTTGCACACCAACCTGCCTCTTCTGTGTGATGTCAATCGCTAATTCATTAATTACGTAGGAAAATAAGGTCGGCGACAAAATAGAGAGAGGAGAGAGAGAGAGAGAGAGAGAGAGAGAGAGAGAGAGAGAGAGAGAGAGAGAGAGTATTTAATGCATATCTCCGAACCCGTTATTTCACAGTAGGCTGTTTAGCTGGAAAGTTGATACATTTGTCATTGAATTCAATTCGGTAGTTCTTTTTTCATTCTTCTTCTTCTTCTTCTTCTTCTTCTTCTTCTTCTTCTTCTTCTTCTTTCAAAGATTGATATATTCTCGTTTCCTTGAAAACTTTAACCAGCAGCAAGAAAATCAATCAGACAGGGGAGAAGCAGACACCTGTAAACTGGGCAAAAACAAAGCACTGCGCCGCCAAACAAAAGAAAGACATCTTGGGTCTTCTTCAGACAAGACAAATAACATTCAAGACAATGAAAGCAATGGACGAACTGACGTTCAGACTGATCTCTTCGAACTGGGTGTTAAAAGGCAACGGAATGGAAGCGAGCTTCGCTTGCCTCTCGGAGCCTTTTGGCGCCATGGTCAGAGAGAAGTGACTGACTGTTCGTCTTTCGTTTTCAAAGTCCTGAATGTTAGTTGTCTCGCCTGAAGAAGACCAAATAGGTCGAAACGCGTTGTGTTTGTTTTGTAATTTGTTTATTCTGTAGTTTGGCGACACAGTAATTGTGTCTTTGCTCTTGTTTCAGTTTCCGCCAGCAGTTACCCCACATTAAAAACAGCATGTGCATGTAACCTTGTTGAGCAGTTACCCCACATTGAAACCAACATGTCACCTTGTTGAGCAGTTACCCCACATTGAAACCAACATGTCACCTTGTTGAGCAGTTACCCCACATTGAAACCAGCATGTCACCTTGTTGAGCAGTTACCCCACATTGAAACCAACATGTCACCTTATTGAGCAGTTACCCCACATTGAAACCAGCACGTCACCTTGTTGAGCAGTTACCCCACATTGAAACCAGCATGTAACCTTGTTGAGCATACACCTCACATTGAAACCAACATGTCACCTTGTTCAGCAGTTACCCCATATTGAAACCAACATGTCACCTTGTTGAGCAGGTACCCCACATTGAAACCAACATGTCACCTTGTTGAGCAGGTACCCCACATTGAAAGCAGCATGTCACTTTGTTGAGCAGTTACCCCACACTGAAACCAGCATGTCACCTTGTTGAGCAGGTACCCCACATTGAAACCAACATGTCACCTTGTTGAGAAGTTACATCACATTGAAACCAACATGTCACCTTGTTGAGCAGTTACCCCACATTGAAACCAACATGTCACCTTGTTGAGCAGTTACCCCACATTGAAACCAACATGTCACCTTGTTGTTACCCCATATTGAAACAACATGTCACCTTGTTGTTACCCCATATTGAAACAACATGTCACCTTGTTGTTACACCACATTGAAACAACATGTCACCTTGTTGTTACACCACATTGAAACCAACATGTCATCTTGTTGAACATTGACAACCACATTGAAACCAACATGTCACCTTGTTGTACACCACATGAAACAACATGTCACTTGTGAACACTTAACCACACACTTTGAACAACCAGCACGTCACCTTGTTGAACAGTTACACCACATTGAAACCAGCATGTCACCTTGTTGTTACCCCATATTGAAACAACATGTCACCTTGTGGAAGAAGTGCCAGCACCATGACGTGGACTGGAGTGGACTGTGCGTGGCCCTAGTCTTCCAGTGGCCACTGAACCATCCCGACAATGATGCAACGGTCTTTATGGTGTCCAAACTTACGAGAGAGAGAGAGAGAGAGAGAGAGAGAGAGAGAGAGAGAGAGAGAGAGAGAGAGAGAGAGAGAGAGAGAATTCATAAAAGCCATAGCCCCTAAGAACGGGGGGTAGGAGGGGGGTGTACATGGAAAAGATATAAAGTACAATGAATTAGTACGTGTTACATATCGTCTTTTAAATGCTTTGTCAAAGATTACACGAACTGGTCAACAATATTTTCGTGTCTTGATGACATTAACATAGTTAGTTTAAAGACGACGAGAGAGAGAGAGAGAGAGAGAGAGAGAGAGAGAGAAGAGAGAGAGAGAGAGAGAGAGAGAGAGAGAGAGAGGACAATGACAAAGTGACTGCGTTAATATTACTGACAGTCCTTAGAAAGCATGTTTGAGTGCGTGAAATAGTTTACGTGCACACAATACGGCACTATGATCGGCCTATGTAAATAGGCGATTTAATAGGAAATTAACCTCTCAATAGACAAAACATATCACCGGTATTATTTGATAACTGGCCATCATTTCAGATTCCACAACAACTTGTTCATTGTTGTAACTGAACTTAGGAAGATTCCATTCATGCATACACACACAGAAGGTGAGGGAGGAGAGAATGCCTTTGCAGAAAGAGTGTTTTAGGGGCTAAATGTTTCAAACTTCTCTATCGACTTTGTTGCAACGAATTTTGGATCCTATTCATCCTTTGGAGAAAACAGTGTAGACAATTGTCCTCATCGCATTTTTCTCCCCCCTTTTCATCCATTTCGTTTTTTTTTTTTTTTTTTTTTTTTTAGGTAAACATGAATTTCAGGTTTGAAAATGATTTGAATGTCATCGCTATCATTGGAACTGGGAAGACGTAGATGTGAACTTTTTCTGCTGGGATGATACCCTTGGTTGTTTGTTTGTTTGTTTTTTTGCCTCGATTTGAATCAGGCACCAGTGGCATAATACCATCATTTGTATGATTAATTGATGCATTCCAGCTTGAATGATACTTTCGAATGAATTATTTCAGCCTAGTGTTGTTTGCTTGTTTCTTTCTTTCCACGTCCGAATACAGCCTGTTTTGATTATTATTTTACTTATTTGTTTGTTGTTGTTCTTTTTATCTATCGTTGTTATGCTGTGTTTTTGTTTCGTTTCTTTCTTCTTTCTTCTTTCTCTTCTTTCTTCTTTCCAGGTCTGAATACAGCCCCTGTTTTGTTTGCTTGTTTGTTTTTCTGTCGTTGTTGTTTTTCTTACATATTTGTCAACCAGGTCTGTAAACTCTAGAATTGAAGTCTATGCTATTCACACACACACACACACACACAACACACACACACACACACACACACACACACACACACACGCACGCACGCACACACTCTTCTTACTCTCCTGAACCTTTAAACACACACACACACTCACGCACTCCACACCACACACACACACACACACACACACATACACACACACACACACACACACACACACACACACACACACAAGCTTAAAAAAAAGAAAGACTGCATAATTGCCAACTGAGTCAGTTCTCCCCATAAGTCACTGAACACAAAAGCCGTTGGTATGCCACTGGCATGGCGGCAGTACGTTTATGCAAATGAGACTCGTCAAACGGGGCAACATCCGCGTGCCTGCTCACGTGACCCTCTAGCGTCCACTCACCTTCGTCCCTTCGGCTGGCGGGAATCCCGGCATGAGTTCGACAGGAACCCCACTTTTATAGAGCGCTTATTGGCCAGTTATAGCCCTTTAGTCTCCGTGGTGGCGCCACCGGCCATGCGCAATGAGTTTTGTGCGCATGCCTTTTTACGCTTGGGTGACGATTTTCACGTGCGGGAGAAATCTGTCTGATGTTTGCGGGCGTTTATGATTTTGGCGTTTCAAAGAGAGAGAGAGAGAGAGAGAGAGAGAGAGGATGGAAGCAGCGGGATGAGGAGGGGGGTTGGGGTCGGTGGATGGCTTTGTATAACACTGTAAATCTAGTGACTCGCCGTTATGTCAAAAACTGTCTGTCTGTCTGTCTGACAGTCTCTCTCTCTCTCTCTCTCTCTCTCTCTCTCTCTCTGTGTGTGTGTGTGTTGTGTGTGTGTGTGTGTGTGTGTGTGTGTGTGTGTGTGTGTGTGTGTGTACGCGAGCGCATGTGCGTGCGGACGGGCGTAACACACGCGCGCGCGCGCGCGCGCGACTGATAATGATTTTCAACGTTGAAAATGTTTCCCGTTCCCTCTCTTCCTCCTCTGCTTAACCTAATTTCCTTGTCTTGTTTTGACCTATCTGTTGCTCTTAGCCTCATTTCCTCGTCTTGTGTTGACCTATCTGTTGTTCTTAGCCTCATTTCCTTGTCTTGTTTTGACCTATCTGTTGTTCTTAGCCTCATTTCCTTGTCTTGTTTTGACCTCTCTGTTGTTCTTAGCCTCATTTCCTCGTCTTGACCTATTTGTTGCTCTTAACCTAATGTCGTCGTCTTATTTTGACCTATTTGTTGCTCTTAACCTAATGTCGTCGTCTTGTTTTGACCTATTTGTTGCTCTTAACCTAATGTCGTCGTCTTGTTTTGACCTATTTGTTGCTCAACCTAATTTCCTCGTCTTGTTTTGACCTATTTCTTGTTCTAGGGGTTTTTTTTTTTCTCTTTTTTTTCTATTTTCTTAACTTTTGATTTCAATTAATTGTGCTGAAGTTATTTCAGCGAAGACCAAACTTCCTTCTTTTATCGGAATGGAAAACGAGAACGGAGCGCGCCACCGGAAATGACGTTGATCATAATGACTTCCACAACCTAGGTCTCCCGCCGCCATTTGCCGACCGGTAACACACCATTCATTCATATTCCAAACAATAGTTCTAGTATACATACACGACATTGGTCTGTTTTCAGATATTTCTTCTTTTTTTTTTTTTTCTTTTTGAGTGAAAGTTGATTCCCTTTCTTTTTCATATTCACACCAAGATATATGCTATGTAGTTTAAAACAGATTAAATTGAACGGGTTGGGAACTATTTGGCGAAACTCAGGATAGGGTCTCGGGTGAGTTCTAAAGTCTGAAATCTGACGTCAGGTAGGGGTAATTTACATATTCATAGACTCTGAGTGACGTCATTGGAAGGGATCCATTAACATTTGTAGAAACATTGGTTATGGCTATTCTATGAGAACTGACATTTGGTTCATTTCTGGTTTTAAGACCCAACTATGCCTTAAGACTTCTGGAGATCATGAATTGTTGAAGTCTAGAGTTCTTATTATTCATAATTATTGCCGCTACCGAGCTTGTCACACACATATGCTGTAGTCAGCCCTTCTTCTTCTTCTTGTTTCATGTTGCAAAAAAGTTCTTTTTCTATTCTTATCAGTCGCCATTCTGCGTCTTGATTCAAAAAGCAGTCATGTTTAGAATCTGTTCACTGCTACATTAATGTAACCAAATGACTAAGCAATAAGAAATTAGTTAGAGAGCGTGCGTGTGTGCCGGGAGTTTTTTGTTTGTTTCTCTCTTTCTTTTCAGTCGCCATTTGCTATGCGCGTTACATGCAACACGTCTGTTCTGTTAAGGATCTAATAGAAAATGCACCTTGAAATGTAATTCCGAGAAGCAGAAAGGGCGGCTTGGTATTACGGTCACAGCAATGGTTGTTTCGCTGCGCAGACGCCATATTTTTCAAATTGTCACTTCCGCAGAGAAATCTCTTCAGGCCAGAAAACTTGAGGGAGATCTCTCAATACATAGAGGTCAGAGGGTCAAGTCACTGGACAAACGTACCGCTTTCAGGGATACAATTCCCTCTCCGGTTCTGTTAACTTATACTAGGATCATTTCATTTCGATCCAATAGATGTTTGGTCCACACTATCGACACTAATCTGATGAGATATAAGTACAGAGCAGAAAACAGCTTCAACACACTGCAAGCTTTGCCTCCATCAGTTCCTAATCACACAAAAAGGTTAACTTGAGCTACTTTCTTCACAATGAAAATATAGGACTTCGTAAGCACTGATTTACCCCCCCCCCCCTCTCCTCTCTCTCTCTCTCTCTCTCTCTCTCTCTCTTTAGGCCTGCACCAACACAACCGGTAATTAGAACTAATCTCTTTTCCTTAGCTCCTTTAACTGTACATTAGGCATCAACTAAACTCCCTTTAAAAAAAATCTTAATCAAAATTAATTCTAGTATCTATGTTTGAAAGAAAAAAAAAAGGAGCTAATAGTGCCGTGTTATCAAGGACGCGTTATCTGACCTATTTCTTCATTGAAGAGCTATTGCATTACTCCCAACAGATCGATGAATACCTCACTCATCAACAGATCGATGAATACCTCATTCATCAACAGATCGATGAATACCTCACTCATCAACAGATCGATGAATACCTCACTCATCAACAGATCGATGAATACCTCATCATCAACAGATCGATGAATACCTCACTCATCAGTTGTTGACCTAAGCCAAAACCTATCATGACCAACTGGTTCAAAACCCAGTCTCCTGGTCCCGTACTTCTCTCCACTGACGTATGGTCCAGTTCTCTCCATCTCTTTCTCAGATTTCTCTGTCCTGTTTCCTGGTGTTCCTTTAACAGCACTGGCTGCTGTGTCAGCGAAAAGCTCGAGGGTTTTACACTCACTTCACTCTCCACCCAATGCCGAGCTTGAGTGCCTGCTGCTATTTTTCACTCCTTCTTTGCCTGGGGTGAAGACACAGATATTGCAAAATGGTCAGACTCTACAGTTACGAACGAAAAAAAGTAGGGACAATACAAAATAAAACTCTTATAAAGCTCACCATAGCAACCCCCCTCCTCCCCCATTTTGCTCATCCAACCCTTCCCTGGTCCACACACACACACACACACACACACACACACACACGCACACGCATACACGCACGCGCGCACACACACACACACACACACACACGCACACACACACGCACACACGCACGCACGCACGCACGCACGCACACACACACACACTCACACACACACACACGCGCGCGCGCGCGCGCGCGCGCGCGGCGCATACACACACACACACACGCACGCATACTCACACACACACACACACGCGCGCGCGCGAATGAAGAAATACATCTGCATCAAAGAAACCTTTTTTTTTGTCAAAGTAGTTTTCTAAAACGAAATTCCAATTGTGCCGTATTACCATATGCTTATATTACCTCCAGCAATTCTTCGCCTACTATTCCTAATATACACCCAGCGCCTCCGTGTTGTGCTAACGACGTCTTGACTAGAACGATTCCTGCCACGGCCAACCAGTCGGAAACGAAGTCTCTGACATCAGCGGCCTTTCTTCTCTGAACTGATTTACAGTGAAGTTCTCTCCGTCTCTTCCCAGAGTTATCGTTCCTGCCTTTTTTGCTTGTTTGTTTTCCAAACAGCGCTAAGAGCTATGTTTGCACAAAACTTGAGCGATTCACACTCACTAAACTCCCAACTTAACAACATGTTTGAATACTGGTGATCCCCCCCCCCCCCCCCTTCTCCTTGTTATTCGGGGGAGGGGGGTGTGTCACAATGTAAATACACAACGACCAGACTGGGACCATTTACCGTAGGAGCAAAATAACCCCAACTCTCAGCTCTTGACAATGCTCAACACGTTTCCTCTCTTTGTGAATGAATATGTATTCATCAACTCTCCATTTTTGACTTATTTGTGATCAGTATTGATCCGAACACCCTCACACCTGACACCCCCAACACACCCACACACACAAGCATACGCACGCGCACCAACACCCACACAGATACACACACTTACACTCACACCCACACCCACACACACGCGCGCGCGCGCACACCCACATCCACACAAATACACACATTCACACTCAAACACACATGCACACACACAGATCACACACACACACAACACACACACACACACACACACACTCACTCTCTCTCTCTCTCTCTCTCTCTCTCTCGCTCACCCTCTCTCTCCCACTCTCTCTCCTCTCTCCCTCTCTCTCCCTCTCTCTCTCCCTCCTCCCACTCCCTCCCCCTCTCCATCTCTCTCCAGGCAGGCACAGTCTGAGCACCAGGGCTCCTCACAGTGAACCCCCCCCCCCCCTCCCCAGTGGCGCTCCTCATGCCGATGGATCAGTGGGTAAAGCAGCATGTCAAGACAAGGTCTTCAAGGAGTTGACAGAGAGCTCGTGCAGCCCGTCCCTGTTGACACAGCGTTGAAGGCACTTAGCTGAAGAGAGCTGAGCACAGGCTGTGTCACTTCTCTCCCTGTGTGTTCACCCACCCGGCTAATAGTGTCATGAATAATACCGGAATCGTCAGGAAAAGGGGTGAGGGTGGGTGGGAGGTGGGTGGGGGTTGGGGGGGGGGGGGTTCGCTTCGTGTTTGACCTTCGGACATTTCACCAATTACACAGACATTCAAAACACCTTGTGTCAACTCTGTGCCTTTGTTTGCACACGTGAAGCGTTAGCAGCAGTCATGAATAATCTCATCACTGCCAACGGCTTTTGATTTTTTTTCTTCAGATTCATACGTTCATTGTCACGACAACTCTCACGAAGTCTACGGACACAACAGGGACAGGAGAAGTGAGTGTTGACCCCCAACATATTTTCACCACGGTGGAGTGTTGTTTATTCCGCTGTTAGATTAACCGCTCTTGCAAACAGTGTCGTCAACATCGTAAAACGGCAGGTGCCGTGGATTCAGTTATTCTTTTGAAGGCGGACGCAAGGACTTTCTTTCTTATTAAAGGGATGGGCGGAGACGTGGGTCAGGTTGTACTTGTTGATCCGTGAGTGTCTGCGAACTTGTCCGACAACGGCTGTTTAAGTGAGTGAGAGACTGTGTGGCCGCAACTGTGCATAGGACATCCTGTACAGGTGTGGGAGATGTGTGTATGTAAGCACCTGGTCTTTTTCCAGATACGCCTACTTGTCCACTTATGCACTTAGAAACATGATTTAAATCGAATTACCATTCTTTGAATTGCCATTCCATACATATTTTCACATACACATATTGCTCTCACGGGTTCATGTGTGGGGTTTTCGTGTGCATACATATATGCACGCTTGCTTATGTATACAGTCTCTTGTATGCGCAGGTACACAATTGCGCGCGTATGCATGCATTCTCATGCACAGGTATACACAAATACGTATGCTTACGGTTCACACGCGCGCGCGCGTGTGTGTGTGGTGTGTGCGTGTGGGAATGTGTGGGGTGCGTGCATGTGTGCGTACACACACACACACACACACACCACACACACACACACACACACACACACACACACACCATTAAAATGCCAACATGGACAAACAGACACACCAGAATAAACAGCTGATGTCCACTCTGTATAGCATATACAATTTTCACCACGCAACCGCCGGACTGCAACAACAACAACAACAATAACAACAACAACAACAACAATAACAACAACAATAACAACAACAACAACAAAGCTGGCATGTCATGCAGTGTCATCATAAAAATGTGTTAAAAAGTTTCCACAACAAAGACCGGAGAATGGTGCCCGGAGAATGGTGCCCGGAGAATGGTGCCCAAAAGGCGGAAATACGACAGTGTTGTGAACGATTAGAATCACTATAGTCAGCTGGAATTGTTGTTTGAACGACGTGGCGTGCTAACCTACTGGTGATCTATTGGCTGTCCTATCCTGTTTACAGCAGTATGAATAATGTCTTCGGTTACCGGTGATCTATTGGCTGTCCTATCCTGTTTACAGCAGTATGAATAATGTCTTCGGTTACTGGTGATCTATTGGCTGTCCTTCCCTATTTGCAGCAGTGTGAATAATGTCTTCCCTATTTGCAGCAGTGTGAATAATGGCTTAGAGTAAGCGGAGAGAGACAGTCACCGCATGCTGCAAAACTGTTCAGCTGGCTGGGGTGCCCTCTCAAGTTACCATGTATGCCAGCTTTGTTGTTCTCCACTGTTCAGCGAGGGCGATCCAGTGCCTGCACGCAGCCTTAGCCCGTGCATGAACCACCGTTGTGTGTTTGTGTGTGTGTGTGTGTGTGTGTGTGTGTGCGCGCGCGCTTTATAATTAACAGTGTGAGCTTGAGCTCATTTCCGGTTGTGTGTTAAGGTCTTGATTGACCACCCTAGGTTCTTGTTTCACAGGATGCTCATTGTTACCATTTCTTCTTTAACTCTGGTAGGCTTATGTATGTGGATTAAGTTTACAACATTTTAAAAGCAGTGGGTGAGAATTCAAGTAAAGTGTGAGTGAGAAATAATCCGTTTCAAGATAAAAAGGCTGTGCTTCAGGCTATCATTTAGTAGTATGGCCATGGTTTTTTTTTACGCTTGATGAAGGTTTTGTAAATAAACTGAAAATTTGCAATATGGTTATTGAGTGTTGGTGGTTTTTACTATTCGATACTTCACAGTTTGACACCATGAGTGGCGGAGGGTGGTGAACACCAGGATGTGAGCAGGAGGCAGATGAAGAGTCAGCCAGCTCCACAGAAAGTGCTGAATGCTTGCCATACATGCGAGGGAACTCTAACTGATGAAACACGTAGATGTGTGTTCTCTCCCCTCTGCTGAATGCATGCTATACATGCCACGAAACTCTAACTGATAAAACACGCAGATGTTTGTTCTCTCCCCTTCTTGATCTTATATGATTTCAATCATCAGGATTACCTGTTGACTAACCTATGAACATCCGCCATTTCTTGAGAAGGAAAGAAACGAGATAGTTGTCTCACTGTTCGTCACAATCGTTGCTAACAGTATATCGAAATAGATGGGATCACTGGGGTCAGGTTTAGACATTGTTTAAACGTGATATATTAACAAATAAACATCTGACGTTCATCTGAGTGCAGACTGCGCACTGTAATAAGAAGACTGATTCCAAACATCGTAACTGTAAAGAACTTTATACAGGTAATTTACTATTGTGCTTTATTGACAGACTCACACAGACTATGCTTACAATAGTCTTTCAGCTAAGCGGCGCTATCCTATGGTATATCTTTCGAAGCTCACTGCACTTCCAAAAGAGTGTATGGAAGTTTGTTTTCAAATAAGTCATATTTTCTACTATGAACACAAGCTGCATTGTTTGCCGATGAAAAATGGTGCTGGTGTTATTTGTTACAAAATACAGACTGACTTCTTGTAGCTGTACGAGTGGTTGAGCGCATATATACACTCAGTGTTACTCATTTAAAGGACGTGAAATTTGAGACAAAACTGTTTTTGTGTCCTTTGTTATAACTTCAGGACTAGATTTCAGGTTCAGAGTTTGCGGAAAGGAGAACAGCCAATCACACGCACGGTAAACTTCAGTCCTTGCTTCTGATTGGCTGGACCTGCTGAATGAAGCAGACGACAATGGCGCCAGGGCTGAAGTGGCCTGAGTGGCGACAATTAAGATAAGGGGCAGCTAACTCTGTTTACACATTGGTGGAGAGAGTTGAGGGCACACTGCCAAGTACAAGGAGGACATTCAAGTCAGTGTTAAACGCTGTTCTCTTCCTCACTATCCAGTTCATGGCAAGCTCGTTCCTCATTCTCTCTTTGCGTATGTTGCCTGTTACTTCTTATTATTTTCTCACACTCTGTCTCTCTCTTTCTCTCCTCTCAATTTTTCTTTTCTCTGCACCCCCCCCCCCCCCCCCCAACCCCCATTCCCATTCCAACACAACTCTCTAATTCTCCCTTGTTCTTTCTGTCTGTCATTCAATTTCCAAAGTAGAATGGGGTGGGTGGGGGTGGGGGTGAGGGATGGGGGGGGGGGGGACAAGTGGAAGCAAACAAGTTCTTTATCATTATGGCAGCGATTTGACAAAGATTCAGTCACAGAAAAAAAAGAAGAGAGAGAGAGAGAGAGAGAGAGAGAGAGAGAGAGAGAGAGAGAGAGAATGTGTAGGGAGGGATGGCAAGGGAGGAAGGGTGGCGGAGGAGGCGGGGGGGTGGGGGTGGAGGAGGAAGGGATGAAGAAGAGGCCGATGGAGTGTTCCCATAAAACTTTAAACTTCGTTTTCATTGTCTTGAATGTTGTTTTTTTATCTTGCTTAAAGAAGACCTAAGACGTCGAAACGCAGTGTGTTTTGTCTTATAATTTGTTGTTTGGCGGACTCACTGATAATTCTTTTTTTAAAGTTTGTTTCAATTTTCGCCTGCAGTCACCTCCCTTTGAAACCAGCTATTAAAGTTTTCACTTACAAGCTATGAGGACCACGGAATGATGTTTTGGAAACAGACCTGATTGATGCGCCTTCCAGGTGGACCTTCAAAACCTGGGTAAAATGACTCCCCGAAACGAATCCATATCAAATTTTGATGTGGAAGTTGCGTGGTGTAGATCCGGATTGAAAAGTTCAAATCCAGGATCCGCTCCATTCTTACAGAAGTTTTGTGGTCTCACGAGTACTCTTCCAGTTTCATGATGGAATGCCTCAACTGTGCTCTGCGCGCGCGCGCGCGCGCGCGCGTGTGTGTGTGTGTGTGTGTGCGTGTGTGAGTGTGTTGTGTGTGTGTGTGTTGTGTTGTGTGTGTGTGTGTGTGTGTGTGTGCGTGCGTGCGTGAGTGTGTGTGTGTGTATGTGTGTGTGTGTGTGTGTGTGTGTGTGTGTGTGTGTGCACGTGCAAATTGACAAAACAAGATAAGCATGGATGGTGTGTGAAATTGTAATGGGGCAGACGATCTTTGACAAATCATTTTGAATCTTGATTCTGTCTGTCTGTCTGTCTGTCTAAAAAATCTATGATTAATCAGTTTATTTGATTTAAGTAGCATCAACCAAATGTGGGACTGAAATCAACCGAGATTTTTAAATGCAGAAATACTACGTTTGTCACTGTTAACTGACTCAGAGCAGTTCAATCGTGTGCAGTTGACAAGTCTGAACATAATCGGAAATGAAATGAGGCAGGGAACAGTAAACAAGTTGGGTATTTTTTGCTCCCATAAGAAAACCTAACACAGAGTAACTTTTATTCAAGACTGGCACAGCCTTTTAAACTTGAATAAAGTCAGACAAATACATAGACGAACAATCTAATAGTGGGGGGAAAAACAAGCGCAGGCCAACAACTGAACTATCTTTATAGTAATGACTTGGCAAACATTTGGACTTAAGGAGAGGGGCGGAATTTGAAGATGGAGAAACTGGGAACATGAAATTAAGAAAATATGTTACAGATATGAACACTCTTCACTAGCTGCATAAGGGAACCATCGCAATCCCTTTTGAAGGCAGATATATTTGTATTGCGTGCTCCGAGGCCTTTCGTCCGCTGGGTCGGACTCATCAGGGAGACACGGCTGGTTGTGTCTGCGCTCCTGGCGTCAAATAGAGACACACCACAGTCCATAATACTGTGGTGTTCTCACCACCAAGAGTGCGAAAAAGAATCCAATAGCACCCCCAAAGCAGCCAGCGAAGAGTAGTAAATGAAACCAAACGAAAGTGTGGGGAGGAAAAAAGTTGCTGAAAAACTAAAGACATTATGCAAACAGTATAAAATATAGGGGACAATCTTTGAGCCTACGCTTGAGGATCCACCCAAAGATGCAAGGGAGATCAAAAGACAAACACACAGACGGACAGAAACAAATGCAAATAACCTCAATTTGATCAAAACAAAATCGGAAATGAAATGAGGCAGGGAACAGTAAACGATAAACAGTAAACAAGTTGGGTATTTTTTGCTCCCATAAGAAAACCTAACACAGAGTAACTTTTATTCAAGACTGGCACAGCCTTTTAAACTTGAATAAAGTCAGACAAATACATAGACGAACAATCTAATAGTGGGGGGAAAAACAAGCGCAGGCCAACAATGAACTATCTTTATAGTAATGACTTGGCAAACATTTGGACTTAAGGAGAGGGGCGGAATATAAAGAATGGAGAAATGGGAACATGAATTAAGAAAATATGTTACAGATATGAACACTCTTCACTAGCTGCATAAGGGAACCATCGCAATCCCTTTTGAAGGCAGATATATTTGTATTGCGTGCTCCGAGGCCTTTCGTCCGCTGGGTCGATCATCAGGGAGACACGGCTGTTGGTCTGCGCTCCTGGCGTCCAATAGAGACACACCACAGTCCATAATACTGTGGTGTTCTCACCACCAAGAGTGCGAAAAAGAATCCAATTAGCACCCCCAAGCAGCCAGCGAAGAGTAGTAAATGAAACCAAACGAAAGTGTGGGGGGGAAAATTGCTGAAAAACTAAAGACATTATGCAAAAGTATAAAATATAGGGACAATCTTGAGCCTAGCTGAGATCACCCAAATGCAAGGGAGATCAAAAGACAAACAACACGACAGAAACAAATGCAAAATAACCTCAATTGATCAAAACAAAATCGGAAATGAATGGGCAGGGAACAGTAAACGATAAACAGTAAAAGTGGGTATTTTTGCCCCATAGAAAAACCAAACACAGATAACTTTTATTCAAGATGGCACACACTTAAACTTGAATAAAGTCAGACAAAAAACTACATAGACGAACAATCTAATAGTGGGGGAAAAACAAGCGCAGGCCAACAACTGAACTATTTAAGTAATACTTGGCAAACATTTGGACTTAAGGAGAGGGGCGGAATAAATGGAGAAAACTGGGAACATGAAATTAAAAAATTATTTACAGATATGAACTCTTCACTAGCTGCAAATGAACAATCGCAATCCCTTTTGAAGGCAGATATATTTGTATTGCTGCTCCGAGGCCTTTCGCGCTGGGTCGGATCATCAGGGAGACACGGCTGTTGTGTCTGCGCTCCTGGCGTCAAATAGAACACACCCATCCAATACTGTTGGTGTTCTACCCCAAGAGTCGAAAAAGAATCCAATAGCACCCCCAAAGCAGCCAGCGAAGAGTAGTAAATGAAACCAAACAAAGTTGGGAGAAAAATTGCTGAAAAACAAAGACATTATGCAAACAGTATAAAATAGGGACAATCTTTGAGCCTACCTTGAGGATCCACCCAAAGATGCAAGGGAGATCAAAAGACAAACACACAGACGGAGAAACAAATGCAAATAACCCAATTGATCAAAACAAAATCGGAAATGAAATAGGCAGAACAGTAAACGATAAACAGTAAACAAGTTGGGTATTTTTTGCTCCAAGAAAACCTAACGAGTAACTTTATTCAAGACTGCACAGCTTTTAACTTGAATAAAGTCAGACAAATACATAGACGAACAACTAATAGTGGGGGAAAAACAAGCGAGGCCAAAACTGAACTATCTTATAGTAATACTTGCAAACATTTGACTTAAGGAAGGCGGAATTTGAAGGAGAACGGGAACATGAAATTAAGAAAATATGTTACGATATAAACTCTTACTAGCTCATAAGAACCATCCAACCTTTTGAAGCAGATATATTTGTATGCGTGCTCGAGGCCTTTCGTCCGCTGGTCGACTCATCAGGGAGACACGGCTGGTGTGTCGGCTCCTGGCGTCAACTGGCCACCACAGTCCATAATACTGTGGTTCTCACCACCAAGAGTGCGAAAAAGAATCCAATAGCACCCCCAAAGCAGCCAGCGAAGAGTAGTAAATGAAACCAAACGAAAGTGTGGGGAGGAAAAAAGTTGCTGAAAAACTAAAGACATTATGCAAACAGTATAAAATATAGGGACAATCTTTGAGCCTACGCTTGAGATCCACCCAAAGATGCAAGGGAATCAAAAGACAAACACAAGACGGACAGAAACAAATCAAATAACCTCAATTTATCAAAACAAAATCGAAATGAAATGAGCAGGGAACAGTAAACGATAAACAGTAAACATGGGTATTTTTTGCTCCAAGAAAACTAACACAGATAACTTTTATTCAAGACTGCAAGCCTTTTAAACTGAATAAAGTCAGACAAATACATAGACGAACAATCTAATAGTGGGGAAAAACAAGCGCAGGCCAACAACTGAACATCTTATAGTAATGACTTGGCAAAATTTGGACTTAAGAAGGGGCGGAATTTAGAGATGAGAAACTGGGAACATAAATAAGAAAAAGTTCAGATATGAACATCTTCACTGTATAAGGGAACCATCGCAATCCCTTTTGAAGGCAGAATATTTGTATTGCGTGCTCCGAGCTTTCGTCCGCTGGGTCGGACTCATCAGGGAGACACGGCTGGTTGTGTCTGCGCTCCTGGCGTCAAATAGAGACACACCACAGTCCATAATACTGTGGTGTTCTCACCACCAAGAGTGCGAAAAAGAATCCAATAGCACCCCCAAAGCAGCCAGCGAAGAGTAGTAAATGAAACCAAACGAAAGTGTGGGGAGGAAAAAAGTTGCTGAAAAACTAAAGACATTATGCAAACAGTATAAAATATAGGGGACAATCTTTGAGCCTACGCTTGAGGATCCACCCAAAGATGCAAGGGAGATCAAAAGACAAACACACAGACGGACAGAAACAAATGCAAATAACCTCAATTTGATCAAAACAAAATCGGAAATGAAATGAGGCAGGGAACAGTAAACGATAAACAGTAAACAAGTTGGGTATTTTTTGCTCCCATAAGAAAACCTAACACAGAGTAACTTTTATTCAAGACTGGCACAGCCTTTTAAACTTGAATAAAGTCAGACAAATACATAGACGAACAATCTAATAGTGGGGGGAAAAACAAGCGCAGGCCAACAACTGAACTATCTTTATAGTAATGACTTGGCAAACATTTGGACTTAAGGAGAGGGCGGAATTTGAAGATGGAGAAACTGGAACATGAATTAAGAAAATATGTTACAGATATGAACACTCTTCACTAGCTGCATAAGGGAACCATCGCAATCCCTTTGAAGGCAGATATATTTGTATTGCGTGCTCCGAGGCCTTTCGTCGCTGGTCGGACTCATCAGGGAGACACGGCTGGTTGTGTCTGCGCTCCTGGCGTCAAATAGAGACACACCACAGTCCATAATACTGTGGTGTTCTCACCACCAAGAGTGCGAAAAAGAATCCAATAGCACCCCCAAAGCAGCCAGCGAAGAGTAGTAAATGAAACCAAACGAAAGTGTGGGGAGGAAAAAAGTTGCTGAAAAACTAAAGACATTATGCAAACAGTATAAAATATAGGGGACAATCTTTGAGCCTACGCTTGAGGATCCACCCAAAGATGCAAGGGAGATCAAAAGACAAACACACAGACGGACAGAAACAAATGCAAATAACCTCAATTTGATCAAAACAAAATCGGAAATGAAATGAGGCAGGGAACAGTAAACGATAAACAGTAAACAAGTTGGGTATTTTTTGCTCCCATAAGAAAACCTAACACAGAGTAACTTTTATTCAAGACTGGCACAGCCTTTTAAACTTGAATAAAGTCAGACAAATACATAGACGAACAATCTAATAGTGGGGGGAAAAACAAGCGCAGGCCAACAACTGAACTATCTTTATAGTAATGACTTGGCAAACATTTGGACTTAAGGAGAGGGGCGGAATTTGAAGATGGAGAAACTGGGAACATGAAATTAAGAAAATATGTTACAGATATGAACACTCTTCACTAGCTGCATAAGGGAACCATCGCAATCCCTTTTGAAGGCAGATATATTTGTATTGCGTGCTCCGAGGCCTTTCGTCCGCTGGGTCTGAACATGTTGTTCGTTTGTTGTTTCTGTACTTCTCCATGCTGCAGTAGGTGTGATACAATAATCAAATCTGAATGTGAGGTATCATTCATTTACATAATTATTTAAAAACAATTTTTCCATACGAAGACAAGTTATCAAATGGTATTAAGAGGTGTGTGTGTGTGTGTGTGTGTGTGTGTGTGTTTGTGTGTGTGTGTGTGTGTGTGTGTGTGTTTGTGTGTGTGTGTGTGTGTGTGTGTGTGTGTGTGTGTGTGTGAGAGAGAGAGAGAGAGAGAAAGAGAGAGAGAGAGAGAGAGAGAGTCAGAATCACAGCCAGAACAGCTTTATTGCCTTTCAAGACACAAGAATTATTTAATACAACAACCTGTAACCTACTTAAGAGTGTATAAGTTCTGGAAGTTTTGTTAAACTCCTAGGACATTTCTGACAGTGCAAAAGCTTCCAGAGGGCACCAGAATGGGTTTTGTTTTAGAATGTTCCATACATTTTGATTGCCTATACTGTAAGATAGTTCTCGAACTTTCTGGAATACTCCAGGCAACTATTGTGACTGGCTATGCCACGCCTTGTTTCACGACACTTTCGACGTCATGAAGATAAGTAAGCGGGCTTTTGCCGGATTGGAATGAGTAATACATGATTGTTGTTGGTGCTGAAGGATTCATCTCCTTTTTCTGGCTGCTGTAATGGCCCGGTGAAGCTCGAATTCGTGAATTTTTAGGTGGAAGTAAAGATTATAAACTTGTTACCAGAGTCGACCGTCCCTCTGCCGGTGTGTGATTCAGTCAGAGATTCGAACCAGCTCTTGCCATTTACCTCACTCAGTGTTCTCTATCCAAAGAAGTGTCTTCAAAGAGAAAAGTTCGATTTCCATCTTTAACACATACACATGTATATGTGTACTATTCCTGCCTGACCCCTCCTATGGATTTATTGAATTTTGAGCTACATTGTCAAGCTCATCATTTATGGAGAGGATGCAGGGTTTTTTTTATTATATACCATTGTAATACTCAAACCCTTTACTTAGGCGAAACTGGAGGGTTTCACAACTTGAAAAAAAAAAGTTCCACATTCCGAGTTTTTAATCAGTTGGTAAACCCACTTTATAGGTTAACCCTGCAAACACACACACACACACACACACACACACACACAC
Source organism: Conus canariensis (assembly GCA_033310375.1). Lineage (NCBI taxonomy): Eukaryota > Metazoa > Mollusca > Gastropoda > Neogastropoda > Conidae > Conus > Conus canariensis. Next base: position 79,054,277 of record CM065724.1, read on the forward strand.
ACACACACACATACACACTGATCTAGCTCTATTAGTACTTTTACATAATTATCTCCAAAGGAAGTGAAGAAAAAAAATCGTGTATCATTGTTCCACCTGATATAAATCGTTCTTTACATCAACACTCCTCAAGTGCATTCAAATCCTCTTTTTCTTTTTTTGTTTTTTTCAAAGAGCATTCCTGGATTTTCTATGACATGACCCCAACACAACATTCCACCCCTCCGAACAAAAAAGCCCCTGGGGGAAAGCACTCCACGCCCCAGGCCAGGCCCAGTCATAAATCCTGAAGTCTCATGCATAAGTCAGTGGACGTGGCCGCTCAGTGGACCCTAATCACTGGACACGTCGTCATCATACATCCTCCTTTGTTAGCCTTCCATTCCTTTGGCAAGTTGTGGGTTGTATGGCCGACATGCCTGTCACTGGACATTTTAATCCTATTTTCATATTTAGTTGGATTTTTCTTTCTCCTCTTGGGGAAAGGGTGAGGATGAGGGTGAGGGCATGGGAGGGTGGGACAAAGGATGATGAGGGGTAGGGAGGAGAGCTAGGGAGAGGGAGAGGGAGAGGGAGTGAAAGCAGTTGGAACGAATTGTATGGCCGACATGCCTGTCACTGGACATTTTAATCCTATTTTTTTATTTTGCAAGCTTCTCCTTTTTCTTTCAGAGAAGGAGTCGGGGGTGGGGGGAAGAAGTGGAAGGGGTGAGAATCGATAAGGATGTGTTGAGGAGGGGGGGGGGGGGGTTGGACAGTGGAGTTGAAGAGAATGGTATGGAAGGGAAGGGTAGGGGCAGGGGGGGGGGGTGATGCTCATGGTATGTGAGTTATGTTGGCATTCCTTTTGTGTTGGCTCGGGCATTACAATGTTGTTGAGAGTTGATGAAACACAACTTTTGGAGGATAGTTGTGTGTGTGTGTGTGTGTGTGTGTGTGTGTGTGTGTGTGTGTGTGTGTGTGTTTTGTGTGTGCATGTGTGTGTGAGAGACAGAGACAGAGAGAGAGAGGCAGAGAGAGAGAGAGAGAGATTTTCCAGTAAAGCATCAGTTATGGCGCAAAGCAGTTCAGGTAGAGGGGATTACAAGAGCATGTTTAGGGCCTTGAGGATGATTTATAGGCTGAGATCAGCATTGAATATAGTGTGAATCACCTTTTTTTTTTAAAGACAGTTGGACACGTGTTTTCAGCTGAGTGCTAACTCCTCACTGTGATAAGATCTAATTATAGCACTGTGACGTACCTCTAAGGAACTGTATACTGTTTATGCATGATTGTGCTTAGCACTGTGACGTACCTCTAAGGAACTGTATACTGTTTATGCATGATTGTGCTTAGCACTGACGTACCTCTAAGGAACTGTATACTGTTTATGCATGATTGTGCTTAGCACTGTGACGTACCTCTAAGGAACTGTATACTGTTTATGCATGATTGGGCTTCGTTGAAATTACATTCAACGTGTGCTTCCTTTCCTGATTTGCTTTTTTCATGCAGCAGTGGCATACATAGTGTCATTTTGTATTATAGATTTCTGTACTCAGTGTTCATCAAACGAGTGTATGGAAATAATTTGTATTAATGCAGTAATATTTACAACTATCAAGAAAGCCTAAACGGTGCTGGTGTTGTTCATTACATTACACATCTCAGATGAGTGAATAGTTTTGCACGTTTAGACACACAAAGTGTTACACGCAGAAAGGACATGAAATGAGAGCTGAAATCATTTTGATTTGAAATCGTTATATCTTCAGGACTTGACACTAGAAGACGATGACTTGGGATTTGCAGAAACAGCCAATCATACACATGATAAACTTTGCCCTTCTTTCTGATTGGCTGACTTGCAGATTAGGAGAGACGACAATGGTGCCACAGCCGAAATGGCCTAAAATGGTGACAGTGAAGATGAGGAGCAACTAACTCAGTTTATACAGTGGGGGAGAGCGCTGTGGGCACACTGCTAATGCATGTTGAGGACATTCAAGACAGTGATGGAAGCTTTTCTCACCATCAGTATTCAGTTCATGACATGTTCGCTCCTCAGTCTCTCTTTGCATATGCTGCCTGTTCCTTCCTGTTATCATCTCACAGTCTGCCTCTGTCACTCGCTTTCTTCCCTTCAGCCCTTTCCTTTCTCTTCCCATCTCCTCAGCCTCTCCCCCCCCCCCTCCTCTTTCTATTCTCTCCTTTTCTCTCTATCACCTCTTTTCCTGAGTAGTTAGGGGAAAACAAGTGCAGGCAAACAAGTTTTTTTTTGTGTCTTTATGGCAGTGATCTGGCAATCATTCATACATGAAAGAAAATGCGGTGCGCGTGTATGTGTGTGTAGGTGTGTGTGTGTGTGTGTGTGTGTGTGTGTGTGTGTGTGTGTGTGTGTGTGTGTGTGTGTGTGCATGCATGCGTGCGTGCATGCATGCATGTATACATGAGTATGCGCATACATGTGCATGTGTGTGTGTGTGTGTGTGTGTGTGTGTGTGTGTGTGTGTGTGTGTGTATCAGAATCACATGTGTGTGTGTGTGTGTGTGTGTGTGTGTGTGTGTGTGTGTGTGTGTGTGTGTGCGTACGTGTGAATTACTATCAGAACACCTCCATTGCCTTAAAAGTCACAAGACTTACTTGACATGGCATACATTAACAACAGTAACTGGATCCTGTAACCTGAGAATTGTATACATTTTGGCAGTTTTGTAAGAAACCCAGGACGTGAGAACTGTATACATTTTGACTGTTTTGTTAGAAACCCAGGACGTTCCCAAAAGTGCTCAAGCATCAAGAGAATTCCTAAAATTGGTTTAAGAATGTTTCCTACATTTGATCACCCATACAATAAAATGATCCTGAACTTTCATGGAAAATCCCCAGCAAATATTTTAATTGGCCATACTATGGCTTGTTTGCCAAACTTTAGATTTCATAAACTGCAAATAAATAGAGTTTTGGTTGTTTGGAGAAAGTGATCTACGAATTTTGATGGAGCTGAAGGATTCATCTCTGTTTTGCAGCTGTTGTAATGGTCAGGTGAAGATAAAGATCATGAACCTCTTGATGGAAGTAAGAGCTTTAATCAACTAGCCAGTGAAAGGCATTTCTTCATATTGATCGGATTAGAACCATCTCTTAAAATTCACCATACCCATTGTTCTGTATCTAAAAAAAAACTGTCTTCAAAGAAAGAAGGTTGATTTCCATTGTTCACACAGACACAGACACAAAGACACGTATGCACTCAAGCATGCAAGCATGCACGCACACACACTAATCTTACTCTTTTACCTCTTTTATATACTTATCTACAGAACTGATGATAAAAATTGTATATGACTCTTTCACCTGGCGTAAATCTTTTTTTTTTTCTTTTTAAGCTCATAACAATCAACACCCTTCACTATATTTCATCCTTCTTTTTAAGAACACTCCAATCTTCTGCAACGTGACCCCAACACAAAACTCCACCCCTCTGAACAAAAAAGCCCCTGGGGGAAAGCACTCCACGCCCCAGGCCAGGCCCAGTCATAAATCCTGAAGTCTCATGCATAAGTCAGTGGACGCGGCCGCTCAGTGGACCCTAATCACTGGACACGTCGTCATCATACATCCTCCTTTGCTAGCTTTCCATTCCTTTGGCAAGCTTTGGATTGTATGGCCGACAGGCTCGTCACCGGAGATTTTAATCCTATTTTCATATTTTGCTGCCTTTTAGTTTTCTTTTCAAGGAAGGTGGATGGGGTGGGTGAAGAAGGGTTGAGGGCGGGGGAGAGTGGTGAAAGAGATGTGGAGGGGTCCACAGCGAAGTTCAAGGGGCCAAGGAGAAGGGGAGGGGAGGGAGGGAGGTTTTGGGTCCTAGTGGCATGTGAGGTGTTTGTTTCTTTTTTTGTGGTAGCTCTCGTGTTGTGGTGATGTTGAGAGTAGGCTGAATACAACTACTGGATCATAGTGGTGTGTGTGTGTGTGTGTGTGTGTGTGTGTGTGTGTGTGTGTGTGTGTGTGCGTGCATGTGGTGTGTGTGTGTGTGTGTGTGTGTGTGTGTGTGTGTGGAGAGAGAGAGAGAGAGAGAGAGAGAGAGAGTGTGTGTGTGTGTGTATGTGTGTGCATGTGTGTGTGTGTGTGTGTTTATGAGTGTGTGTGTGTGTGTGTGTGTGTGTGTGTGTGTGTGTGTGTGTGTGTGTGTGTTGTGCAAGCTTTAATTTCATGTCCACTTTGTGGCAGATCCAGACAGATTCAACGTTTACATTCTAGAATCTTTTGTGTCATGAGCTCCAACGAAAATAGAAAGACCTGAAACTGAAAAGTATCAACGCTTAGTTCCTCAAAGTCTCATCTGTTTCTAAATCCTTGATGTGGCATTTTCACGCTCAGTGTGACACCTACGTGTTGGAATATCAGCATCCATTTGCAGGATCTTTTGTGGTTGTCATGAGACAATGGAACTGACAGCAAGCAAGAAGAACAGGTTACAAGCTCTTCTCTCTCTCTCTCTCTCTCTCTTCTCTCTCTCTCTCTCTCTCTCTCTCTTCTCTTCTCCTCTCTCTCTCTCTCTCTGTGTTAAACATTGGTGTTTGCAAATGTAACCCATGGACGTGCACACACTCACTTTGGTCACACCAGCATCTACTGAAGAGGGGGAAGTATATAGAAATGAAGAAGTTGATGAGAAAATGCTGATGAAAGAGTTCTATCCCCAGCAGATATAGGAGAAAGTCTGTAGAAGAGAAGAACTTGACGAGAAATGCTGATGAAAGAGTTCTAACCCAGCAGATATAGAAAAGTCATGAAAGATACAGAGAGGACAAATGAAGAAAGGGGACAGCGAATGGAGAAGAAGAGGGTTAGGAAGACGGAAAGAGGAAGATACTTGCCATCCCATCCCAAAACTCAAATCGTCCCAATCCTGTTTGAACTTTTACCATGGTCTAGTTCACACAAGTCTGTGCCAACAAACACATTAATCTGTGATTCTTATCCCTCCCACCCCACCCCCATCCACCTCTACCTCTCGGCAACAGCTGACAGAGTCACAGAACGATAATCCGCAGTCTAAATCCACCCCACATCCCCATCAACCACCCTGAAGGTCTGCAGCACGCTGCAATGACCCTTTGCCTCAGACCCTGAAGGTCTGCAGCACGCTGCAATGACCCTTTGCCTCAGACCCTGAAGGTCTGCAGCACGCTGCAATGACCCTTTGCCTCAGACCCTGAAGGTCTGCAGCACGCTGCAATGACCCTTTGCCTCAGACCCTGAAGGTCTGCAGCACGCTGCAATGACCCTTTGCCTCAGACCCTGAAGGTCTGCAGCACGCTGCAATGACCCTTTGCCTCAGACCCTGAAGGTCTGCAGCATGCTGCAATGACCCTTTGCCTCAGACCCTGAAGCACACAGGTGCCAGAGCTGCCAAAGCTGGAGCCCAGTCGGTCATGGTGGTTGGATCCTGGCATAAAACTGTCTGTGTCTCAGAGGTCAGAGGTCAGACAGAGGGAAGGGTTGTGTGTGTGAGGGGCACCTGCCTCTGTTCCTGTCAGTTCTGGTCAGGCTGGAAGCATGAGGGGCGGGGTAGACTGTGGGTTCTTTACTGCGTGCAATTGAAAAGGATGCATTAGACTTTATTTCTTTCTATCAGTTTTTTTTTTTGTGTTCTTTGATATTTTAGCTTCCCATGGGAACAAACTCAAAGATCATGAGAAAAAAGTTTGGGGTGTATTTTGTCACTCTCTTAACCTTTGTAAAGTTAAGGTATTTATCCCTGGAAAAAAAACCCATCCATTGTGCATTTCCAGGAGTTAGTGAGCGAGTGAGCGAGCAAGCGAGAGAGAGAGAGGAAAAGACGGAGACACAGAGAGAGAGGCGGAGACAGAGAGAGAGAGAGAGACAGAGACAGAGAGAGACACACACACATACACACAGACACACACATACACACACACACACACACACACACACACACGCCACACACACACACACACACACACACACACACACACAGATCAATATGAGCATACAAGCAGCTCATTGTGCCATGGCTGGCCAAATCTATTCCTGTGTTTATAACACACCAAAACAAATGACAGGCAGCACATGACGTTTTCCCCACTCCTGTTTTCAGCTGATCCCCCAGCCCCAATTTACTGTCCAACAACCCTTTTCACTTTCAGTCTGACTCACCACCCAAACTCCAAACTGAGACGTGGCAGCGCTGCCCTGGCACGATTCGAATGGAAATCTGTGTTTACGAATGGTCTGAGGTCAATCTGGAACATGTATTGTACTAGGTATTGATGGCAAATTGAAATATGCACGTGGATGAAGAAGTCGTTGTGGCACGATGAGGGATCGTTTCAAATGCACTTCTTTGTCTTTTTATTAAGACAGTCGTACTTCACTGAAACAATACAAAGTTTGTATGTGGTATTTTGACACCAAACACCTTCGTTTGAGCGAAACTACACTGCTCTGAGATGATGTGATATATTGTTTGCAGCATTTTGAAAATGGAACTTTTGGATATCTCCCTGTCAAATGCTGATTTTATGATTGTAAATCAGAATATTCATAAACCGTTACCCGTTACAAAATCATTCTTAATGAAGAAAACGTGGTGGGGATCTATTTTCGAAAGCAAAGTGGGTTTACAAAGAGTAGAGAATAAGAAATTATTTCTCCATAAATATAGCTTCGTGAACGAACACCACACAGTGTACGTGATGGGGGGGGGGGGGGGGGAGAGAGAGAGAGAGAGAGAGAGAGAGAGAGAGAGAGAGAGAACAATGCAGAGACAGAGAAAGAGACAGAGAGACATAGACAGAGACAGAGACAGATTCTGACATCTCTTTCACATGATCATCTACAGTCAAACCAAAGACTAAAAAAAACCCTGCATACAATTGTTCCACTTGGCGTAAACTGCTTTTCATCAATCCATACTAATCAACTCCCCTCAACTACATTCCGATTTATTAAAAAAAAAAATCACGCCCCAAGTTTCTATCATGTGATACAGCGCAAAACTCCACCCCTCCAAACAAAAAAAGCCCCCGGGGAAAGCACTCCACGCCCCAGGCCAGGCCCAGTCATAAATCCTGAAGTCTCATGCATAAGTCAGTGGACGTGGGCGCTCAGTGGACCCTAATCACTGGAAACGTCGTCATCATACATCCTCCTTTGTTAGCCTTCCATTCCTTTGGCAAGCTTCGGATTGTATTGGCCACAAGCTTGTCGGAATTCTAATCGCATTTTCATATTTTGTCGCTCCTCTAGTTTCCTGTTGGGGGAGGGAGACTGACAGCTGGGTGGTGGTGGTGAAGGAGGAGGAGGAGGAGTGGACGGGGAAGTTAGGGAGGGGGAATGGAGGGGAGGGGTTTGGGTGGGGTATGTGAGTTATTTTAGTGTTTCTGTCCTGTTGGTTCCGGTGTTACGGTATTGTTGAGTGTAGGTAGAATACGACTGTTGGAGGGCAGTAGTATGTGTGTGTGTGTGTGTGTGTGTGTGTGTGGGTGTGTGTGTGTGTGTGTGTGTGTGTGTGGGTGTGGTGTGTGTGTGTGTGTGTGTGTGTGTGTGTGTGTGTGTGTGTGCATATGTGCACATGCATACATGTGTGTGTGTGTGTGATATGTGCACATGCATGTGTGTGTGTGTGTGTGTGTGTGTGTGTGTGTGTGTGTGTGTGTGTGTAAAAGAGAGAGAATGAGAATAAGAAAGAGAGAGGGGAGGGAGGGAGAGGAGAGAGGCAGGGAGAGCGAGAGGAGGCAGGGCAGAGCGGAGAGAGAGAGAGAGAGAGAGAGAGAGAGAGAGAGAAGAGGAGGGGAGAGCAACACAAGCAGACAGGCAGTCCATTGTCCTGTGGCTGGTCAAACCAATCCTGGTTGTCACCCGCGCTGTAGCGGTTCATAACAGCACCTCACCTTTCCCCCATTCCTATTTTCACCTGACCTCCAAGCTCTCGATTCTCTTTCCCCACATTCTTTTCGGTTTTATTCTGACTCTCCACCCAAACTGAGACGTGGCAGCGCTGCCCTGGCACGATTCGAATGGAATCCTGTATTTACAAATGTTCTGAGGTCAGTGTAGAACGCGTATTGTACTCGGTATTGACGGCAAATTGTAATGTACGCGGAAAAAAAGGCGTTGTGGTGTGAGGAGGGGCCGTATCAAAGGTGCTTCTTTGTCTGAACTCCAAATCTCATTAAAACGCGTGTCAAAAGTCTGTCAAGAATTCCGCCAAAGCCGAGAAAGCATGAAAAGCTTTCAACAAAGTTTTTGTTGATTCAGTTCTTTTATGAAAACACAAAAAAAAGGATTGGGACTGACTCTCAGTTCAACATTTGTGTGCTTGTCTGTTACTTTGCGGAGTTGAAAATCTCCCTGAAGCAGAAGAACAGGGGGAAACTTGTAGTGAAAGCGATGTGTTTGTATGAAAGGAAAACACTGACTGAGGCCGATTCTCTGGTTATCTGTACTGTATGACTGTCTCTGTATGCTAATCAGAATCTCCGGTTCTCCTCCCTCTGCCCCCCCCC
>CM065724.1:79067796-79075296 GCA_033310375.1 Conus canariensis
AACACGTGCAGATATGTTACAACAACAAAGTATATCAAGACATTTATCGCCCGAGTGCTCTTCTTTGCTTCATAAATATACAAGGCTGATTTCAAAAGTGTGTTCTCCTTCCTTGACGATAGTAAGTGAATCAGCCTGAAATTACATGCTTCACTGTAATGTTTGGATCGAACGAGTTTTATTTCAAGGTCGTTCAGAGCAGGACAGCAAAACAAAACAAACGGTGTTTCATCTTCTCTCGCTCTATTACACAGTCGACATGTCAGTTCATTTCCAGCAACATTACTATATACCTGAGGCGATGGCACGCGATGTCAGACACCCCAAATCTGAATTTTGTAGTTGCACATTTGATAAATCTATTCATGTTTTATCCCAATATAAGGTTCTAACGTATGTGTTGATTGATTGATTGATTGAGAGAGAGAGAGAGAGAGAGAGAGAGAGAGAGAGAGAGAGAGAGAGAGAGAGAGAGAGAGAGAGAGAGAAGGGAAGCAACCTCCGTGCCAAAATTGCGCTCGCGATCAGGTGCATGTGACACACAGAACCCAGACAGCTAAAAGTTCAGATCCAAAAGTCAGTCTCACCGGCCACAATGCTGTGTCCAGAGCTGTCACAATCATGTGTGTGACAAAAAAAGAAGAAAAACAATCGTATTGAGCGGAGACTGGACCCGTGCATTTACAAATTCAGTCATGTATGATATTTCTCGACATTTACCGCACGCATGCGCCCTCGTGCGTTCACGACCACGCACACGGACGCATACATGTGCGAGCGGACCCCCCTCCCAACACACACACACACACACACACACACACACACACACACACACACACACACACACGTACACAAACACACACACACGCATGCACGCACGCACACGCACGCACGTACATACGCACGTACGCACGCACGCACGCACACACACACATACACACACACTGAATTTCAGTCACAGCGAGCAGGGGGTTATAACCAAACGTGAATAAATGCGTGAATGAATAAACCAGGAAAGACTCGGGAAGAGGATATGGACGATACTTCACAGATCCTTGAAACAAACAAATAAATAAGCAAATAAACTGCGAAAGAGCTGGGAAGAAGGCCTTTCGGACAAACCTTAACAGGCACCTGAAACCGATCAGTGAACAAGTAAATGACCTGGGAAAGAGCCGGGAAGAGTGTTTGATGGACGAGACCAACGAGGTACCTGATACTGGTACTGGTCCAGCCTTGGACGTCGAACGGCAGAGAAGGACGTGAAGAGAGAAAAAGAAAGGCTGCTTTTTGTTTCAGTTTTTGTTTTTGTCATCCAACCACCAGCTTTCCCACTTTAACCCTTTTTCGCCCCCCCCCCCCCCTTCCTCCCCCCCCCCCCTTCCTCCCCCCCCCCCTCCTTTTTTTTCCCTTTTTTTAACAGTGGGGCTTCCATACTCCTAGTTTTTCACCGCCCCCCCCCTCCCCCCATCCCCTTTCCTTTCCCTTATTTTTTCAGTTTCAGTTTCAGTTTCATCAAGGAGGTGTCACTGCGTGCGGACTAGTCCATATATGCTACACCACATCCGCTAAGTTTTGAGACCACACTGCGCATGATTTTAAGCTGATGGATAAATGAATTAACAACTAAGATGAGAGAATTGCAGAAGAGGGTCTCATGGCTATGACTTAACAAATGTCTGACCTATGCATTAGCCCAACGCGCTGGTCAGACCTTGAGTGCCTACCTAACATTGGTTGTATTTTTTTTTTCAACTGACCAAAACTCACAATGCAATGTCAGTGTGTTCTAGCACAGGTGGATATTCGGATGGATATTACAACGTTTTGGCGTTTGGAACAAAGTATGTTTTTGTTTTTTAACGTGTTTTGATGAATGGTGTGCTGACTCTTTCGTTCCTTTATGTTTACTACGCACGTACACTTTTTTCAAAATGAAACGCACTCGTGCACCCCTTCCCAGCTCTTACTCTCTTACCCCTCTCCTCACCCCATCCCTCCCTCCTCCTGTCCTCCCTCCCCTCCCCCTCTTCCGTCCCCCCCCCCCCCCCCCCCCCCCACTCCTATCCTTCCTTCGTGGTGTTTTCTACACAGACGGTAAAACACCATCGTTAAGCAAGCCAGTCGTGAAACGTGGAGCTAACAGAACACGGCACGGTGTACTAACAGCCCCCCTGCCCCATTAACCTGCTACCCCCTTGCCTTGGGGCTGATCCCGGGGCCAGGGCTTAGCAGTGATCGATCTCCCCCCCCCCCTACCCCCCTCACACACACCCAGTTCCCCCCCGCCCCTCCCTCCACCCCCAGGGATAGCCAAACAGCTGTGATTTTTCACGCCAGTCCAAGCCTTAGATCAAATAACGTTGTACAGGCAGTCAGTTCTGTTGTTCTCTCTTTTGGCTCTTGGTTCCTGTCAGCACCCCGGTGTTTTCATAAGAGACATGTCATTAGCACTAACACAGTGGCTGATTTATGTACAAGAGAGAGAGAGAGAGAGAGAGAGAGAGAGAGAGAGAGAGAGAGAGAGAGAGAGAATACAAATGCATATGTCTTGTTGATGGTAAAATCGATAAGCTGTAGTGTTTTTACACCTTAACACCCCCACCTCACCCTTCCCAAACAAAACAAAACAAAACAAAACCGGCAGTTTTTGACGCATAAAGGCACAGATTAAAATCAACGGTAACAAAAACCTGAGAAAGTTAAAAGAAAAAAAAAGAAAACCAAAACCTTGCCTTTCATGTTGTAATAATAAAAAAAATCAAATTTGTGTTCACTATATGCATGCACACATGCTTAAACCAGCCAGCATACACACAGCAGAGAGAGAGGGGGGAAGGGAGGAGGGGGAGGAGGAGAAGGGGAAGGGAGAGAGAGAGAGAGAGAGAGAGAGAGAGAGAGAGAGAGAGAGAGAGAGAGAGAGAGAGAGAAGGGTGTCTCAGTACCCAAGGAAGAAGACTTTCAACCCAACTTAGATTCTCGATTCATTTTGTACTGACAGCTGTCTCTGGTTAGCGCCACACTTGGCATGTCACCGGGCTCTGTGCTAAGCCCCACATTGTTCTGTACACATGACACTCCTTTGCTGCCAGACTCCTCCTGAACACAGACAGTCACTGGTCCTTTTGTTGATGATTCGTACCTCCGGAAGGTAGAGGTCGGTTTAGACTCAATGGGTTCTTCTCTGCCACATTCTCATAGATATGGCGTTAAAGTCAAATGAGTCAATATGGGGGAAAGGAAAAGAGGAAGACAAAAAGAAAGAAAAAAGGAAGAAAGAAAGGAAGGAAGGAAGGAACGAATGAAAAAAGAAAGAAACAAAGGAAAGGAAGAAAGAAAGAACAAAAGAAAGAAAGAAGAGGAGTACAAGAAGAAGGAGGAGGAGAGGTGGAGGTGGAGGTGGAGGTGGGGAGGAGGAAAGAAGAAAGAAAGAAAGAAAGAAAGGAAAGAAAGAAAGAAGAAGAAGAAGAAGAAGAAGAAGAAGAATAAACAGTATAAATGTTAAAAGGAACTTAGTAATGATGATGATAACAACAAAAACAAAAAAGATATTAAAAAAGAAATCTCTAAGCAAGGTGAAGATCTTCATTCAACGAAAACCGATTTGCCTACATTGTGTCTTAGACCTTTGGCCTGTATTTGCCTACATTGTGTCTTAGACCTTTGGCCTGTATTTGCCTACATTGTGTCTTAGACCTTTGGCCTGTATTTGCCTACATTGTGTCTTAGACCTTTGGCCTGTATTTGCCTACATTGTGTCTTAGACCTTTGGCCTGTTAAGACCAGATGGAAACAACTTCCTTTGGCCCCTGTTAACCTTGGTGCAACAGGCTCCACTGTAGAGCATTTATTTGAGTGCAGTCCATGGTGCAACAGGCTCCACTGTAGAGCATTTATTGAGTGCAGTCCATGGTGCAACAGGCTCCACTGTAGAGCATTTCTTTAATTAAGTGCAGTCCATGGTGCAACAGCCTCCACTGTACAGCATTTCTTTGAGTGCAGTCCATGGTGCAAGAGGCTCCACTGTACAGCATTTCTCTGAGTGCAGTCCATGGTGCAACAGGCTCCACTGTAGAGCATTTCTCTGAGTGCAGTCCATGGTGCAACAGGCTCCACTGTAGAGCATTTCTCTGAGTGCAGTCCATGGTGCAACAGGCTCCACTGTAGAGCATTTCTCTGAGTGCAGTCCATGGTGCAACAGTTCCACTGTAGAGCATTTCTTTGAGTGCAGTCCATGGTGCAACAGGCTCCACTGTAGAGCATTTCTTTGAGTGCAGTCCATGGTGCAACAGGTTCCACTGTAGAGCATTTCTTTGAGTGCAGTCCATGGTGCAACAGGCTCCACTGTACAGCATTTCTTTAATTAAGTGCAGTCCATAATGCAACAGGCTCCACTGTAGAGCATAGCATTTCTTTGAGTGCAGTCCATGGTGCAACAGGCTCCACTGTACAGCATTTGTTTGAGTGCAGTCCATGGTGCAACAGGCTCCACTGTACAGCATTTCTTTCAGTGCAGTCCATGGTGCAACAGGCTCCACTGTACAGCATTTCTTTCAGTGCAGTCCATGGTGCAACAGGCTCCAATGTAGAGCATTTCTTTCAGTGCAGTCCAAGAGATTTCTCGAGTGACCTGATGGTCTGAGGCTGTGACAATTCAAACAGATATTGTCAGTGCAAATAGCCTGCACATTCATCAGCTAGTCACCAGGTACTGAGCGAACAACATTCTAGGTAGCAACAACATTACGCACGCTTGCACTAACATGTCCGCATACAGGAATACATACGCACATAGGTATAATCACACACACACGCACGCGCGCACACACATACACACACGCGCGCACGCACACACACATGCTATGCTCGCACGCGCGCACGCACACACACATACACACACACGCACACACACACACACACAACCAAGACGTATTACTGTTCTAATGTTACAACACCATTTACACCACAGATCTTTCAAATATTAATGTATATTACACACACACACACACACACGTTTTTTTTTTCTTTGTTGCCAATGAACATGTCGCTGTAAAATGAAGTGGCAATAGTCATTCACACACATTCCCCACAATTTCACACACACACACACACACACCACCACGGCTTTCCACACTGCCCCCCTCTGTATTTACCTCACAGCTCCGTCACATGTCAATTTCGCAGTCTATTCAGGCTGGCCTGTTCGGTGCCGTTGAAGTTATCTCGCTTTGCCGCACCTCTTGCGCTTGAGAGGTGGAGAAGAACGTGGAGCCGACTTCCGGCTGGGAGAAACCTGGCTTTTGCACCGCTGGTTGGATTAAAAAAAAAAGAAAAAGACTGCAATTAGCTCGTACTGTGTCGGTGGAGCGATGTTTCTGCACTCTCGCTTACAAACACGGAGCATAATGGTTAACCTGTTTCCGACTCCGGGGTTCTTCAAGAAGTTAGTTTTGGTGATTGCGTATGGTGATTGTGCTGTATGTGCACTTGGTGCATTTTAGTGAGCAACATACATACATACACACACTCACGTGCCACATAACACACACGTTTGATCATTCTGGCTTACCACTTTGGAACACAGTCAGACCACTCTGGAACAAAGTCCCAACGTCCGTGAAACGAGACAGCAAGTCGTTTAAATATACTTCTCCCTCTCCTCCGGCCCTCACCGTTGTCCAGGTAAGAGTCAAGGACTGTTCTCCTGTTCACAACTGTGACCCACACTATAAAAAAAAAAATTGATTCAAAATAAGTGCGTACGAAAGAGTGGGCTAACATTATTTGATTGAGTTGACTGTCCTATGCAGTGGACCTGTGAGAGACCCCAAATGCTGTATTGTTCGCCGCCAAATCAGACCAACACTGAAGAACAATATTCATAACGTCCGTGCGACATAGCTTACATATAATAATATTTTTAATTACTTTCCTGACAGAACTAACGGCAGACCGATGTTCAGTTCATACATAATATTAGACAGATCATTTTCAATGCTCCATCGTAACATCACCACTGTGAGTATATCACGAATTGAGTACTTACAAAATCATATATTATGATGGAATGCTATAACATTCTATAGATAAAATGTTGATCTTTCGGGTTCAATGCATGTTGTATGAAAAAGAGTACACGGAGACTAACTCTTTCGGTCTCTCAGAGCAGTTACTTCCCCTAGGGATAAAGAAAAAGGCTTTTGATAATGAGCTGATCATAGGCCCGACTCAACATTCGTTCAACCTTGGCGGAAATCAACGCTGTTCCAAGCTGACCGGAAAGGAAGCAGCTGGACATTGACTGGACACCCGAACACACTGGACATTGACTGGACACCCGAACACACTGGACATTGACTGGACACCCCGAACACACTGGACCGTTGGCTGGACACCCCGAACACACTGGACATTGACTGGACACCCCAAACACACTGGACATTGACTGGACACCCGAACACACTGGACCGTTGGCTGGACACCCCGAACACATTGACTGGACACCCGAACACATGGACATTGATGGACACCCCGAACACACTGGACATTGACTGGACACCCCGAACACACTGGACCGTTGGCTGGACACCCCGAACACACTGGACATTGACTGGACACCCCAAACACACTGGACATTGACTGGACACCCCGAACACACTGGACGTTGGCTGGACACCCGAACACACTGGACATTGACTGGACACCCCAAACACGCTGGACATTGACTGGACACCCCGAACACACTGGACCATTGACTGGACACCCCGAACACACTGGACATTGATGGACACCCCGAACACACTGGACATTGATTGGACACCCCGAACACACTGGACATTGACTGGACACCCCGAACACACTGGACATTGACTGACACCCGAACACACTGGACATTGAGTGGACACCCTGAACACACTAGACATTGACTGGACACCCCGAACACACTGGACATTGACTGGACACCCTGAACACAGCTGGACATTGACTGGACACCCCGAACACACTGGACCATTGACTGGACACCCCAAACACACTGGACATTGACTGGACACTCCGAACACACTGGACCATTGACTGGACACCCGAACACACTGGACATTGACTGGACACCCAACACACTGGACCATTGACTGACACCCGAACACTCTGACATTGACTGGACACCCAACACACTGGACATTGACTGGACACCCCGAACACACTGGACCATTGACTGGACACCCCGAACACACTGGACATTGACTGGACACCCCGAACACCTGGACATTGACTGGACACCCCGAACACACTGGACATTGACTGGACACCCCAAACACACTGGACATTGACTGGACACCCCGAAACACTGGACCATTGACTGGACACCCCGAACACACTGGACACCCCGAACACACTTCCTTTCAACACCGTTGTCGATTTCTGTATCGTGACAAGAAGTAGAATGGAACTCTAGGGAGTGCTTGTCGGCGGCAGGTCTTCACAGAAGAAAAATCCCCTGTC
>CM065724.1:79080296-79082796 GCA_033310375.1 Conus canariensis
TCATCATCATCATCATCATCATGATTATTATTATTATTGCTATTATCATATATATATTATTACCATTTTATCTATCATTTATTGTTGTTGTTACTATAATTACAATCATTATCATTGTTGCTATTATTATCATTATTGCTACAACAACTTATTTACTTACTAAGTAAGTTGTAGTAGCAGTAATTCATTATTGTTGTTACTATAATTGCTACCATTATCATCGTTGCTATTATTATATTATTATTATTGCTACTAGCAACTACTAAAGTTTAAGTCAATCTCTGTTTCTGTCTGGTACAAAGAAGACATAATGATGACATCATGCTGCTAACGATGACGATGAGGCTTATCATTATGTTCTGTTTTCATCTTTGGCGTGTTTGATGTCATGACCTTTCATTATACAGCTGAAACTGTCCCGTCCAGTCCACAATTCTTCCTTCCTCCCTCCTGCCTCCCATCCTCTCCTTTCAGAATGTTCATCATCAGAAAGAGACTTATTCTCTCTCTCTCTCTCTCTCTCTCTCTCTCTCCTCTCTCTCTCTCTCTCTCGCCCGTTCTTTCCCTCTCGCTCTCTGCTTATAGAGGGGGGGGGGGGGGGGAGTGGAGCGTGAGGCGGTTGGGGCGAAGGTGGGAGGCGGTGGGAGTGAGGGTAGGAGAGAGAGTGGATGTAGAAAGGAGAATTGCCTGTTGAATCTTGGCTCGATCGTCTGCTATGAAATGGCTGCCCATAGATCATATTATAACATATAAGAGTATGGTTTTGAACTGGAATAATGATAGCTATTATATGCATTTTGATTATTTTTCCGAGGTTGTTTTGAATGGTTAGTTTGAATTCTAGGGATCCGACCATCAAGAGACTCCTCTGGTCAACAGGCAATCTAGACACATGTGTACGAGTCAAGTGTCAACAAGACTCACGGGACAGGATGCGACAGTCACAGGCTGAAAAGAAATAGGGAAAACCACAATTAAAGAGAAAATAACTGAAGGAATGTTCCAACCTGACACATGGAAAGTGACAAGGTTACAGTAATTTATCCATGGGGCTGCTAAATCCAATGAATATAAACAATACAAGTCCAGCACCACTCGACCACAGAAGAACACACACTGTGTCAAAGGTTAGCATGGCAGCTTTTGTTGTAGACCCAAGATTCGGGGTTTACCTTTGCAGGGCGATAGGCTTATCTTGCGCATGCGTAAATGATGTAAACAAAAGATGCTTAAAATAGTACGGCTTTCCGGAGAATTATACGACGCGGGGATGAAAGGTCTCCGCTGTGTATGTGGACGAGAATGTGAGGAGGGGATTGAGATAGGAGGCATGTGTCTTGTGTGCTAGTGTCGACAGCATTAGTGTTATGAGTGTTGAGAATGATGGTGTATATACTTGGATCGCGGTCGTGGGGAAGAATGTATCAAGAAGTACTTATGTATAATTAAGATAGAATTCTGCATGTACATACTGTCATGGAAGAATGCTTGGTTGCAGTCATGGTAAATTTTGTTCTAATTATATAAAATTGATTTATTTCTTGTTGTGTACTCATGTGAATAGGCTGATGGCCTCACATTAAAGTCACGAGTCACGAGTCTCTCCTCTCCTCTCTCTCTCTCTCTCCTCACACACACACACACACAAAACACACACACACACACACACACACACACCACGCACGCACGCACGCACACACACACACACACACACACACACACCACACACACACACACACACCACACCACACCACACACACAACGACCCCACACACACACACACAGAGAGAGAGAGAGAGAGAGAGAGAGAGAGAGAGAGAGAGAGAGAGAGAGACCAAACGAGAAATGAGGTCATCATTAATGATGAATCAGCAAATATACATGGGAAACATTCATTCATCTTTCGATGTTAAATATACTTGGGAAACATTCATTCATCTTTCGATGCTTATCAACTGAGACAAACTCGCATGCTCAATGTATGTTTATCTGCTGAAACAAACTCGCATGCTCATTGTATGTTTATCTGCTGAAACAAACTCGCATGCTCATTGTATGTTTATCTGCTGAAATAAACTCGCATGCTCATTGTATGTTTATCTGCTGAAATAAACTCGCATGCTCATTGTATGTTTATCTGCTGAAACAAACTCGCATGCTCACATGTCCTCTTCGCCTGGGTCAGATAGAAACATTACTGTGTAGCGGAAATCTTTCCCACTGTCATGTCTACGACAACCAAGGATTCGCCGAAAGGTCACATTAAATGAGATGTACATGAAAACAACAACAACAACACATAAACGATTTTTAAACTGAACTTAGAGCACTTTACATCAAAGGTGTGGACTTTCCCATTTGACACTTATCAAATAAATCCCAAACTTCAGACACATATGTCAGCATAGAATCCATTTGAGAATCAAGCTGTTTCTAAAATATGGATGGTTTAATTAAACTTTATTTTGTTGGTGATCTTAGTATCTGTTTCACACCTTTT
>CM065724.1:79090296-79105296 GCA_033310375.1 Conus canariensis
ACAGACAGACAGACAGACAGGCAGACAGACAGACAGGAAGAGAGAGAGACAGAGAGAGAGAGAGAGAGAGACAGAGACAGAGAGAGATAGAGACTGACAGAGAGACAGACAGACAGGGAGAGAGAGAGACAGAGAGAGAGAGAAAGGTGCACAGAGAGAGAGACAGACAGACACAGAGAGAGGGAGAGAGAGAGAGAGATAGAAGAGGAGAGAGGAGAGAGAGAGAGAGAGATTGAGGTGGGGGGGGGGGGGATGCCATCTGCAGTCGCAGTAGCATGTTGACAACTTGGATGTCAGTGAAATCCCTTTAATGTGCTCTCCTCACGATTAAGAGCAAACAGGGGACATCATTCACATGCCGTGAGATTGACGAGGCTCTTTAGGGGCCGAACCGGACCCACCGGACTACAGAGCTCCGTCTACAACTTCATAGAATGGCCACAGGACTGACCTCACTGCTTTGCTCAGCTGACCGTTGAAGTCACTCTACATGAAAGCTAGATAGAAACAGATAGACGAAAAAACGCGCGCGCGCGCGCGCGCGCGCGCGCGCCACACACACACACACACACACACACACACCACACACACACACACACACACACACACACACACACACCAAACACACACACATACACACACACACACCGCACACACACCACGCACACCCCACCACACACACACACCACACACACACACGCACATGCGCCGCACGCACACGCACAGCACCACACACACACACACACACTACACACACATCACATACAGTGCGCGCGCGCCCACAACGCACACACACACACACACACAACCCGCACGACACACACACACACACTTACACACACATACACATACAGGTGCGCGCGCGCGCGCCGCACACACACACACACACACACACACACACATGCGCGCGACGCACACACACACACACTACACACAACACTAGTGCGCGCGCGGCCACAACAACCACACACAACACACACACACAAAACACAACTACACACACATTCAGAGAGGGGGGGAGAGAGGGGTAGGAGATCAACAGAGACAGACAGACAGACAGACAGAGCGTTGAAGAAGGAAAGAGGGAGGAATGGAGAAGTGCGTTGGTAGGGGGGGGGGGGAGGGGGTTGGAGCGACAGAGAGAGAGAGAGAGAGGGAGACAGAGAGAGAGAGAGAGGGGGGGGGAGATAACACAGACAGTGTCTTTGGAGTAAGCGAGAGACAGGACACAGAGAGACAGAGAGGCCAGGGACGAGGGATGGGTGCGTATCTGTTTTAACCAATTCGTGGCCTAAAGGTAACGCGTCCATCAATATAGTGAGAAAACAGCGTGTCGGTGGTTCAAATCTCATTTTTCCCCCGAGATATATTAGCCTGCTGTTCCTCGTGGAATTGGAACAATCTCATTAGACACCTGCCCAAAATGGCCACTGTTTCCTCTGCCATTAATTAAATCATTGATTCGACCACATGGGGTATTTACGATCTGAATATACTCAGAGAGATTAACACAATTAATTGCACGGGTGTGAGCAAAGCTGAAAGAAAACTGTCTAACCGCACATCAGTTGAGTGTTTGAATGAGTGAAACAAGTTTTGTCAAGAGTGTAAGGTAAAGTAATGTTGCTTATAGCCCAGCCGACCGCAAAGGGCCATATCAGGGCTGTCATCGCGTTGAAGCCAACTCACAAATCATTAAAAGAAAACAACTCATTCACACATTCCTTTGAAGTGCACCTTGTAAAAACACACAGGAAATTTTATGAAAAATCTTTCTTCTCTAAGTTCTAGATCAGATGAAAAATGTGTTGACCTCTTTCAGAAACTCAAAGATGGCATCAGGTGGAAACATCTCTGAACAGAGTTTTCATGCAGTCTGATGTAAAGTGTTTATGTCTCACATCATGCAAGGCCCAACACTCTAAAAGAATGTTTCACTGTGAGTGGTGCATGACATGAAATGCACCACGGAGTTTCTTTACCTTTTAAAAGATAAGAATAGGTGGAAAACGAGTGGCCTGTATGCAAACGGCACAAGACTCTAATCTTTACGGCCACCTCAGGAACATGGTAAAAACTCTTTCAGGTTTGGACGGATTTTAAACAGTTTGTTATCCATCTGCGAGTTCCATTCCTCCTGCCAGAGGTCTTTGATGTACGCCTGGGCTTTGGGTTTCAGATCAGTGTGACAGGAGAACTGATCGAGCATGCTGACGATCAGTCACAATACAGAAGTGTCAGAAGGATCCAATACCAATCTTTAGGGGACAGGTACCTATGTCAATATTGATGCGTCGTCGTATCATTGTTGCCAAAGTTTTTATTTGGTAAATAGCTTTGCAATATCTACAGTTTCTTCCTTCGAATCGGTGGCATTCGTACATACCCTCTCGAAAGAGTTCGCATGCATGAAGCGGAACAAAATATCAGGACTGCAAACGACTTCATAATGTCAGAATGTGTCTTTGGTATTGTATGGCCATTTCTGCAGGGGACTGTAATCGCAATATGGCTCAATACTGTCTCAATACTGTCTCAACACTGTTGAATCGCACTGCGTCTGTTGACCGCTTTAGGAGCCAGTCCAAGATACACAAACCCTTGTAATATTTATGATTGTGACGGGCCTTCAACCCACGGCCACACACCCATTATTCCGCGCAAGGAACCATTACGTCACGACAACAGGGGAGTTAAATCTTGTTGAGCAGACGTGATATGACCTTCGCCATCGGGGATGCCATAAACCACCTGGTCTGTTTTGGGGGCTTAGAACAGGTCTGCAGAGCCGGGCCTGAGTGGAGTCACGTGACTAGAAGGTCAATGGCCCCGCGACATGGTTTATCAGATCACGATCTATCTGAAACAACCAGTCAGGTCACAGGCCTGGGCCCTATAGAACTGGAGGGCTTCAGAGAGAGAGAGAGAGAGAGAGAGAGAGAGAGTCAGGAGAGAGAGAGGGGGGGAGGTAGGAAGAGTGAGAGAGAGAGAGAGAGAGAGAGAGAGAGAGAGAGAGAAGGGGAGGGAGGGAGGGAGGAAACAGCCAGACAGAGACAGAGACAGAGACACAGAGAATGTTTGTGGATACGTTCTTTTCAGCGTGGGCGATCGTGAGGGGCATACTATCGTCCAACCAGTACAAATAATGGCCACTTCTTTGAAGCGATATGATAGCTCATAAAATACCCGCCAAAGGAACTTCAGAGTTTACTGGAACTTTCAGGACCTAGAGATGTTCCTTCACTGTCATTCGATAAGCTCCATCCATACTGGATATAACTGCTGCACCTGTGTGTCGATTTAAACGGTAACCACGATTTAGATCATGACCCGAGGCACGTGCATTATGAGAAATGTTTCTTAACGTCGTTATGATAGTAATGATGATGATGATGATGATGACGATAATGATGATGATGATGATGATGATCCTGCTGCTGCTGCTGCTGCTGATGATGATGGTGAATACGCCTCCCTCCCCCCCCCCCCCCCCCACTCCCCTGCCCCAATACGCCCACTATGTCAAGCCCTTCATCCACGCTCCCTCTGCCCCAATACGCCCACCACATCACGCCCTTCATCCGAAACCCCTCTGCCCAGTACGTCCACCACGTCACGCCCTTCATCTGTGTCCCCTCTGCCCAATACGCCCACCACGTCACGCCCTTCATCTTTGTCCCCTCTGCCCAATACGCCCACTACGTCACGCCCTTCATCTGTGTCCCCTCTGCCCAATACGCCCACTACGTCACGCCCTTCATCTGTGTCCCCTCTGCCCAATACGCCCACTACGTCACGCCCTTCATCTGTGTCCCCTCTGCCCAATACGCCCACTACGTCACGCCCTTCATCTGTGTCCCCTCTGCCCAATACGCCCACCACGACACGCCCTTCATCTGTGTCCCCTCTGCCCAATACGCCCACTACGTCACGCCCTTCATCTGTGTCCCCTCTGCCCAATACGCCCACTACGTCACGCCCTTCATCTGTGTCCCCTCTGCCCAATACGCCCACCACGTCACGCCCTTCATCTGTGTCCCCTCTGCCCAATACGCCCACTACGTCACGCCCTTCATCTGTGTCCCCTCTGCCCAATACGCCCACACGTCACGCCCTTCATCTGTGTCCCCTCTGCCCAATACGCCCACCACGTCACGCCCTTCATCTGTGTCCCCTCTGCCCAATACGCCCACCACGTCACGCCCTTCATCTGTGTCCCCTCTGCCCAATACGCCCACTACGTCACGCCCTTCATCTGTGTCCCCTCTGCCCAATACGCCCACCACGTCACGCCCTTCATATGTGTCCCCTCTGCCCAATACGCCCACCACGTCACGCCCTTCATCTGTGTCCCCTCTGCCCAATACGCCCACCACGTCACGCCCTTCATCTGTGTCCCCTCTGCCCAATACGCCCACCACGTCACGCCCTTCACTGTGTCCCCTCTGCCCAATACGCCCACCACGTCACGCCCTTCATCTGTGTCCCCTCTGCCCAATACGCCCACCACGTCACGCCCTTCATCTGTGTCCCCTCTGCCCAATACGCCCACCACGTCACGCCCTTCATTCACGCCCCCCCCGCGATCCCAGCTGCCCACCACAGTCACGCCCTCACGTCGCCCCTGCCATTGACCCCCCCGTCACCCCATCCTGTTCCCCTCTGCATAGTATGCCCTACCACCCCCCTCCTCCCCTTCCATCCCCCCGTTTCCCCTCCCCTCGCCCACCCCCCCCCACACCCCCTCACCCACACCCACCGTCCCTCACGTCACGCCCTGATTGCCTCCCGTACCCCCACCATGTTACCCCTGCATCTGCACTCTACCCCCTCCTCCCCCCCCCCCTACCTCCCCCCCCCCACCCCCCCCCCCCCCCGCCCCCTCCTCATGTCACGCCCTGAAATTGCGCTCCTTGTACCCCCACCCATGTTACACCCTGCATCTGCACCTCCTCCCCGTCACACCCCCCACCCCTAAGTCACGTCCAGCAACCGCGACCACCTTAACACCCCCCCCCCCCCGCCCTCCCATGTCACACGCTGTGTTCCCGTCCGTTATAACCAGCTACCATGTTGCACGTGCATCTTCGACCCCGTACCCATGGGATGTTCTGCATAGGCGTTGCACGTCACCCCGCACGTCATTCTCTGTAGTCGTTTCTCCCCAACCCCTTGCCGCGTATGCCCATTCTTGTCACGACCAGCATCCGTGTCGCGTGTATACACACCCATGTCACGCCCTACGTCTGTGACTCACCGCCCGCCCGCCTAGTGAAGGAATGAATGACTGAACGAATGAATGACTGAACGAATGAATGACTGAACGAATAATTGACTGAACGAATGAATGACTGAACGAATGGATGACCGACTGAACGAATGAATGACTGAACGAATGAATGACTGAACGAATGAATGACTGAACAAATGAATGACTGAACGAATGAATGACTGACTGAACGAATGATTGACTGAATGAATGAATGACCGACTGAACGAATGAATGACTGAACGAATGGATGACCGACTGAACGAATGACCGACTGAACGACTGAACGAATGAATGACTGAACGAATGACTGACTGAACGAATGAATGACCGACTGAACGACTGAACGAATGAATGACTGAACGAATGAATGACCGACTGAACGACTGAACGAATGAATGACTGAACGAATGAATGACCGACTGAACGAATGAATGACTGAACGACTGAACGAATGAATGACTGAACAATGAATGACTGAACGAATGAACGAGTCAATGGCTGAACGAGTGAATTATTGAACGATCTACTGACCGATTGAACGAATGAATGACTGAACGACCGACTGACCGATTGAAACGAATGAATGACTGAACGATCTACTGACCGACTGAACGAATGAATGACTGAACGACCGACTGACCGATTGAACGAATGAATGACTGAACGATCTACTGACCGACTGAACGAATGAATGACTGAACGACCGACTGACCGATTGAACGAATGAATGACTGAACGACCGACTAACCGACTGCACGAATGAATGACTGAACGACCGACTAACAGACTGAACGAATGAATGACTGAACGATCTACTGACCGACTGAACGAATGAATGACTGAACGACCGACTGACCGATTGAACGAATGAATGACTGAACGACCGACTGACCGACTGCACGAATGAATGACTGAACGACCGACTAACAGACTGAACGAATGAATGACTGAACGACTGAACGAATGAACGACTGAACGACTGAACGAATGAATGACTGAACGAATGAATGACTGAACGAATGAACGAGTCAATGGCTGAACGAGTGAATTATTGAACGATCTACTGACCGATTGAACGAATGAATGACTGAACGACCGACTGACCGATTGAACGAATGAATGACTGAACGACCGACTGACCGACTGCACGAATGAATGACTGAACGACCGACTAACAGACTGAACGAATGAATGGCTGAACGACCGACTGACTGATTGAACGAATGAATGACTGAACGATCTACTGACCGACTGAACGAATGAATGACTGAACGACCGACTGACCGATTGAACGAATGAATGACTGAACGACCGACTGACCGACTTCACGAATGAATGACTGAACGACCGACTAACAGACTGAACGAATGAATGACTGAACGACCGACTGACCGACTGAACGACTGACTAATCGACTGAACGAATGAATGACTGAACGACCGACTAACCGACTGAAAAAATGAATGACTGAATGACCGACTAACCGATTGAACAAATGAATGACTGAACAGACCGACTAACCGACTGAACGAATGAATGACTGAACGACTGACTAATCGACTGAACGAATGAATGACTGAACGACCGATTAATCGACTGAACGAATGAATGACTGAACGACCGACTAACCGATTGAACGAATGAATGACTGAACGACCGACTGACCAGTTGAACGACTGACTAATCGACTGAACGAATGAATGACTGAACGACCGACTAACCAACTGAACGAATGAATGACTGAACGACCGACTAACCGACTGAACGAATGAATGACTGAACGACCGACTCACCGACCGAACGAGTGTATGACTGAATGACCGACTGAACGAATGAATGACTGAACGATCGATTGACCGACTGAACGAATGAATCACTTACCGACTGAACGAATGAACCAATGAACGACCGATTCACCGACTGAACGAATGAATGACTGAACGACCGACCACTCACACACACACACACACACACACACACACACACACACAACACACACACACACACATACACACACACACACACACACACACACACACACACACACACACACACACACACACACACACACACAACAGTACACAAAACAGCGTAGCACATCATAACAAACACACGCACTCGAATATACGCGAGCGCGCGAGAGCAAACACACACACACACACACACACACGAGCGCGCGCGCGCGCGCGCGCGCGTGCGCGCCCACGTACGCACGCATGCACGCACGCACGCACCACCACACACACACACACACACACACACACACACACACCACACATCTGTTTGCTATCACTAATGTCGACATACGTTAAACTGAATAAGAAACAACAACAACCAGCCGCAGTGGCGAAGTGATTAGCGTCGCGGACTCCCGGCTGGGAGGTCGTGGGTTCGATTACCATCACAGTCATGTGGGATTTGTCTGCTCCGACCGGCTCCTACCCAGAGTTGAGTTTGCTACGGGCTCAGCTGGGAAGACTGGGACACAGTCGAGTTTCATCCACTTAATGGATGCGTCTCTGAGAGTGTTGCTCAAATTTCCTGACCAACACTGCAGGTGTCTGTATCTGTCGGGCCTGGTTGACGCCGGGATATATTATGAAAGGAAGCGTAGAGTACCTGATTTAGTTCCGTCGGGGTCACCGGTATCGGCAAGTCCATGGGGGCTGTCGTTAGACGGACGTGGTAGCGCCCTCCGGAGGGAGAGCTCATTCACGCCGGCTCCGCGGCTAAGCAATTATTGTCGTCAGTAGGGGGCTTAGTAGGTGGTGTCCTGCGTATGTTGGATCAGAACAAGCACCACTGAACACCACCGAAGTGACTCGGCAGCAGTGCAGTGTCTCCTCCGGTGGGTTGCCTCTTGACGACTTGACATCGACTGCTCCCTGTGGATTGCCGGTGCCGGGGCTGCGGCGGGACTGACCGGGCTGTGAAGGTGAACGGGGTGTCGGAATGAGCGGCGTGGGTGCAATGCCACTGAGGTGGCACAGAAGATGGGTCAGCAAAAAAAAACAAAAAACAAAAACAAAAAACAACGACGACAGTAACAACCATCCTCCACACACACACACACACACACACACACACACACACACACACACACACACACACACACACACACACACACACACATTGTGCGCGCGCGCACACAGTCAAACACTCTTAATAATAATACCTCTGTTTCGCTCTGTCTCTGTCTCTTTCTCTCTCTCTCAAACACACACACGCATACACACACACACACACACACACACACACACACACACACACACACACACACACATTAACCTCGCGAGACCGACCATATGTTCAGACCGCTAGGTATATATATATGTATGTGTATATATATATATATAATATATTATATTGTGTGTGTGTGTGTGTGTGTGTGTTGTGTACATATATATATATATATATATATATATAGGAGAGAGAGAGAGAGAGAGAGAGAGAGAGAGAGAGACGTCTGGTCTGCATGTTTTCCCCGGAGACCTTGGAGGCCTGTCACGCTGACTGAACCGGCGTAAATCATCCCCTCAGGGCACCGTTCATTCTGGCACCACATCATAAATAAACCGCGGACAATCTCCAGCAAAGCGCGACGGCTCAGGGTGTCACTGGGTGTGGAACGATAAGTTAATACTTAGACCCCGCAGTCCCAGAGCTCCACACAAATCCAGCCAAGCTCGTTGTGAAAAGTCCTAATTGGCGCACCTCGTGTCAATGAACAAACAAGTACGAAACTAACGCCTGTCTGAAGTATTAGCTCCAAACCCCGCAAAGCAGACCTGGAATTTTTGGCAGAATTAGTTCCGTACGATCCATCGAACGATCGAAAAGAAAAAAAAAATCTGGATGTTACTCGTTCCATGCGAATACTGACCACCGCGTCACTAATCTGCCGACTTCGCTACGGGCCAGCCGTCCACAATCAGCGACTAACAGCAATCGGCTGACCTCTGCTCACCTTTGCAACTGACATCAAAGACCCGCGCGCTGCTCACCCGTATCTGTGGTCACGCAACACGACATCCTTGGTTCTCGTCACGGGAATCTTCATCCGTGAATAACACCTCAGCGTGTCCAGGCGGCACGTGTAAGGTTTACCTGTCGGATACGGTTTTCGTTGGCTGCGATTCCTCTCGCTACATTCTCCAGGCGTGAAGGCGAAAGACGAACTCAGCCACGGCCAAACACCTTCACTGGGTTGTGTCAACGAGCAGTGGAGAAAAACAATAGGGCTGAGTGCAAGGAGAGAGAGAGAGAGAGAGAGAGAGAGAGAGAGAGAGAGAGAGAGAGAGAGAGAGAGACAGACAGAACGAGAGAGAGAGAGAGAGAGAGAGGAGAGAGAGAGGAGACAGAGAGGGAGGGAGGGAGAAATATAGAAAGGGAGAGCGAGAGAGAGAGGGAGAGAGAGAGAGGGACAGAGAGAGAGAGAGAGACGGAACGAGAGAAGAGGGAGGGAGAAATATAGAAAGAGAGAGAGAGAGAGAGAGAGCGAGAGAGAGCGAAGAGAGAGAGGGAGAGAGAGGGAGAGAGAGACAGACAGAGAGAAAGAGAGACAGACAGACAGACAGAGAAAGAGAAAGAGAAGGGACAGAGGTAGGGGGAGGTGGCGGGAGTGAGG
Organism: Conus canariensis; assembly: GCA_033310375.1. Lineage (NCBI taxonomy): Eukaryota > Metazoa > Mollusca > Gastropoda > Neogastropoda > Conidae > Conus > Conus canariensis. The sequence continues at coordinate 79,100,196 of CM065724.1, forward strand.
AGTAAAGGGGAAGGAAGGAAGAAGGGAAGGGGAGGGGAGGGAAGGGGAGGGGAAGGGGTAGAAGTGCATGCGGTGTGAACAAATAAACAAACGAAATTCCGAGGTGAGAGCCGTGGAGCGTTATCTGAAAGAAAACAGCAAACAAGAATGGTGAGAAGAAAAAAAAAGAAAAAGAAAAAAAAAAGACGAAAGAAAATGCAACGCACTGGAATAGCAGAAGAAAAAAAAAGAAAGAAAAAGGTCGAAAAAAAAGGAAAGAAAGATAAAGAAAAAGAAAAGAATTTGATGAGAAGAAAAGATGAGGAAAGGAAAAATAATACTGAAACTGGTATGCCGATATTGTCTTCTACAAATACTAGCAATTTCCACAATCAGCACTACAACTGCTGCTGCTGCTGCTGTTGTTACTACTACTACTACTGCTGCTGTTGTTACTACTACTACTACTGCTGCTGTTGTTACTACTACTACTACTGCTGCTGTTGCGGCTGCTGTTGCTGCTGCTGCTGTTGCTGTTGCTGCTGCTGCTGTTCTGCTGCTGCTGCTGCTGCTGCTGCTGTGCTGCTGTTTTTTTCTGCTGCTGCTGCCGTTATTGCTACTCCTGTTGATACAATTGCCGTCGCCGCTGCTGCTACTGCTACATCTGCTTCTCCTGCTGCTGTTTCTGTTGCTGCTGCTACTCCGTCTGTTATTACTACAGTTGTTGATATGATAGATTCCATCGCCGTTACTACGTTGCTGATATGATGGATCCTATCGCTGTTACTACTGTTGCTGATATGATGGATCCTATCGCTGATACTACTGTTGCTGATATGATGGATCCTATCGCTGTTTCTACTGTTGCTAATATGATGGATCCTATCGCTGTTACTACTGTTGCTGATATGATGGATCCTATCGCTGATACTACTGTTGCTGATATGATGGATCCTATCGCTGTTACTACTGTTGCTAATATGATGGATCCTATCGCTGTTACTACTGTTACTGATATGATGGATCCTATCGCTGTTACTACTGTTGCTACTCTGTCTGTTAATACTACTGCTGCTGATATGATGGATCCTATCGCTGTTACTACTGTTACTGATATGATGGATCCTATCGCTGTTACTACTGCTGCTGATATGATGGATCCTATCGCTGTTACTACTGTTGCTGATATGATGGATCCTATCGCTGTTACTACTGTTGCTGATATGATGGATCCTATCGCTGTTACTACTGTTGCTGATATGATGGATCCTATCGCTGTTACTACTGTTGCTGATATGATGATCCTATCGCTGTTACTACTGTTGCTAATATATGGATCCTATCGCTGTTACTACTGTTGCTGATATGATGGATCCTATCGCTGTTACTACTGTTGCTGATATGATGGATCCTATCGCTGTTACTACTGTTGCTGATATGATGGATCCTATCGCTGTTACTACTGTTGCTGATATGATGGATCCTATCGCTGTTACTACTGTTGCTGCCCCCACTGGTACTTATGCTGCTGTTGCTACTACCGCTTCCATTATAACTGCTGCTGCTGCTCTTCCTCTTCCTTGTACTTGTGCTGCTGCTAATAATAATAATAATGATGATACTACTACTGCTGCTGCTAATAATGATGATACTACAGCTACTACTGCTGCTACTAATAATGATGATACTACGGCTACTACTGCTACTGCTGCTGCTAATAATGATGATACTACAGCTACTACTGCTACTGTTGCTGCTGCTAATAATGATGATACTACAGCTACTACTGCTACTGCTGCTGCTGCTAATAATGATGATACTACAGCTACTACTGCTACTGCTGCTACTAATAATGATGATACTACAGCTACTACTGCTACTGCTGCGCTGCTAATAATGATGATACTACAGCTACTACTGCTACTGCTGCTGCTGCTAATAATGATGATACTACAGCTACTACTGCTACTGCTGCTGCTACTAATAATGATGATACTACAGCTACTACTGCTACTGCTGCTGCTGCTAATAATGATGATACTACAGCTACTACTGCTACTGCTGCTGCTAATAATGATGATACTACAGCTACCACTGCTGCTGCTAATAATGATGATACTACAGCTACTGCAGCTAGTGCTGCTGCTAATAATGATGATACTACAGCTACTGCTGCTGCTGCTAATAATGATGACACTACAGCTACTACTGCTGCTGCTGCTGCTGCTAATAATGATGATACTACAGCTACTACTGCTGCTGCTAATAATGATGATACTACAGCTACTACTGCTGCTGCTGCTGCTAATAATGATGACACTACAGCTACTACTTCTGCTACTGCTGCTGCTGCTGCTAATAATGATGACACTACAGCTACTACTGCTGCTGCTGCTGCTAATAATGATGACACTACAGCTACTACTTCTGCTACTGCTGCTGCTAATAATGATGACACTACAGCTACTACTGCTGCTGCTGCTGCTAATAATGATGACACTACAGCTACTGCTGCTGCTGCTAATAATGATGACACTACAGCTACTTCTGCTACTGCTGCTGCTAATAATGATGATACTACAGCTACTGCTGCTGCTGCTAATAATGATGATACTACAGCTACTACTGCTGCTGCTGCTGCTAATAATGATGAAACTACAGCTACTACTGCTGCTGCTAATAATGATGATACTACAGCTACTACTGCTGCTGCTGCTGCTAATAATAATAATGATGACACTACAGCTACTACTGCTGCTGCTGCTGCTAATAATGATGATACTACAGCTACTACTGCTGCTGCTAATAATGATGATACTACAGCTACTGCTGCTGCTGCTAATAATGATGATACTACAGCTACTACTGCTGCTGCTGTTAATAATGATGATACTACAGCTACTGCTGCTGCTGCTAATAATGATGATACTACAGCTATACTGCTGCTGCTAATAATGATGATACACAGCTACTACTACTGCTGCTGCTAATAATGATGATACACAGCTACTGCTGCTGCTGCTTAATAATGATGATACTACAGCTACTACTGCTGCTGCTAATAATGATGATACCACAGCTACTACTGCTGCTGCTGCTAATAATGATGATACTACAGCTACTGCTGCTGCTGCTAATAATGATGATACTACAGCTACTACTGCTGCTGCTAATAATGATGATACCACAGCTACTACTGCTCGCACTGGCTGGTAATAATAATGATGATACTACATAGCTTACTAGCTTAGCTGCTGCTAATAATGATGATACCACAGCTACTACTGCTGCTGTGCTTAATAATGATGATACCACAGCTACTACTGCTGCTGCTGCTAATAATGAGTAGAATACGCACAGCTACTACTGCTGCTGCTGCTAATAATGATGATACCACAGCTACTACTAGCTGCTGCTGCTAATAAGAGATAACCACAGCTACTACTGCTGCTGCTGCTAATAATGATCACATACTAGCATGCTTATAACTACTACTGCGCGCTAATAATGATGATACCACAGCTACTACTGCTGCTGGTAATAATAATGAGAACCACAGCTACTGCTGCTGCTAATAATGATGATACCACAGCTACTACGCTGCTGCTTGGTCCAGCACACACAACAAATAGATGTGGGAAGGAAGGTAAAGGAACGGAAAGAGAAGGAAGGAAGGACAATACATGGGTACAATCAGAAAGAAGGAAGGGCCGAAGGGGGGAGGAATGGAGGGGGGATGTCTATCCCTATTTCAACACACACACACACACACACACACACACACACACACACACACACACACACACACACACACACACACACACACACCACAAATCCTTTTTCCCGCATCCAGACGATCAGACATGATCCACATGATAACAACTGAGCACATGGAGCAAGCAATAGGTCGACCTGTGAACAGCCGAAATCAGTCTGGTTGTTAGCAAAGGGTAACTTAGCACATGGAGCAAGCAATAGGTCGACCTGTGAACAGCCGAAATCAGTCTGGTCGTTAGCACATGGACTAAGCACTAGGTCGACCTGTGAACAGCCGAAATCAGTCTGGTTGTTAGCAAAAGGTAACTGAGCACATGGAGCAAGCAATAGGTCGACCTGTGAACAGCCGAAATCAGTCTGGTTGTTAGCCAAGGGTAACTTAGCACATGGAGCAAACAATAGGTCGACCTGTGAACAGCCAAAATCAGTCTGGTTGTTAGCCAAGGGTAACTTAGCACATGGAGCAAGCAATAGGTCGACATGTGAACAGCCGAAATCAGTCTGGTTGTTAGCAAGGGTAACTGAGCACATGGAGCAAGCAATAGGTCGACCTGTGAACAGCCGAAATCAGTCTGGTTGTTAGCAAAGGGTAACTGAGCACATGGAGCAAGCAATAGGTCGACCTGTGAACAGCCAAAATCAGTCTGGTTGTTAGCAAAGGGTAACTTAGCACATGGAGCAAGCAATAGGTCGACCTGTGAACAGCCGAAATCAGTCTGGTTGTTAGCAAAGGGTAACTTAGCACATGGAGCAAGCAATAGGTCGACATGTGAACAGCCAAAATCAGTCTGGTTGTTAGCAAAGGGTAACTTAGCACATGGAGCAAGCAATAGGTCGACCTGTGAACAGCAGAAATCAGTCTGGTTGTCAGCAAAGGGTAACTTAGCACATGGAGCAAGCAATAGGTCGACATGTGAACAGCCAAAATCAGTCTGGTTGTTAGCCAAGGGTAACTAGCACATGGAGCAAGCAATAGGTCGACCTGTGAACAGCCGAAATCAGTCTGGTTGTTAGCAAAGGGTAACTGAGCACATGGAGCAAGCAATAGGTCGACCTGTGAACAGCAGAAATCAGTCTGGTTGTTAGCAAAGGGTAACTTAGCACATGGAGCAAGCAATAGGTCGACCTGTGAACAGCCGAAATCAGTCTGGTTGTTAGCAAAATGGACTAACAAACTAGGTCGACCTGTGAACAGCCGAAATCAGTCTGGTTGTTAGCAAAGGTAACTAGCACATGAGCAGCAATGAGTCGACCTGTAACAGCCGAAAATCAGTCTGGTTTGTTTACACATGCAACAAGCACTAGGACTGACTGATGAACAAGCCGAAATCAGTCGGTTCTTAGC
>CM065724.1:79110296-79115296 GCA_033310375.1 Conus canariensis
ACAATGGGAACGAAGAAATGCTGTGTGTGTGTGTGTGTGTGTGTGTGTGTGTGTGTGTGTGTGTGTGTGTGTGTGTGTGTGTCTGTCTGTCTGTCTGTCGCTGTCCGTCGGTCAAAATGTGTTCCGCTCGCTCCAGACAAAACTGCTGGACCGATCTTTCGGAAAATTTGTAGATATGTTCATTATGGGTCACGGATGATGCCTGATGTTTTATTTTACCAGAATAGCTGTTACTAACGGTATAAATAATAATTTTGTGATGTACAGTTTAAGCAATAACTGTTTATAAACTTAAGTGTAACCAACCTTGGAAATCTTCGGTAGTATAGTGGATAGTGTCCCCGCCTGTCACGCGGGAGACCTGGGTTCATTTCCCCGCCGGGGAGAGTAGTTTGTTTTTTCTTTTCTCTTATACACAAAATTCCTACCACCAAAAGGGGAGAAAGTGCTATAGTGACTGATTTATATACATATGTATTTTCTTTTGTTGTACTACTACTTACTGGGAGTGCGTTTATATGCTTTGCATCTTGTTCTTTTTCTTGTTGGTAGTGATGGTGGGAGTGGGAACATAGTAAATGGAAAGGGATGGTGGACAGGGGGAATGAGGGAAAGGGACTGGCTGGGAGTTTGCATTGACCAGCGCTCGGCTCTGACGTGGTCTTTGGCAAACCAGTGATGTTTTCTTGTGATTCACATGATTTTACAGGTCAAAACTATCACGCACCAGCGCGTGTTCTGTCCTACTGTATCCAAATTTGTGTTACATTTGATTCACAACTCCCCAGACCCTGCCTCCCTGCAGTTTAGTGTTGTAACCACCCCACCCCCACCCCTCTTCCCCCTCCTCTTTGTTGGAAGTTTCCCTTCGATTTATGGAATTTGTATAGTTTAAGGGTTTGTTGTTGTTGTTGTTGTTGTTGTTGTTGTTGTTGTTGTTGTTGTTGTTTCATCTTTATCCATTTCATTTTATTTTGCTTGGTCGTAGATTATTTAAGGTCCGTTTGATTTTCGAATTTTGCTTCATTTTAGCTTGTGTATTTGTTCTTCTTTTAACTGAATTATACATTTTTCGGATGAGCTTTAACAAGGTAACAAGGATAAAGTTCCAACACAAAACGAGGCGAAGAGAGAGAGAGAGAGAGAGAGAGAGAGAGAGAGAGAGAGAGGAGCGGAAGCTGAGCCTAATTACCCACAATCCGACACCTGCAATGAAGAGTGAGTGACGCCCCCTAGCGGAGATGATGACACTTAAGGACGGTGCCGTCCAATTTGGTCCCTGCACACACACACTGCGCGCCATTGTACAGGGCAAGGCAGGGGATTGGCTCTCGCAGTCATGCCAAAAACTGTTGAACAGATTCCTCCACATTTTTTAGTTGGACTCTCTCTCTCCTCTCTCTCTCTCTCTCTCTCTCTCTGTCTTCTTTGTACTGATGGACCTCATTCTTTTCTCTCAAGTACTTTGTTTATCTCTCTCTCTCTCTCTCTCTCACCACGAGAGAGAGAGAGGGAGGGAGAGAGAGAGAGAGAGAGAGAGAGAGAGAAGGAGAGAGAGAGAGAGAGAGGGAGAGACAGCGAGAGGGAGAGGCGAAGGGTAAATAATACTCTATAATCGCCCAAAGTCAGTGCATTAGAAGGTAAAATATGAATAACAATGGATCAATTGTATGTTGAATTTTCTACATATTTTGTGGTTAGCTCTATCGTGTTTACATTGTTGTTGTCTGTCTTTTCTTTTCCTAGGACACAGCACTTTTCACACTGCGTAGTGAAAGCTTCTGACAGGGTTCTTTGTGATGGGCTGGGCGTAGTGAAGCCCTCTGACAGGGTTCTTTGTGATGGGCTGGGCGTAGTGAAAGCCTCTGACAGGGTTCTTTGTGATGGGCTGGGCGTAGTGAAGCCCTCTAACAGGGTTCTTTGTGATGGCTGGGCGTAGTGAAAGCCCTCTGACAGGGTTCTTTGTGATGGGCTGAGCGTAGTGAAAGCCTCGGACAGGGTTCTTTGTGATGGGCTGGGCGTAGTGAAAGCCTCTGACAGGGTTCTTTGTGATGGGCTGGGCGTAGTGAAACCGTCTGACAGGGTTCTTTGTGATGGGCTGGGCGTAATGAAAGCCTCGGACAGGGTTCATTGTGATGGGCTGGGCGTAGTGAAAGCCTCGGACAGGTTCTTTGTGATGGGCTGAGCGTAGTGAAGCCCTCTGCCAGGGTTCTTTGTGATGGGCTGGGCGTAGTGAAAGCCCTCTGACAGGGTTCTTTGTGATGGGCTGGGCGTAGAGAAAGCCTCTGACAGGGTTCTTTGTGATGGGCTGGGCGTAGTGAAGCCCTCTGACAGGATTCTTTGTGATGGACTGGCGTAGTTAATCCCTTTGACAGGGTTCATTGTGATGGGCTGGGCGTAGTGAAGCCCTCTGACAGGGTTCTTTGTGATGGGTGGACGTAGTGGAAGCCTCTGACAGGGTCCGTTGTGATGGGCTGGGCGTAGTGAAGCCCTCTGATAGGGTTCTTTGTGATGGGCTGGGCGTAGTGAAGCCCTCTGACAGGTTCTTTGTGATGGACTGGGCGTAGTGAATCCCTTTGACAGGGTTCTTTGTGATGGGCTGGGCGTAGTGAAGCCCTCTGACAGGGTTCTTTGTGATGGGTGGCGTAGTGAAGCTCTGACAGGGTCGTTGTGATGGGCTGGGCGTAGTGAAGCCCTCTGACTAGGGTTCTTTGTGATGGGCTGGGCGTAGTGAAGCCCTCTGACAGGGTTCTTTTGATGGACTGGCGTAGTGAAACCTCTACAGGGTTCTTTGTGATGGCTGGCGTAGTGAAAGCCCTCTGCACAGGTTCTTTGTGATGGGCTGGGCGTAGTGAAACCCTCTGACAGGGTTCTTTGTGATGGGCTGGGCGTAGTGAAAGCCTCTGACATGGTTCTTTGTGATGGGCTGGGCGTATTGAAGCCTCTGACAGGGTTCATTGTGATGGGCTGGGCGTATGAAACCGTCTACAGGGTTCTTTGTGATGGGCTGGGCGTAGTGAAACCCTCTGACAGGGTTCTTTGTGATGGGCTGGGCGTAGTGAAACCGTCTGACAGGTTCTTTGTGTTGGGTGGGCGTAGTGAAACCGTCTGACAGGGTTCTTTGTGTTGGACGTGGCGTAGTGAAAGCTTCTGACAGGGTTCTTTGTGATGGGCTGGGCGTAGTGAAAGCTTCTGACAGGGTTCTTTGTGATGGGCTGGGCGTAATGAAACCTCTGACAGGGTTCTTTGTGATGGGCTGGGCGTAGTGAAGCCTCTGACAGGGTTCTTTGTGATGGGCTGGGCGTAGTGAAGCCCCCTGACAGGGTTCTTTGTGATGGGCTGGGCGTAGTGAAGCCCTCTGCCAGGGTTCTTTGTGATGGGCTGGCCGTAGTGAAAGCTTCTGACAGGGTTCTTTGTGATGGGCTGGGCGTATTGAAGCCCTCTGGCAGGGTTCTTTGTGATGGGCTGGGCGTAGTGAAAGCCTCGGACAGGGTTCTTTGTGATGGACTGGGCGTAGTGAAAGCCTCTGACAGGTTCTTTGTGTTGGACGTGGCGTATTGAAACCCTCTGACAGGGTTCATTGTGATGGCTGGGCGTAGTGAAACCCTCTGACAGGGTCCTTGTGATGGGCTGGGCGTAGTGAAGCCCTCTGACAGGGTTCTTTGTGATGGGCCTGGGCGTAGTGAAGCCCCCTGACATGGTTCTTTGTGATGGGCTGGGCAATAGGAAAACCGAAGCAGAACATGCAGCAATGCGGGGACTCCTGCGGTGAGTGTGCTATGCGAGGGTGCAAATCTTTTCAGCGCTTCTTGGACAGAGGGCGGAGACAGTTTAGAATGAAATCAAACGTTAAGAAGCTGAATCCAGCGCAAAATGCCTTAAATATGAAACGTTGACAACAATTTTTTCCATGATTACAAAATAACCAAATAAGTTAAAAAATTACAGATGAGCCAAAAGAAGACAGTGCGCAGAAACTTCAACTCAGAAGTGATACACACACATCTGTAGGACACAAACATACATACATACACAAAGTGTTCATTTCAACGTAACAATGATCTGTTGGACACAAACATAACATACATACATACATACATACATACATATATACATACATACATACATACAAACACAAAGGTTCATTTCAACTTAGCAATGATCTGTACGACACAAACATACATAAACACACAAAGCGTTCATTTCAACTTAGCAATTATCTATATAGGACACAATCATACATACATACATACACAAAACGTTCATTTCAACTTAGCAATGATCTGTAGGACACAAACATACATAAACACACAAAGCGTTCATTTCAACTTAGCAATTATCTATATAGGACACAATCATACATATCATACATACACAAAGCGTTCATTTCAACTTAGCAATTATCTACATAGGACACAATCATACATACATACATATACAAAGCGTTCATTCCAACTTAGCAATTATCTACATAGGACACAATCATACATACATACATACATACACAAAGCGTTCATTTCAACTTAGCAATTATCTACATAGGACACAATCATACATACATACAAAGCGTTCATTTCAACTTAGCAATGATCTGTAGGACACAATCATACATACATACATACACAAAGCGTTCATTTCAACTTAGCAATGATCTGTAGGACACAATCATACATACATACATACACAAGAGCGTTCATTTCAACTTCGCAATGAGCGATTTAAACGAAACCAAAAGAAGAGGAAGAAGAACAAAATCGTAAATGAAAAAAAAACCCAGCTGATATACAATGCAAATGATCAACCGTTAGATAAATTCACACTATATAACACACAGTATATTACTGGAACCAGCGATAATCTTACGTTTGAGTTGTGTGGTTTTCTTTAGCATACATTTAAGAAGAAAGAAAAACAAAAGACGGGTACATGCATCTCCCCCTGGAAATTGGCCTTTTTCTCCGGTGACTAATTGAATGACAGACCAAAGACTGCTGGTGTCT
>CM065724.1:79125296-79129790 GCA_033310375.1 Conus canariensis
TGTTCAGTGTTTGACGATCGGTCTGTGGTGAGCGGGCTGCCTTCCTGCAGCCTGCAGGGAGAGGGGCGATGTTGTGTCGGCTTATCTGTGCCCGCTGCCAGGCGTGTCTAGACCCCCTCTTCAGGTGGAGAGCGAAAGGGGGGACCACTTCATTATAGGGTCCTCTCGCAGTCACACCCCCCCCCCCTTCCTCATCTCTCCCCCCCTCCCCCCCCCCCCCCCCTCTTGCAGTCCGTTCCGTCAACGCTGCAGCTTCCAGTGAAGTTGGAGCCGGTGTATTTGAATCGAGTTGATAAAAGCTGTGCCATCACCCCCCACCCCCACCCCCCACAACCCTCCGACCCCCCGTCTCTCTCTCTCTCTCTCTCTCTCTCCTCTCGCCCCTTCCTTCCTCCCCTTTCCTTCCTCCCCTCCCCCCCCCCTCCCCCACGGCTTAAGAATGGAATGAGACAGTGTTGCATTTCAAACATCAGCAATACAAGTGAAAACGAAGCGAAACAAAACAAAGCACAGTATTCAGCTGTACGTAAAGGAACGAATCAGTCAGCCAGTCGACAGCAAGGACACATGAAGCCACCTTCCCCCATTCCCACCAGCACCTCCGACAGGTGAAAAGTGTGTGTGTGTGTGTGTGTGTGTGTGTGTGTGTGGTTGTGTTGTGTGTGTGTGTGTGTACGCGCGCGCGCGTGAGTGTTTGTGTGTGTGTGTGTGTGTGTGTGTGTGTGTGTGTACGCGCGCGCGCGTGAGTCTCTGTGTGTGTGTGTGTGTGTGTGTGTGTGTTTTGTGTGTGTGTGTGTGAGAGAGAGAGAGAGAGAGAGAAGAGAGAGAGAGAGAGGAGATGGGGTGGGGGGGGGGAGGCGGCGAACACCTTACAGTAACCAAAAAAAAAAAAATGACGAGGAGAAAAGCAAGCAGCGCACTCAGCTCCACAGCGAAACGAACTTGTTTCACCCCCACAACGTTCCTCCATCCCAGGCAACTTTTTTTTTTCTTTTCATTAGCATGATTATTTTATATCTTGGATTTTATTTTTAGATGGCGCAGCTTATTCCTGGCGCACACACAACACACACACACACAACACACACACACACACACACACACACTACTTCCCTCTGGTGGTAATGTCAATGACAACATGACCAGCAGGGGGGACAACCTATCTGTTCAGGATTCCCCGCTCCCGCACCACTAGCTGTGGGGGTCAGACAGGTCATTATGTAAATAGTCTACCATGTTGATAACATTTTGCATGGAAAAAGCGTGGAAAAAGACAAAACAACGTGATGATTAGAATCTGAGAGAGAAGAGAGAGAGAGAGAGAAGATTTGTAGGTGAGTGAGTGAAAGAAGGTGGTTGTGTCTAATGAATAGAACCGTATGCGGTCCTTCTCGTCCTCCTCATTTATCTTATCATCGTCGTCGCCGTTGTTGTTATGATATTTTGCCATAAAAATTGTGGTTATGGTAACCAGACCGACCCTTTTTCCTACCGATTTTTACACTTTTTTCGACGATCGAAAGAAAAGGAATTAAGAAAAGAAAAAAAAAAAAAAAAAAAAGAGAAGGGAAAAAAAAAGCCGAACTCGTCCGGTCTTGAGTGTGCCATCCAAACCTCAAAGAAGAGGTATTTGTCGTGGGATCTTAAGTATTGAAAAATGGCTGCTGTACGCGCCTTGTGTTAGTAAATAACAGGATAACAATTTTATTGGTCCAAAAGATGGAAAATTCATTTTCGACAGCACGGCAACCATATACCAGGACAATACACAAACACAGAAAGAAAAAAGGCGTAAATTGCCTGTGTAAGACTCAATAGTAAATCATCCCATCAGTAAAATATTGTCATGCAAACACAAACACTCTTCCCACACATACCCTCCCGCCTGCCCCCCCCCCCCCCCCCCCCCACACACACACACACACACACACACACACACACACACACACACACAAACACACACACACGCACCACACCACACACACACACACACACACACACACACACACACACACACACACACACACACACACACACACACACACAAACACATGTGCGTACAACCAGTGCGTGTTTGCAGGGCTAACATCCTCCACCAATCCATAAAATTGTAAAATTGAAAAACTGCGAAGAAAAAAATAGTGGGAAAAAGATGTCAGTGAATCCAGTGTAGCGCTTGTCGCATTTTTTTCTTGTTCTTTATACTGTGCAAGACAATACTAACTTCACAAGACCAGGTGTAAACTTCCCCGCTAGAGAGGGCAGCAGGCAACAAAAGAGATCGATGAAAGCCGAACCAGTGGTCCTGGTTCCAGTGGGACCGAAGAGTGAAGCATCATCACTAGAGGTTCACCTTTGTCGGCATACTGACTGCACTGTTTAGAGGGAGTTTCAGCATTGTCCGGGGACCAGGAGAGGGATGAGGAAGGGGTAGGGGTAAGTGGGGGCGGGTGATTTTGTGCTTTTCGTCGATGGAAGTCCTGATTGGACAAACAAACAAACAAAAGAACAAAAAAAAAAAAAAAAAAAGACAAAAGCGAACACCGCAGTATTGAAAGTCGGCTACACATGTGTCGGTCTCTCCCCTCCCCCACCACCTCCTCCTCCGCCCCCCAAGTTCCCGAAACCAAAACGATTTTTCCCCCCTTTTTGCCATATAGTGATGATGGTGATGAACAAAGAAGGGATGTATTGCTGAGCTACGATTCAGTATTTTTGCGCCGCTTTGTTCTTGTGATTTTTCTTTCTTTCTTTTAAACTCTTGAAAAAATCATTCGTTCTCTTTCAGTGTTAGCTGGGTTTTTTTTTTGTTTTGTTTTTTGTTTTTGTTTTTTGCGTGTCGGTCTGTCTCTGTTTGGTTGTCCGCCTTTCAGCATCCAGCTGACCGCTGCCCGCTGACCGGTGGCGCCCGAAGAAGATCTGCATAGTCGGCTGGGCCATCGTAACACTGAAACTGACACTGACCAATGGCGTCCCTTCTCCCAACCCCCTTTCTCCCAACAGAGTTGTAGTCATGGGCCAAGACGATGCTTGCTCCTGTGACAAAGACAAATGAAAAAAAAAAAATCATCGTATGCGTTGCATTTATCATTGTGGTCATGGACGTGGTCATCATCTCATCATCATCATCATCATCACCGTCGTCATCGTCGTCATCATCATCATCGTCATCATCATCATCATCATCATCACCGTCATCGCGTCGTCGTCGTCATCGTTGTCATCGTCGTTGTCGTCGTCGTCGTCGTCGTCCTCCTCCTCCTCCACCACCACTGTTGCCTGTCGCTGAAAGGGTAAAGGCGGGGAGTCGGATAAACGAAGGCGACTTAGCGTTGTTCCCAGATGTAAATCCGTGCCGTCATTTTATTGGTGTTTGTTTGGTTTGTTGGTATTGGTGATCACTTTGATTTTTATTGTTGTTTGTTTGGTTTGTTGGTATTGGTGATCACTTTGATTTTATTGTTTTTGTTTGGTTTGTTGGTATTGGTGATCACTTTGATTTTATGTTGTTTGTTTGGTTTGTTGGTATTGGTGATCACTTTGATTTTATTGGTGTTTGTTTGGTTTGTTGGTATTGGTGATCACTTCGATCACTCGCACTTTATACGTCCCTGGTTACATTAACAGTGTGTGTGTGTGTGTGTGTGTGTGTGTGTGTGTGTGTGTGTGTGTGTGAGAGAGAGAGAGAGAGAGAGAGAGAGAGAGAGAGAGAGAGAGAGAGAGAGAGAGAGAGAAAGAGCGCGTGTGTGTGTGTGTATTAAAAACGGAGACTGTGGAAGAGGGAAGGGAAAAAAGGACGGACGGAATGTATGGCGAGAAACCAAAACGGAGATGTAATCGGACGATTAAATCTTTTAGCAGGGCCGGAAAAAGAGAGGGGGGGGGGGGGGGGGGGGGGGGGGGGGGGGGGGGGGGGGGAGGAGGGGGAGAAGGCGGGGAGGGGGTGGAGAGAAGGGGAAGGGGGGGAAGGGGGGGGGGAGAGAGGGGTAAGGGGCACCACCTGCTATTGACATTGTCCCTTGTAGAGAAAAGTGAAATGGGGCGGAAAAGAGCGGCGATGGCTTTGGGGTCTGTCAGTCACGGTGTGAACAAGGTGAATGGTAACGTCGTATCGGTTCTCGCCGCGGGCGGCTGGCCATATCGGCAGGGATTAAGTCGTCATAACATCGACTTAGCCGGGGCCCAAGACGACCGTCAGGGCCCCAGTTGCGACGACGACGACAACACACACACACACACACACACACACACACACACACACACACACACACCCTCTCACACACACACACTCTCTCTCTCCACACACACACACACACACACACACACACACACACACACACACACACACACACAACACACACACACCCCAGCTAGGGCAGTGTGGTGCAAGGTGGGAGAGAGGGGTGGTGGTGATGGGTATTCTAACCGGATTGGAACTCTTTGAGGGGATTGCGTTATGTTAGTTGGCCACTCGTCCGAACTGACCGCGTGTTC
>CM065724.1:79134890-79137390 GCA_033310375.1 Conus canariensis
AAGGTTATCATTTCATCCGTGTCTGTTTAAGGGCGGGGAGGGGGAAGAAGGGGGGGGGGGGGGGGGGGCGCTGAACCCGTTTTAACCAAACTTCGTCATTATATGGAACTGGCCCATGAACGAGCTCATTAATTAATTGATGGCGGACTAGCTCAGCTGGCAGAGTGCTGGATTTGTTATCTTGGTGATCCAGGGATTGCGGGTTCGAATCCCTGCCGGCCCCGTTTTCGTACAGTGGGATTGAAAAAAGATTTTTTTTTCTCTTCGGTGTTAATGCTGAGTTCTGATCCCTTTCCCTGAAAAGTCCCCCGGGAGAGAGATGATAAAACCGATGTTCCCTGTGTGAAGGCACGCTGGACGTAATTTGCTAAAAATGTAACATCGTCAGTTTGGACGACACGGACATACATAGCATGCATCTTCCGTGAAATATGGAAGGGGTAAGTGCCTGATATTCGACTGAAGAACACGGGAAACGAAGGACTGGCGCCGGCAGGCAGCCGTTCAATCGCCTCAAGCTGGCTGGACAGCCCTTTGTAGAAACCAGTGTGCGGAATGTAAACCGACGGAAACCTGGTCAGTAGAAGAGGATAGGTGCTGTGTAAGTACTGCCAGTAGTTAGAGTAAAAACAAGACATTAGCAATACTCCTTGCAAAGTGAGGCGACGGCAGGCGGAAATCTCAACACATTTCAAAGATGTTTTGATAAGGCTCCGCCAAAGAACATGGACAGAACGAATCACAAGACAAAACACGAGATGTTTTGACCTCCTAAAGTCTTCAGTGTTTCTTGCCTGAAGAAGACTTAGGAGGTCGAAACACGTCGTGTTTTGTCGTGTGATTCGTTTGTTTACGTTTTTTCGGCGGAGCCTTATGAATCATTTTTGAAATCAATAATACTAATGATAATAATAAAACTGTGAGAGCAGACAGGTGGTTCGGATCCGATCAAACGACAGTGGATCGGTCTTCATCACATGTAACTGACCCACTTCACAACAACAGTACAGCGTGACATAGCTTCCACAGGTCTGACGCAATGAATGGTATAACGCGGTTCCCGTCATTTCTAAATAGCATCCTTATTAGACCATTGAACTGAGCGTTAATTAGACAACATATTTTCAGTTTTGACGCGCTGGTGTGGCAAGCCATTTGTACTTCCGTGCGAAAAGTACTTTGCTTTTAAAAAAATTTTTTTTTGACGTACGCAGGTTGTACTCGGATACTTTTAGCGTACGCTAAATATGTTGTTTGTTTTTTGGCCACGCCGATCGTACCTTTCTCCTTCGACTTTTTTTGCCACGCCGATCGTACCTTTCTCCTTCGACTTTTTTTGCCACGCCGATCGTACCTTTCTCCTTCGAGTTTTTTTTACCACGCCGATCGTACCTTTCTCCTTCGACTTTTTTTGCCACGCCGATCGTACCTTTCTCCTTCGAGTTTTTTTGGCCACGCCGATCGTACCTTTCTCCTTCGAGTTTTTTTACCACGCCGATCGTACCTTTCTCCTTCGAGTTTTTTACCACGCGATCGTACCTTTCTCCTTCGAGTTTTTTTGCCACGCCGATCGTACCTTTCTCCTTCGAGTTTTTTTGCCACGCCGATCGTACCTTTCTCCTTCGAGTTTTTTTTGCCACGCCGATCGTACCTTTCTCCTTCGAGTTTTTTTGCCACGCCGATCGTACCTTTCTCCTTCGAGTTTTTTTGCCACGCCGATCGTACCTTTCTCCTTCGAGTTTTTTTGCCACGCCGATCGTACCTTTCTCCTTCGAGTTTTTTTGCCACGCCGATCGTACCTTTCTCCTTCGAGTTTAGCCACGAAAAGAAAGACCACCAAAAAAAAAAAAAAAAAAAAAAGGAAAAAAGGAATAGAACTACACTCTTGAGTTATTTTGGCATACGCGAAAAATGCTCGTTTTTTTTTTTTTTTTTTTTTTTTTTTTTGATAATGCGTGGTTGCAGTGTACATTCTCATTTCAATGTCTGTCATTGTATAGTTTGGGGTATACACGAATGCCCACTCACTTGAATGTTCATGTTACAAGCTGATCGACTTTATCTATCATCGTTTTTTTGTTTTGTTTTGGTATTCAGACTTAAATATTTAGGCAAGTGTGTGTGTGTGTGTGTGTGTGTGTGTGTGTGTGTGTGGTGTTGTGTGTGTGTGTGTGTGTGTGTGTGTGTGTGTGTGTGTGTGTGTGTGTGTGTGTGTGCTTGCTTAGGCAGAGCGCTTTTCGCGTACGCGAGGTGTTTTTAAGGAACCATTTTGCGGGAGAGGAGAAATGGTTGGGTCACGAGAAGCCTTTTTGATCATTCACCACACACACACACACACACACACACACACACACACACACACACACACACACACACACACACACACACACACACACACTCACACACACACACACACACACACCACACCACACACTCACACACACACACACACTCACACACACACACACACACACACACACACACACCACACACACACACA
>CM065724.1:79152390-79167390 GCA_033310375.1 Conus canariensis
CCCATTCCTATCATTTTCACTAACAGGAAGAACTACGCTGTCACCATTCCTGTCATTTTCACTAACAGGAAGAACTACGCTGTCCCCATTCCTGTCATTTTCACTAACAGGAAGAACTACGCTGTCCCCATTCCTGTCATTTTCACTAACAGGAAGAACTACGCTGTCCCCATTCCTGTCATTTTCACTAACAGGAAGAACTACGCTGTCCCCATTCCTATCATGTTCACTGACAGGAAGAACTACGCTGTCCCCATTCCTGTCATTTTCACTAACAGGAAGAACTACGCTGTCCCCATTCCTGTCATTTTCACTGACAGGAAGAACTACGCTGTCCCCATTCCTGTCATTTTCACTAACAGGAAGAACTACGCTGTCCCCATTCCTGTCATTTTCACTGACAGGAAGAACTACGCTGTCCCCATTCCTATCATTGTCACTGACAGGAAGAACTACGCTGTCACCATTCCTATCATTTTCACTAACAGGAAGAACTACGCTGTCCCCATTCCTATCATTTTCACTGACAGGAAAACTACGCTGTCCCCATTCCTGTCATTTTCACTGACAGGAAGAACTACGCTGTCCCCATTCCTATCATTTTCACTAACAGGAAGAACTACGCTGTCCCCATTCCTGTCATTTTCACTAACAGGAAGAACTACGCTGTCCCCATTCCTATCATTTTCACTAACAGGAAGAACTACGCTGTCCCCATTCCTATCATTTTCACTGACAGGAAGAACTACGCTGTCACCATTCCTATCATTTTCACTAACAGGAAGAACTACGCTGTCACCATTCCTATCATTTTCACTGACAGGAAAACCTACGCTGTCCCCATTCCTGTCATTTTCACTAACAGGAAGAACTACGCTGTCACCATTCCTATCATTTTCACTGACAGGAAGAACTACGCTGTCCCCATTCCTGTCATTTTCACTAACAGGAAGAACTACGCTGTCCCCATTCCTGTCATTTTCACTAACAGGAAGAACTACGCTGTCCCCATTCCTATCATTTTCACTAACAGGAAGAACTACGCTGTCCCCATTCCTATCATTTTCACTGACAGGAAGAACTACGCTGTCCCCGTTCCTGTCATTTTCACTAACAGGAAGAACTACGCTGTCCCCATTCCTGTCATTTTCACTAACAGGAAGAACTACGCTGTCCCCATTCCTATCATTTTCACTAACAGGAAGAACTACGCTGTCCCCATTCCTGTCATTTTCACTGACAGGAAGAACTACGCTGTCCCCATTCCTATCATTTTCACTAACAGGAAGAACTACGCTGTCCCCATTCCTGTCATTTTCACTGACAGGAAGAACTACGCTGTCCCCATTCCTGTCATTTTCACTGACAGGAAGAACTACGCTGTCCCCATTCCTATCATTTTCACTAACAGGAAGAACTACGCTGTCCCCATTCCTATCATTTTCACTGACAGGAAGAACACGCTGTCCCCATTCCTATCATTTTCACTAACAGAAGAACTACGCTGTCCCCATTCCTGTCATTTTCACTAACAGGAAGAACTACGCTGTCACCATTCCTATCATTTTCACTGACAGGAAGAACTACGCTGTCCCCATTCCTATCATTTTCACTGACAGGAAGAACTACGCTGTCCCCATTCCTATCATTTTCACTGACAGGAAGAACTACGCTGTCCCCATTCCTATCATTTTCACTAACAGAAGAACTACGCTGTCCCCATTCCTGTCATTTTCACTAACAGGAAGAACTACGCTGTCACCATTCCTATCATTTTCACTGACAGGAAGAACTACGCTGTCACCATTCCTATCATTTTCACTGACAGGAAGAACTACGCTGTCACCATTCCTATCATTTTCACTGACAGGAAGAACTACGCTGTCCCCATTCCTATCATTTTCACTGACAGGAAGAACTACGCTGTCCCCATTCCTGTCATTTTCACTAACAGGAAGAACTACGCTGTCCCCATTCCTGTCATTTTCACTGACAGGAAGAACTACGCTGTCCCCATTCCTGTCATTTTCACTGACAGGAAGAACTACGCTGTCACCATTCCTATCATTTTCACTGACAGGAAGAACTACGCTGTCCCCATTCCTGTCATTTTCACTAACAGGAAGAACTACGCTGTCCCCATTCCTGTCATTTTCACTAACAGGAAGAACTACGCTGTCCCCATTCCTGTCATTTTCACTAACAGGAAGAACTACGCTGTCCCCATTCCTATCATTTTCACTAACAGGAAGAACTACGCTGTCCCCATTCCTGTCATTTTCACTGACAGGAAGAACTACGCTGTCCCCATTCCTGTCATTTTCACTAACAGGAAGAACTACGCTGTCCCCATTCCTGTCATTTTCACTAACAGGAAGAACTACGCTGTCCCCATTCCTATCATTTTCACTGACAGGAAAAACTACGCTGTCCCCATTCCTGTCATTTTCACTAACAGGAAGAACTACGCTGTCCCCATTCCTGTCATTTTCACTGACAGGAAGAACTACGCTGTCCCCATTCCTGTCATTTTCACTAACAGGAAGAACTACGCTGTCCCCATTCCTGTCATTTTCACTGACAGGAAGAACTACGCTGTCCCCATTCCTGTCATTTTCACTGACAGGAAAACCTACGCTGTCCCCATTCCTGTCATTTTCACTGACAGGAAGAACTACGCTGTCCCCATTCCTGTCATTTTCACTGACAGGAAGAACTACGCTGTCCCCATTCCTGTCATTTTCACTAACAGGAAGAACTACGCTGTCCCCATTCCTATCATTTTCACTAACAGGAAGAACTACGCTGTCACCATTCCTATCATTTTCACTGACAGGAAGAACTACGCTGTCCCCATTCCTGTCATTTTCACTAACAGGAAGAACTACGCTGTCACCATTCCTGTCATTTTCACTAACAGGAAGAACTACGCTGTCCCCATTCCTGTCATTTTCACTAACAGGAAGAACTACGCTGTCCCCATTCCTGTCATTTTCACTAACAGGAAGAACTACGCTGTCCCCATTCCTGTCATTTTCACTAACAGAAGAACTACGCTGTCCCCATTCCTATCATTTTCACTAACAGGAAGAACTACGCTGTCCCCATTCCTGTCATTTTCACTGACAGGAAGAACTACGCTGTCCCCATTCCTATCATTTTCACTAACAGGAAGAACTACGCTGTCACCATTCCTGTCATTTTCACTAACAGGAAGAACTACGCTGTCCCCATTCCTATCATTTTCACTACAGGAAGAACTACGCTGTCCCCATTCCTGTCATTTTCACTAACAGGAAGAACTACGCTGTCCCCATTCCTGTCATTTTCACTAACAGGAAGAACTACGCTGTCCCCATTCCTATCATTTTCACTAACAGGAAGAACTACGCTGTCCCCATTCCTGTCATTTTCACTAACAGGAAGAACTACGCTGTCCCCATTCCTGTCATTTTCACTGACAGGAAGAACTACGCTGTCCCCATTCCTGTCATTTTCACTGACAGGAAGAACTACGCTGTCCCCATTCCTGTCATTTTCACTAACAGGAAGAACTACGCTGTCCCCATTCCTATCATTTTCACTAACAGGAAGAACTACGCTGTCCCCATTCCTGTCATTTTCACTGACAGGAAGAACTACGCTGTCCCCATTCCTGTCATTTTCACTAACAGGAAGAACTACGCTGTCCCCATTCCTGTCATTTTCACTGACAGGAAGAACTACGCTGTCACCATTCCTGTCATTTTCACTGACAGGAAGAACTACGCTGTCCCCATTCCTGTCATTTTCACTGACAGGAAGAACTACGCTGTCCCCATTCCTGTCATTTTCACTAACAGGAAGAACTACGCTGTCCCCATTCCTGTCATTTTCACTGACAGGAAGAACTACGCTGTCCCCATTCCTGTCATTTTCACTGACAGGAAGAACTACGCTGTCCCCATTCCTGTCATTTTCACTAACAGGAAGAACTACGCTGTCCCCATTCCTGTCATTTTCACTAACAGGAAGAACTACGCTGTCCCCATTCCTGTCATTTTCACTGACAGGAAGAACTACGCTGTCCCCATTCCTGTCATTTTCACTGACAGGAAGAACTACGCTGTCCCCATTCCTGTCATTTTCACTAACAGGAAGAACTACGCTGTCCCCATTCCTGTCATTTTCACTGACAGGAAGAACTACGCTGTCACCATTCCTATCATTTTCACTAACAGGAAGAACTACGCTGTCCCCATTCCTGTCATTTTCACTGACAGGAAGAACTACGCTGTCACCATTCCTATCATTTTCACTAACAGGAAGAACTACGCTGTCCCCATTCCTGTCATTTTCACTAACAGGAAGAACTACGCTGTCACCATTCCTGTCATTTTCACTAACAGGAAGAACTACGCTGTCCCCATTCCTGTCATTTTCACTACAGGAAGAACTACGCTGTCCCCATTCCTGTCATTTTCACTAACAGGAAGAACTACGCTGTCCCCATTCCTGTCATTTTCACTAACAGGAAGAACTACGCTCACTCCGTTCCAATAATGTGCCATGAAGAAGACTTAGAGAAAGATTACGCTAGAAAAAGAAGTTTACAATCCAACCTCCTATGACGACTGCCTGTCCACATAGACTGTTTAATATGATGATCGTTATCTTGATCCGGAAGTCACCGACCACCCCTCCACCTACCAGGCGGTCGAGGTGTTTATCATACGGGTCCTGCTACCACCGGCGTTTTTCTTCTCAGTTGGATATGTAGCGTTGCTTACGAATCACTGTGGTTGCTACTGAACTTCCTCCGTGCAAATGGCCCCCCAGTCTGTAGCATACCACGCTCTTATTCTTCATCCTCAATTACAATCAACTGGTGTGTACAAATTCAGACTCAAAGGCAGGTCGGGCAGTTCGGTTTAACGTTCGCACCCACCGCAAGACGTGTGGTTAACTGGGATAATCATTCCACAATAGAGAAGGGAGATGGAGGGCGGGAGGTAGTGGGGGAGGGGGGGGGGGGGTCTGGGAGGCTGGGAAGAGGAAGGCGGCGGAGGGGGGGGGGGAGGGTGGTGGTAGTGCCGGGGTTACGGAGAGGGAGGGAGGGGAGGGTTGCTATTTTACACCACGGGGATACCAGCAGAAAGACAACACATCGAGATAACCAACGAAAACAAGCATCATGCTGGGCGCGTGCGCAGGGATTCGAACTCGCTGTCTTCCGAGTGCGCGTGCTCTGTGCTGTGAGCTATGCATGGGCTGCAAGTCTGTCAGACCTGAGATTTTGTTGTTGTTGTTGTTGTTGTTGTTGTTGTTAGGGTGGGTTTCCGATTGCCTGTGCACCAGGCTGGCCTGGACCGTGTCTGTGAAAGCAGCCACAGAGGCTGTCACTCCACGACAGCGGCTGTTTAGTCAGCGCTGCAAGCTGCGCCATTTTTATGGGGTGAAGACACGACGTATGTGCTGCCACCCCTGGCTTCCCAAGCCACCAGGGTCGACAACCCAGTCGTTAAGATTGAACGATAGACGTGGGGAGTGGGCGCTGATGGTGCATCTTTGATTTTTGTCAGATTCCGTTTCCTTTCTTTTTTTTCTTTGTTTTTCTTTTTCTGTTTGTTTCTTTTTCCCCCTTCTTTTTCTACATTTCTCACTCATAGAGACTACAGTTAAAAAAAACCGAACCCCCCCCCCCCCCCCACAACCCCCCTTCAAAAAAACAAACAAATAAACAAAACCAGATTTAAAAAAAACAACTCAGGGGAAACAGTGTCTGGCCACACAAGAACTGGTATTGTTTCTCGCCCTACTCCTCCAATGAAGAAAAAAAAAAACACGCGTTTGGCATTATTTTCAGACCACAACCGCAATTACAGACGACGTTTATTCTCCCCATGTTCCATCCAGTTACCGCTTCCTCGATTACGGCACCTACGCTTTGTTCTGTTTTGTGTAAGGAGACGAAAAGTGAAAGGAGGCAGACGACAATCACGGCAGTAACTGGAGAACTCCAGGAGGTTAGTTTGGGTGTTGCGCGGTCCGATGGCGATAAAATGACAACTTTCATCCGGGTAACATTTGGTTGTCGGGTCCCTGGGTTGTGGGAAGCAGGGCACTTGCGGGAAGGGGTGGGGAGTGGGGTGGGGTGGGGGCAGCTCCCGCCTTCTGAACGATTTATGTCCCTTGACAGAGATTTACATTGTGCAGGCTCCGGACTGCGCCTTTCTTCTGGCGTGGAGAATTGTCTTCCCCTGGTTGTCTGTCCTTTAGGGTTCTGCGCACGCCGTGATGATGGCAGAGAGTTCCATGTCGCTGGGGTTGCTGTTTTGTTTTTACACACACACACACACACACACACACACACACACACACACACACACACACACACTCACTCACTCACTCACTCTTACTCTCTCTCTCTCTTTCTCTCTCTCTCTCACACGCACGCACGCACACACACACACACACACACACACACACACACACACACACACACACACACACGCGCGCGCGCGCGCGCGCGCGTGCACACATAAATACATACATAAATACACACACACATTTATACGTGTGTGTGTATGTGTAAGAGAGAGAGAGAGAGAGGAGAGAGAGAGAGAGAGAGAGAGAGAGCATACAGATCTATAACCCCTAACTCAGCAGTCTTAATGTAATATTAAACAGCATATCGACCGTGGCCTAATACCTTGGCAGACATAATGCATAGTGTATGGATTAGCCCGCACGCTTTGATGGTCAACGAAGGATACTTTCTCCACTCACAGCCGTTTCGCCTCCGGAAAAACACCTGCAGTGAAATCATGTGATCCGATCCATCGGCACGTGGATTCATTTTAGCGAACAACAAGAAGTACACGACATATTTTGTTTCAAAGTAAGGTGACTGAAAAAACAACAAACTATTCCGCCGAATGAAAGAAACAAACAAATCCCAAGACAAGCACGACGCTCTTCGACCTCATTGGCCTTCTTCAGGCAAGGTTCCAATGCTGTTTGTCTGGGCTGAAGAAAACCAGAGAAGTCAAAACGCATCGTTGTTTGTCTTGCAATTTGTATGTGTCTTTCCTTCGGCGGCATAGACATTTTTCTTTTAACAATGTGGGTCGACTTCAACGCGGTGACAGCCCTGATATGGCCCTTTGCGGTCGGCTGGGATACATATATATATATATATATATATATATACCCCTATATATATATATATATATATATATATATATATATATATAGATAGATAGATAGATAGAGAGATAGCAACATCACCTTACCTTACCTCTTCTACCAGTATAATTCGTTGGACCTTGCTAAGCACGGGGGACACTCGGTTTCGTAGCGGCAGTACCGCTGTGACGTCATCAGGGGTCAAGCCAGACACCAGCTCCTATTATCTGGCGATTTCAAGAGCCCAGTGAGCCTTGGGGGCGGAGGAGAGTTCTCCCAACGGCTGTTTTAGGAGCCGCCAATGATAGAGGGGAGGTTTTACAGGCCCAGTCGGTATCCTCCCTGGAGTTATAACCCGGCATTGGACTGGCTTAGCTGGCGGGGCCCTGAGTCTACTTAACCGTCATCGCGGTCCTTTAGGAATCTTCGCCATCTTTACCACCTCTTAGGTAGATATCTGACGTCACGGTTGAACGTGTCGTGGCTGGCATGTGCGCGTGTGAGTGCGTGTGCGTATGCGTGCGGCGTGTGTGTGTGTGTGTGTGTGTGTGTGTGTCTGTGTGTGTGTGTGTGCGCGCGCGCGTCTGTGTGCGTCTGTTTGTGTCTTTGTGTGTGTCCCCTCTCTCTTTCTCTGTCTGTCTGTCTCTCTCCCCTCTCGTTTTCTCTCTCTCGCTCCCCCCCCTCTCTCTCTCTCTCTTTCTTTCTTTGTATGAAGGCCATATCATGCTTCATCAGAGAGATAAAGAGAGGGGGTGGGATGGGGTGGGGGTGGGGCCCAAGACTTAAAGATTAATGTTTTATTCATAGGGGCCCGAGCGTCTTAGAACGAGGATGTACGTTGTGAGATGTGTTGGTCTTCATCACAGAGCGAGCGAGCGAGCGAGCGAGAGAGAGAGAGAGAGAGAGAGAGAGAGAGAGAGAGAGAGAGAGAGAGAGAGAAGCATCTTCAACCCATAATCATGCTCCGTCAGAAACAGAAAGTAGTAAGCTCTTATATAAGGTGAAATGAAGAGAGCTGCCATTGCCATGCATATCATTATGCAGCAGGTGTTGTCCTTCAGATGTCAGGTCTTGTACATTACAGGTGGACAAAGTGATACACAGACAGAGGTGGGTGCGTGTCGCCACAACACAGTGGCGCCCACCTTGGACTGTGTATGGTTCTGTTTCCCTAGAAGGAACGATTTTTTTTGTTTGCGGAATTTGCCCAAGAGCATCACCCTTGTTGCCGTCGGACTTGAACATTCGTAGAGAGCGAAGCTGCCCGTGGAAGCTGAGTTTTATCGTCTCCTCCGAAAGACAAACACACCGACCACTGACCTAAGACCAGGTGGAGCTGCGAAGACTAGAAAGTGCTTTGTCCGAGACTGCGCGCGCGCGTGTGTGAGAGAGAGAGAGAGAGAGAGAGAGAGAGAGAGAGAGAGAGAGAGAGAGAGAGAGAGAGAGAGGAAAAGAGAGAGAGAGAGAAGGAAAAGAGAGAAAGAGAGAGAGAAGGAGGGGGGTGGGGGCTGAAGTGGAAGCAGAAGTTTATCCCCTACAGGTCATGGAACCATCTGAAGGGGTAAACTACATTGTTGCAATGATGTGAAACGAAGCATAACTAATCAGAACAACAGTGACACGCTGCACCGACGGTGGAACATTAGCCTGAGCTGTAGGCGCCATTCATCGCTTTTTTTAACAGGGTGAAAAACGACGTCGTTTAAAAGCTTTATGCAAGTGCGTACAAAGGTTGTTAAAAGAATTTCATTTTGATTTAACATGCGTGGAACAGCATGAAATACAGACGGATTTTCCAGATTGTTTAATCATTTTGGAAATCCTGAAAGGGTGTAAAGCAAAACAAAGCGATTCGACTTCTTTAAAATTTTTACACAATGGATACAACATAGCGTTTTTCTTAATATTTGCATATTGGCACCTCTGTGCGTGTATAACAGCAATTCACACTCTTATCCTTACTATATGTTTCTTAAAATACACGTCTGTATGAAGCGACAATTATGTTTCAGAGTTTTTGAAGGATTGCCATCAATCAGCTTTTCTGTTTTAAAGGCATAGACATTTTCAGCACATTACTTTCAGTAGTTTTTTTACCCAAAGCCGAAGCATTTGGAAACAAAATCACGAATACCGCACGCCCAACATTTGTCATATCCAGCGATCCCGAACGCAGCAACATTTTTGTACGCTTCATATGGTAATCTTTATTCATCTATATGTAAAATTGGAGAGAGAGAGAGAGAGAGAGAGAGAGAGAGAGAGAGAGACTATAACTGCCTTTGTACCTGTCTGTGTCTGTCCATCTATCTGCCTGCTTGTCTGGCGTGCGACTTGTGTGTGTGTGTGTGTGTGTGTGTGTGTGTGTGTGTGTGTGTGTGTGTGTGTGTGTCTGGGCGACTGTTGGGGTCTCCCTCTCTCTATACCCTCTTATTTCAGCCAGCCTTTCAAGGGCCTGTCAGCGACTGTGCTGTGACGTTATTACGTATTCAAAA
This sequence comes from Conus canariensis, assembly GCA_033310375.1. Classification (NCBI taxonomy): domain Eukaryota; kingdom Metazoa; phylum Mollusca; class Gastropoda; order Neogastropoda; family Conidae; genus Conus; species Conus canariensis. Next base: position 79,162,053 of record CM065724.1, read on the forward strand.
TGCTCCTGACGGAAATTGAAAAGGGGTAAAATAAGCTCTTGCATTTCATTCACAAGGTGACATGGCTATATTGGCCGCAGCGTCATAGTACTGTCTGCACTGCGCGCCATTTGCATCGGGGGGGAGAGGTGTGTAGGGTACTTGTTGTCGAGAAATGTGGAGAATTCTTTCGTTCTTTCTTTACTTTCTTTCTTTCTTTTCTTTTCTTTTCTTTCTTTCTCTCTGTCTTTCTTTCTGTTCTTTTCTTTCTTCTTTTCTTTACTTTCTTTCTCTCTTTCTTTCTTTCTGTTCTTTTCTTTCTTTCTCTCTTTCTTTCTTTCTGTTCTTTTCTTTCTTTCTCTCTGTCTTTCTTTCTGTTCTTTTCTTTCTTTCTTTCTTCTTTTCTTTCTCTTCTCTCTCTTCTTTCTTTCTGTTTCTTTTTTCTTTCTTCTTTCTTCTCTCTGTCTTTCTTTCTGTTCTTTCTTCTTTCTTTCTTTCTTCTGTTCTTTTCTTTCTTTCTCTCTGTCTTTCTTTCTGTTCTTTTCTTTCTTTCTGTTCTTTTCTTTCTTTCTGTTCTTTTCTTTCTTTCTTCTGTCTTTCTTTCTTTCTTTTCTTTCTTTTTCTTTTCTTCTTTCTGTTCTTTCTTTCTTTCTTCTGTCTTTCTTCTGTTCTTTCTTTCTTCTCTGTCTTTCTTTCTGTTCTTTTCTTTCTTTCTGTTCTTTTCTTTCTTTCTGTTCTTTTCTTTCTTTCTGTTCTTTTTCTTTCTTTCTCTCTGTCTTTCTTTCTGTTCTTTCTTCTTTCTGTTCTTTTCTTTCTTTCTCTCTGTCTTTCTTTCTGTTCTTTTCTTTCTTTCTGTTCTTTTCTTTCTTTCTCTCTGTCTTTCTTTCTGTTCTTTTCTTTCTTTCTGTTCTTTTCTTTCTTTTCTCTTCTTTCTTTCTGTTTCTTTCTGTTCTTTTCTCTTCTTTCTGTTCTTTTCTTTCTTTCTCTCTGTCTTTCTTTCTGTTCTTTTCTTTCTTTCTGTTCTTTTCTTTCTTTCTCTTTCTTTCTTTCTGTTCTTTTCTTTCTTTCTGTTCTTTCTTCTTTCTTTCTGTTCTTTCTTCTTCTCTCTGTCTTTCTTTCTGTTCTTTTCTTTCTTTCTGTTCTTTTCTTTCTTCTCTCTGTCTTTCTTTCTGTCTTTTCTTTCTTTCTGTTCTTTTCTTCTTTTCTCTCTGTCTTTCTTTCTTCTTTCTTTCTTTCTGTTCTTTTCTTCTTTCTGTTCTTTTTCTTTCTTTTCTCTTCTTCTTTCTGTTCTTTTCTTTTCTTTCTTTTTCTTTCTTTCTTTTCTTCTTTCTGTTCTTTCTTTCTTCTTCTTTCTTTCTGTTCTTCTTTCTTTCTGTTCTTTTCTTTCTTCTCTGTCTTTTTTTCTGCTTTCTTTTCTTTCTCTTTCTGTTCTTTCTCTTTCTTTCTTCTCTGTTTCTTTCTTTCTTTCTTCTGTCTTTCTTTCTGTTCTTTTCTTTCTTTCTGTCTTTCTTTCTTTCTCTTTCTTTCTTTCTGTTCTTCCTTTTCTTTCTTTCTTCTGTCTTTCTTTCTGTTCTTTTCTTTCTTTCTGTTCTTTTTTCTTTCGTTCTTTTCTTTCTTTCTGTTCTCTTCTTTCTTTCTTTTTCTTTTTCTTTCTTTCTTCTGTTCTTTTCTTTCTTTCTTTTCTTTCTTCTTTCTTCTTTCTTCGTTCTTTCTTTCTTCTGTTCTTTCTTTCTTTTCTTCTTTCTTTCTGTTCTTTCTTTCTTTCTCTTCTCTCTTTCTTTTTACTACCAGTCTCTTTTCCCCCTTCCTTTCTTCTTCTTCTGCTTTTCTTTGTTTTGTTTTGGGAACGTCCTTCATCGTGGAGGGTAAACATTTAACCCATAGAAAGAACAGACATCTCCACTTTTAACAAAACATTGTAGTGCGGCGTGTTTCGCATCATCGCTCTTTTTGAACATAATGCCACACACACCACACACACACACACACGCACACGCACGCACGCACACGCACAGAGAGAGCGAGCGAGCGAGCGAGCGAGAGAGAGAGAGAGAGAGAGAAGAGAGAGAGAGAGAGTGTGTGTATAGAAAACAAAACCGTGTTTTTATATGCAGTGAAAACTGCAACGTTTTGGGCTTGTGCTTTTCAATCAAATAAAAGTGAAAATCCAGTCCCCTCCATACCCCCTCCCCCTTCCCCCCACCCCCCCCCCCCCCCCCAAACACACACACACTCACGCACACACTTCAGTTCGTCACTACGACTCGCCTTGAACACCTATAGAGTCTACCCCTCCAACACCACAGACCGGGAAACCACTATGGCCTACAATGGGGCTTCGTGCCGGTAACAAGTCCGATACACGCTCACTTCCTCTTTCTCTCGATGAGGCGCTGAGGCCCTCGACCACTCAGCGCCAATTTCAACACTATTGTGCTTGAGTGGCAAATATGCTGTGGGGGCGAAAGACACAAATAACTTGCCACGAAAGCTGTAAACGTACACACGCGCGCGCGTGCGCGCGCACACACACAGACACACACACACACACACACACACACACACACACACACACACACACACACACACACACACGCACACACACTATAAAACTAACCTGATACGAAAGCTGTAAATAGAGAGAGAGAGGAGAGAGAGAGAGAGAGAGAGAGAGAGAGAGAGAGAGAGACGGGGTGGGGGTGGGGAGAGGAAGCGGAAAGGGGGAGGGGGTGCAATGTAGGTTGGGGATGGGAGGGAGGGTAGGGGTGGGAGGTTCCGAGTTGTTACGTGGGCTGACTTCCCCCCCTCTCCACCTCCGCATTGTTACTTCCTGGCGTCTTGGGCCGAATCTGGACGTTACGATCAAATTACAGGTGGCTTTCTTTTAATGAAGCCAGCGATTGGGTGGGGGTGGGGGTGGGGGGGGGGGGGGGGCGACGTTTGGCGAATTGTGCCGGAGAATGGTGATGACTTAAGTGCAGAGAGAAAGGGAAAGCAAGGGAAGCAAGTGACGGCTGTTTTGCCATGGAGATGGAAATGCGCTGAATGAGGCAGGTGGGAGAGAGAGAGAGGAGAGAGAGAGAGAGAGAGAGAGAGAAAAAGGCTTGGTGGGTAATTCAGTTGCTGAGCGGAGTGATCATTAGAGCTGGTCAAAGGGTGCGTTGGAGAGAATCCGCTGTGGTGTCAGTGTTTTGTCTGTCTGCTTGATTGTGTCTGTTTCAGTCTGTTTGTCGGATTATTTCTCTGTCTGTCTGTTTGTTCTTTCTGTCACTCTCTGTCTGAAGCACTTTGTCCCGATCGCTTCCTAACCACGCGCACACAAACAGCGCATATATTCGAAGATGTACATATTGTGACACACACACACACACACACACACACACACACACACACACACACACACACATTACATCACATTCTCTCTCTCTCTCTCTCTTTCAACCATCCTCCACCCCCTTCTCCACATCGGCTGGGCTATAAGCTGCATTACCTCTCTTTCTGTCTCTCCCTCTGTCCTCCGCTGTCTCTCTGTACCCTCAACCCCTTCTCACAAATACACACAGAATGACACTAACTCACTCCCTCATCCACCACACACACACACACACACACACACACACACACACACACACACACACACACACGCACGCACGCACGCACGCACACGATATTTGGTAAAGACCATGAGAGGACTCCCACGTCCACGTGCAGAAGCGTCTCCGCCATGCAGAAGGCACAGAGCATCGCCTTCTCCCCCGCCCTGTAGGCCTGTCTCCCCCGGCGCTCTTCTAGCCTAGACTCACAAACCGGAGAGCCGCGAAAAGAAACACGTTGAGTCCCCCCCCCCCTCACCCCCCACCCCCACCCCTACCCCTCAAAGTCTGCACTGTGGGCAGAGCGGTTCCCTGGAGATGGGACCTCCCGCAAACAGAGGGTTTGAGCCTGACTCTTTGGGGGTGGTCGTCCGTGTTGCGCCACACCCTGAAACTGGAGATGGGGTGTGGGGGCCAAACAGTTTGCATCAGTAGAGTGAGAGAGTGTTGACGCTGATGTGCACGCCGGGGTTGTGGGTTGAAACTGGAGATGGGGTGTGGGGGCCAAACAGTTTGCGTCAGTGGAGTGAGAGAGTGTTGACGCTGATGTGCACGCCGGGCTTGTGGGTTGGGTTATAGTGAAGGCTGAGAGGTGGCTGGGGCGCCTTCTTCAGAACGCACATGCTTCCCGGTCCACTCCTCCCCCCCCCCTTCCCCACTCCCCCCCCCCCCTTTGTTCCATTCGTCTCCTCCCCCTCCTTTTCACTCCTCTTTCATTCTCTGTCTGTCTGTCTCTGTGTCTGTCTCTGTCTGTCTGTCTGTCTCACTCTCTTCTTCTTCCTCCCTCCCCCCCCCCCCCCCCGGGTTGTCTATCACAATCAGCCTGTGTGTCTCTTTCTCTATAAAAAGAAGCAATGATAATAAAATTTGATAAATCCATTACAACAAAATCTCATCCTCACCTCATCCCCCATCCCCTGGCCCATCGTCACCCCAGAGCACAAAGAAACCCACGTCGGTACAGCAACATACAGCTGATGCTAGTGCCCTCACCCCATCCCCCATCCCCTGGCCCATCATCACCCCATAGCACAAAGAAACCCACATCGGTACAGCAACATACAGCTGATGCTAGTGCCCTCACCTCATCCCCCATCCCCTGGCCCATCATCACCCCATAGCACAAAGAAACCCACATCGGTACAGCAACATACAGCTGATGCTAGTGCCCTCACCCCATCCCCCATCCCCTGGCCCATCATCACCCCAGAGCACAAAGAAACCCACATCGGTACAGCAACATACAGCTGATGCTAGTGCCCTCACCTCATCCCCCATCCCCTGGCCCATCATCACCCCAGAGCACAAAGAAACCCACATCGGTACAGCAACATACAGCTGATGCTAGTGCCCTCATCCCATCCCCCATCCCCCATCATCACCCCAGAGCGCAAAGAAACCCACATCGGTACAGCAACATACAGCTGATGCTAGTGCCCTCACCTCATCCCCCATCCCCTGGCCCATCATCACCCCAGAGCACAAAGAAACCCACATCGGTACAGCAACATACAGCTGATGCTAGTGCCCTCACCTCATCCCCCATCCCCCATCGTCACCCACATCGGTACAGCAACATACAGCTGATGCTAGTGCCCTCACCTCATCCCCCATCCCCCATCGTCACCCCCGTGCGAAAAGAAACCCACATCGGTACAGCACCTGCTAGGAGCTGTACTCCATGACCGAGTCATTTTGTTTCTTTAAACAGGTGCGCTTTAACAGCCAGCCATAAACGGCAAGTTCAACAACACCCTCAACAAATT
>CM065724.1:79169890-79172390 GCA_033310375.1 Conus canariensis
CTGTGTGTCTGTCTGTCTATCAGTCTGTCTGTCTCTGTCTGTCTCTCTCTCTCTCTGTCTGTCGTTCACTGTCTATCAGTCGGTCTGTCTCTGTCTGTCAGTCTGTCTGTCTGTCTGTCTGTCAGTCTGTCTGTCTGTCTGTCTGTCTGTCTCTCTCTCTCTCTGTCTCTCTCTCTCTCTCTCTCTTCTCTCTCTCTCTCTCTCTCTCTCTCTCTCTCTCTTTCATCGTCGGCTTCTTACCTACGCAACAACACCTACCAACCGGAGCAGGCATCCGGCACGTTATCCTGGTCAAGGCAGCACACAGCCCCCCCCCCCCCCCCCCCCCCCCCCCTGCAGCAGCCATCGATGTATGCATGAAGTCAGCAGAGTGTGTAACGCTGACCACGTGGGGGGAAGACTCTCAAAGGCCCCGCGGTAAACACCGGCCCATGGACACACTGACCAGCAGTGGCAGCCGGCACGGGCTGCAGGCAGGGAGACGGGATCCAGGTCAGCGTTACGCTGCCATGATTAGACGACAGGCTGGCAGGTAGGGCTGGGGGAATTCAGGTCAGCGTTACACTGCCATGGTTATCAGAGATGCAGGTAAACACCCCCCGATGCCACGAGCTGTCGCGGAGAACGCAGCGGGAGGCAAGAGATTTCTCCATGGAGGATTACGGATTCACGGCTCGAGATTTGGAGGTGTGTGTTGTGTGTGTGTGTGTGTGTGGGGGGGGGGGGGGGATAGATGGCTTGGGAGGGCTGGGGATGGAGAGGAAGGAAACGAGGGTGTTGGGGAGGAGGGAAAGCGGCGGGTAGGGGGGGAGGAGGAATTCATGTTCACTGCTTTCCCCACTTCAAAAGGTTTGTTATTTTATTTATAAAGTTTACGGTCATTGAAGTAAATATGTGGCTGTTCAGACTGTTCTAGATATGCCAAAGGAACGTACAAATGAGGTCAGAATATAAATATTCCAAATGAACTTACAAATTCAGTCCGAATGCTCTGGATATATGCCAAAGGAACGTACAAATGAGGTCAGAATATAAATATTCCAAATGAACTTACAAATTCAGTCCGAATGCTCTGGATATATGCCAAAGGAACGTACAAATGAGGTCAGAATATAAATATTCCATATGAACTTTACAAATTCAGTCCGAATGCTCTAGATATGTCAGAGGAACGTACAAATGAGGTCAGAATACATATATTCCAAATGAACTTTACAAATTCAGTCAGAATGCTCTGGATATGTCAAAGGAACTTACAAACTACGTCGGAATACTGTATCAATGCCAACAGAACATGCAAACTACATCAAAATGCTTTCTATAATTATACCAAAGGAACTTACAGTCTCGGTCAGAGTGCTCTACACATGCCAAAAGAACTCATAAAGTCGGACAGAAGTTGCAAAAAAATCAAAATGTGTAAATAGGTCATGAATTTAACAGACAGGCCAAAGGAACTAACACACTGGGTTGGAGTGCTCTGGATATGCTAATGGAAGCTACCTCTCAGTAAGAGTGCTCCAGACATAGCAGAAAGCTGCAGTGTTCATTCGACAGTTTCTGTTTTCTTTCAGTTTGTGAGTGAAACAGGAATGCGGGGGTGGGAAGATGGATGGCATGAAGCTGAGACGTAAGCCCACAGTTCCGTTTGGGAAAATCCAATATTTACACTGGGGATTAAAGGCAGCCGAGTCGGCAGCGGGTCGAGTGCTGGTAGGGGAAGATAATCATTTTATCGGAGAGTTTTTTCCCCTTCGTGTTCCATTGCGTGTTTCTGTGTCAGCGTTTCCGTGATGTTCAGATCAGTCTGAGAGTGGTGATGACCGATAGGGTTCTGGACAGCCAGCTGCTTGGTGTGTGTGTGTGTGTGTGTGTGTGTGTGTGTGTGTGTGGTCGTGCGTGCGTGCGTGCGCGCGCGCGCATGTGTGTGTGTGTGTGAAAACGTACAAGGTGTTTTTGTTTCTTTTCGTTTTTTTTTTTTTTTTTTTTTTGTCTTCATAACGCAAAGCTATCACTGTAGAAAAAAATGAACAAACTGATTGCAAAATTACCGCAACTTAGGTCATACGGTATTGAAAAGATCACTTTATTAACAGTTACAAGCGCGCAGGTGCATACACATCCACACACCTTAAATTCAAACACAAAGAGGGAGATAGAAATGGGGGGGGGGGGAGATAGGAAGGGAGGGCAGAAGGGGGAGAGAGAGTGAGGAGAGAAGAGGGAAGGAAGGAGGCGAGGAGAGAGAGAGAGAGAGAGGAGAGAGAGAGAGAGGAGAGATCCACCCACGCGCTGTCAGAGGAGATTTTCCCCTGATTCGAGTTGATGCAAAAACCGAAGAAAACAGCCCACATGCTTGGCGTTGTCTGACTGTCTGTCTGTCGTCTTGTCTGTCTGTCTGTCTGTCTGATTGCAGTGGGAAAGGGGATCTTAGACTCTGAGACCGAAGAAAAGGAAGGTGTAGAGAAAAGTGCTAGTGTGTGTGTGTGCATATAAAAAT
>CM065724.1:79184890-79192390 GCA_033310375.1 Conus canariensis
GATAGATAGGTGGACACATATTTAATACATACCCACATGTAGGTAAGTTGATCAACAGACGGACGTACAGACGAAGATAGAGAAGATTCGTCTGTGTATCAGTAACCTCCCTCCCCCACCCACCCCGCCCAGTCACTCTCTCTCTCTCTCTCTCTCTCTCTCTCTCTCTCTCTCTCTCTCTCTCATTCTGTCTCTGTCTCTGTAAGTCTGTGTCTTGTCTCTGTCGCTGTCTGTCTGTCTGTCTCTCGCTCGCTCGCTCCCCACCCCACCCCGCCCATTGCCACCCCTCTCTCTCTCTCTCTCTCTCTCTCTCTCTCTCGCTCGCTCGCTCGTTGACTAAAACACGACATTGGCTACGTGTGCGCCCCCTTCAGGATGTATTAGATAGCTGAAGATAGTGGTCCAAAGTGTCTTTAACGTCTGAAAACCGGTAGGTTCTGAGGACTGGTTTATGCGCCGTTAATCTTCCCCAGCTGTGTGCAAACAGGCCTAACGAGCCGCCGTCTCTCTCTGTCGCCCGCTCCACTTACTCACATATGTTGGAGCACGTGTACTCGCGGTGAACAACACACACGCGCATACACACACACACACACACACACATATACACGCACGCACGCACGCAGCCACGCACGCACGCACACACTCACACGCACAAGCGCGCGTGGTCTAGTGCCATGTGGCTATGAAAAGGATGAAGGGAAGGAGAAAAGGAAATGATAATTATTTCACTCTGTAGGTCCCACTCTGTCCCTGCCTCAGTCTGTCTAACTGTCTGTGTGTCTGTGTCAGTCTCTGCCTGATTTTGTCTGTGCGTCTCTCTCTCTCTCTCTCTCTCTCTCTCTCTCTCTCTCTCTCTCTCTCTCTCTCTCTCTCTCTCTCTCTCTCTGGGTATGGGTGTATGGATGGATGGATGAGAGGGGTTGGGATGGGAGATCTGATTCTACCTCAGCAAATCGGCAGAAGTTACAGTCATTGTTTACAGAATGAACGCAGTCTGGGTGCTTAAAAACACACACACACACACACACACACACACACACACCACACCAACACCACGCAGCCGCGCGCGCCGCGCGCCGCGCACGCACCACACACACACACACACACACACACACACACACACACACTGGATGGGGGTAGAGGGTGACAAATAGAGGTAAAAGTGGTAGAGATTTTGGGGCAGGTAGAGAGAGAGAGAGAGAGAGAGAGAGAGAGAGAGAGAGAGAGAGAGAGAGAGCACAAGCACGCATGCACACACGCTCTCTCTCTCTCTCTCTCTCTCTCTCTCTCTCTCTCTCTCTGTCTATCTCTCTCTTGTACACACAATATATACACGCATAGATGGATAGACACGTACTGTCACACACGAACAACACATACACAGACACACTAAAGAGAGAGAGAGAGAGAGAGAGAGAGAGAGAGAGAGAGATACGAACACAGAACTTGTGACTTTTCCTTCTTTGGCATCAAAACCACCACTACCACCACCGCAACATTTTGTCATCAAAAACGTACCCGCAGTCTTCGTCCACACTTTTCGCGCTTATCATCAATTTTGTCCAGATGTGTGCTCAAACGGTCTGTTCTTCATTTTGTCCAGATGTGTGCTCAAACGGTCTGTTCCGACACAGACACTTTCTTCACTGCCGCGGCGGCGAGGACTAAAGAACGTTGCCACGGTGTTACCACCCACCTCCCTTTGATTACTTTGGAGACTGTTGACCCGATCTGTAGGGGGATGGGAGAGAGAGAGAGAGAGAGAGAGAGAGAGAGAGAGAGAGAGAGAGAGAGTGTCTGTGTGTGGAGGGGGGAGGTCAGTGACCTCTCCTGTCACAATGAGTGACAGGGAGCCCCAGCCAGTCAGCGGCCAGCAGCATTCAGCGGTCCGCAGAGCCATGAAGGCGCGAGACATTATGTCGGATAATAAATCTATTACGAGCCTAGGGAGTCTGCCAGCATGTTTCAAATGTCGCCACGGTGTATTTCTTTACTATGGTGAAAAGGAGGGAGATTAGACAGACTACACCCCCCGTCTTGTCACCAAGTACAAAGCTCTTCTCTCTCTCTCTCTCTCTCTCTCTCTCTCTCTCCTCTCTCTCTCTCTCTCTCTCTCTCTCTTCCACCCGCATCTTCTTCTGCTGTGCTTCTCAGTCTCTGTCTGTCTGTCTGTCTCTGGTGTGTTGTCTGTCTGTCTGTCTGTCTGTCTGTCTGTCTGTCTGTCTGTCTCTCTCTCTCTCTCTCTCTCTCTCTCTCTCTCTCTCTCTCTCTCTCTCTCTCCCCACCTTGTCGTTCTCAGCCAGTTGCCCTGATGCAGTGGTGACTGTTGCGGATTGCGAGCTGGGAGGTCGTGGGTTCGAATCCAGTCAGAGGCAGTAAATTGTGGATTTGTTGTTGTTGTTTTGGTGCGAATCTGACCTTCTCTTACCCAGAGTGCCCCATGACCGAGGAAAGCCTGGAACTACACAGTCAAGTTTCAGCCGCTTCATGGATGCCAATTTCAGATTTCCTAACACCTCAGTGTCTGTATTCCTGGGGCCTGGTTGACTCGGGAATACAATATGAACGGACTGCGTGGAGGACAGATCTATATATAGCCTCCAATCAGAATGAAAGTTCATAGCTTCCTTTTTCGTCCGTGTCTATCGGTCTGTCTATCTGTCTGTCTATCTGTCCTGTTTATCAATCTGTCTATCTGTCTATCCATCTTTCTGTCTCCCTGTCTCTATCTCTCTCTATCTATCTGTCTGTCTATCCATCTATTCGTTTATTAATGCTTCATGTATCTATCTATCTGTCTGTGTGTCTGTCTGTCTGTCTGCCCGTCCGTCCGTCCGTCCGTCTGTCTGTCTGTCCATCCATCCATCCATCCATTTATCTATCTATCTTTCTATCTCTCTATCGATCTATCTGTCTGTCTGTCTGTCAGTCTTCCAAGGGGCAGGGTTCTGCATGACAGTAATCAGCCGAACGAACCGTCACACACACAACAAAGACGGCAAGAAGGTTCAAAGGTTGCACTAGACGCGCGCACGCGCGCGCGCGCGTACACGTGTGTGTCTGTGAGGGTGTGGATGTGTGCATACGCGCGCGCTCGTGCGCGAATGTAAATTTGGAAAAAGATAAGAGTAGGTGGACGGTGATGGCAGGAGATAGTGACCTCCCCTGATTTCCTCCAGCCGTCTCAGTGTGACGGTTCGGAACCACAGAACCTGTCTCCCCCACGTCAGACTGTTCCCTTGCACGTGCCGTCATCTGTTTGATAGTGACCTCCCCTGATTTCCTCCAGCCGTCTCAGTGTGACGGTTCGGAACCACAGAACCTGTCTCCCCCACGTCAGACTGTTCCTTGCACGTGCCGTCATCTGTTTGATAGTTACCTCCCCTGATTTCCTCCAGCCGTCTCAGTGTGACGGTTCGGAACCAGAGAACCTGTCTCCCCCACGTCAGACTGTTCCCTTGCACGTGCCGTCATCTGTTTGTCAGTGCCACGGCGTTGCAACCAGAAATGACAGCTTGAACTGAACAAATAAATGCTGGTGCGTGTGTGTGTGTGTGTGTGTGTGTGTGTGTGAGTGAGAGAGAGTGTGCGCGCGCGTGCGTGCTTGATTGCGTGTGTGTGTGTGTGTGTGTGTGTGTGTGTGTGTGTGTGTGTGTGTGTACGTGCTTGCTTGCGTGTGTGTGTGTGTGCGTGTGTGTGTGTGTGTGTGTGTGTGTGTGTGTGTGTGTGTGTGTGTGCGCGCGCGTGCATGCTTGCTTGCGTGTGTGTGTGTTTGTGTGTGTGTGTGTGTGTATGTGTGTGCGCGCGCGCGTGCGAGTGTGTGTGTGCGTGTGAGTGTGGTGAATGTGTGTGTGTGTGGTGTGGAGTGTGTGTGTGTGTGTGTGTGTGAGAGAGAGAGAATGTGTGTGTGTGTGTGTGTGTGTTGTGTGTGAGAGAGAGAGAGAGAGAGAGAGATGAGAGAGAGAGAGAGAGAGATTGATACGAGGGTGGAAACGAGTATGTCGGAAAGAGTTCTTCCTCATTTTCATTCCTTGTTTATCTTTCTCTTCCACGTTTTGATTTCCCTCTGTCAGACTGTTGTGAGCTTTTTTCCTTTTTAAATATGTAACCTCCTGTCTTTTCTTTCATCATCCTACTCCTCTTCCGCGCCCCATCCCACTCCCCATCTCGCCTTCCTCCCCCCCCCCCCCCCCCCCCCCCGGGCCTTTCTTCTCCGGAGGAAAAAAAAAACGCTATCCTGTTCCTTCTGTGCCTTGTTGTGGGTGGTGTGGTTTTAACAAGCTAGCCTGTGTCTGAACCCCTACCCTGTTAACCCCTGGAGATCAAGAGGGCCAGGTTTCACCCACACTGCTAAGCTTATCTTACCCATCCCCCCCCCCCAGTTCCCACCCACCCTTCTCCGCATCCTGCACCCTCCTCACACCCCTCTCTCTCCCTCTTCCGTACCGCCATCACTACCCCCTCACTCACCGTTCCCTGCCTCCCATCCTCCCACCCACCCTGTCCTGTAAGTAGTGTATGGCTGCTCTGGCAAAAAGAAAAGAAAAACAAGAAAGAGAGTGAGAGATAGAGAGAGAGAGAGAGAGAGAGAGAGAGGGGGGGGGTGAAGAGGAGGAGAGAGGGCTTACTTGGAGAAGAGGGGACAGAGATGACACGAGACACAGACGAGACAGATGAGAAAGAAGAGCAAACACTCGGAAGGAGAAGAATGGGCGTGACGGAGAATGAGGACGATGAAGTGAAGAAGAAGAAGAGAGAAGAAGAAGAAAAGAGAAGAAGAAACGGGATGAATGTATAAGAGAAAAGAGGAGAATGGCGTCTGACAATAGGACGAGAAGAAGATGGGAGGTGAGGTTGGATGGGTACGGCGAGTGACTTCTGGGGACAGACTGGGAGTGTGATGGTTGAGATGGGTACGGCGGTTGACGTTCCTGGGGACAGACTGGGAGTGTGATGGTTGGGATGGGGTACCGGCGGTTGACGTTCCTGGGGACAGACTGGGAGTGTGATGGTTGGGATGGGGGTACCGGCGGTTGACGTTCCTGGGGACAGACTGGGAGTGTGATGGTTGGGATGGGGGTACCGGCGGTTGACGTTCCTGGGGACAGACTGGGAGTGTGATGGTTGGGATGGGGTACCGGCGGTTGACGTTCCTGGGGACAGACTGGGAGTGTGATGGTTGGGATGGGGTACCGGCGGTTGACGTTCCTGGGGACAGACTGGGAGTGTGATGGTTGGGATGGGGTACCGGCGGTTGACGTTCCTGGGGACAGACTGGGAGTGTGATGGTTGGGATGGGGTACCGGCGGTTGACGTTCCTGGGGACAGACTGGGAGTGTGATGGTTGGGATGGGGTACCGGCGGTTGACGTTCCTGGGGACAGACTGGGAGTGTGATGGTTGGGATGGGGTACCGGCGGTTGACGTTCTGGGTGACAGACTGGGGATGGGGACCGGTATTTGGGAAGATGGGTGTGATGGTTGGGATGGGGTACCGGCGGTTGACGTTCCTGGGGACAGACTGGGAGTGTGATAGTTGGGATGGGGTACCGGCGGTTGACCTTCCTGGGGACAGACTGGGAGTGTGATGGTTGGGATGAACTGGAAGAACACTCAGGCAAAGAGGAGGAGAAGAAGAAGCAGTTGAACGAACTGCAAGTAAAGGAGAAAAAAAAGGAAGACGGAAAGTACAAAACGAAGAAGACTAACTGGATGTGTGTGATTGGCTGGTACTGGCCACTGGGCTAGGCTGACCTTCCTCGTGTCGTGTCCGCTACATCGGAGCTAGGAGACAATCAAAAAAAAAAAAAAAAAAAGGAAAGAGAAGGTGGAAGGAAGGTGGGAAGGAGAGAAAGGGAAACTCGGGAGGGGTAGGGGGAGAGGGGGAGGGAGGGAACTCGGGAGGGGTAGGGGAGAGGGGGAGGGAGGGAATGAAAGGAGGTTAGAGGATGTTTAAAAAAAGGAAGATGAGAAGAAGAACAGGAAAAAAAAGAAGCGAAGAGAAAGACGAGAGAAAAAGAAAAGCTCTGTGGGGAGAGAGGGGGGGGGGGGGGGGGGGACAAGGGAGTGGAGGTGGGGGAGAAGATGGAAGAAACAACACACAACAAAAAGAAAAAAAGAAATGATGAAGACAAAGAGAAAGAAGAACGGCGTGTGCTGAACACGTCCAAGACAGCATTCCCATCCCCCAGAGCACCTTCCGGAAGAAAGAACGATCACGCAGACATGCGCAGACTCCTTTCCAGATGGCGACGCCGGGTGTTTAGGTGTTTGCCGAGACCGGGGCTCGGTTCCGGGTATCAAGCTTCGTTAGAAATGGCGCTTCTTTGTGCTCGGGTGAATCCATATGCGCTTCCACTTTCCGGGTAAACACGTTTGCGTGTGCGGAAGGGAAGATGTCTATCTCGATGCCGGAGAGATGAGTGGGCTGAAGGTAAAAGAGATCCTTGGTTCCCTCTGATGCCAGTCAAGGTTCACAAAGCCCTGGTCTTAGAGAAGTTTGCTTTAAACTCACTGAGCCTCTCCTGTCGGAATGCATCGTGTTACTGCCATGAACAGTCTTTAGTTCTACCTGGATCCTCAGCATCATCCCACTGAAAGAATACCCACCGATTAAAGCATGTCCATTAAAGAGAGAGAGAGAGAGAGAGAGAGAGGGAGGGAGGGAGAGAGAGAGAGAGAGAGAGAGAGGAGAGAGAGAGAGAGAGAGGGACTGGGCTGAAGGGTTCAAAGGGGAGATAAAAGCCAGGTGCATGAAAGCTCTGATGCCATCAGGCTTCGGAAGCGAGGGCAGGAGTTCAGCTGAATACACAATAACATGTGTTTCCTCCAAGTCAACTCTTGAGAGTCGTTTTTGTCCAATTCCGTTGGATGTCACGAGAATTATCAGTTCCGTCGAGAGTGTTTCTGCTAAGGGGAAACATAAGCATTGTGTTTGTTTATGTTCTTTCTTGTCCTTGTGTGTGTGTTGTGTGTGTGTGTGTGTGTGTGTGTGTGTGTGTGTGTGTGTGTGTGTTTATCGACTTGATATGCGCATGAGTGTTTCACGCAGCTACCTGTCTGTCTTGTCGATTTGACCCGGTGTCGCCGAATCTTTCTTCAAGTGCACCTTTTATTTTCCCCTCGAACTGAGTTCAGAGGAAGTTGTATTTATATTTTCCCCTCCAACCGAGTTCAGAGGAAGTTGTATTTTTATTTTCCCCTCCAACCGAGTTCAGAGGAAGTTGAATTTTTATTTTCCCCTCCAACCGAGTTCAGAGGAAGTTGTATTTGTATTTTCCCCTCCAACTGAGTTCAGAGTTTTATTTTTATTTTCCTCTCCAACTGAGTTCAAAGGAAGTTGTATTTTCATTTTCGCCTCCAACTGAGTTCAAAGAAAGTTGTATTTTCATTTTCGCCTCCAACTGAGTTCAAAGAAAGTTGTATTTTCATTTTCGCCTCCAACTGAGTTCAAAGAAAGTTGTGTTTTTATGTTCCCGCCAACCGAGTTCAGAGGTAG
>CM065724.1:79194890-79234890 GCA_033310375.1 Conus canariensis
CAGACTGAATCGGAAGGACAGGCAGACAGACAGAAGACAGGGGCAAACACAGACTGAATCGGAAGGACAGGCAGACAGACAGAAGACAGGGGCAAACACAGACTGAATCGGAAGGAAAGGCAGACAGACAGAAGACAGGGGCAAACACAGACTGAATCGGAAGGACAGGCAGACAGACAGAAGACAGGGGCAAACACAGACTGAATCGGAAGGACAGGCAGACAGACAGAAGACAGGGGCAAACACAGACTGAATCGGAAGGACAGGCAGACAGACAGAAGACAGGGGCAAACACAGACTGAATCGGAAGGACAGGCAGACAGACAGAAGACAGGGGCAAACACAGACTGAATCGGAAGGACAGGCAGACAGACAGAAGACAGGGGCAAACACAGACTGAATCGGAAGGACAGGCAGACAGACAGAAGACAGGGGCAAACACAGACTGAATCGGAAGGACAGGCAGACAGACAGAAGACAGGGGCAAACACAGACTGAATCGGAAGGACAGGCAGACAGAAGACAGGAGCAAACCCAGATGAAAGGAAACGGGACCACTGCGCAGGATATGACTCAAAGTAATAGAATTTCCCCGATTAAAGAAAAAAAAAAAAAACCCACTGACCAAATGGAGACACCGACACGTGGCCTTGAGCTGTTTATCTTTGGCATCCCGGGCCCCTCGTCCTGTGGCCAGGCCTCTGTGTGTGTGTGTGTGTGTAGGAGGGGTGAGAGGCGCTTGTCCAGGGGAAATCCGCCACACTCTCTTTGGGCCGACATTGTTGTGTGGACAGGCGCTTAGTCATCGATAACACGACACTGCAGTTGGCTCTTTAAACAGGTTTAGAAATAGACCATTTCCCCACGCCTCTCTCTCTCTCTCTCTCTCTCTCTCTCTCTCTCTCTCTCTCTCTCTCTCTCTCTCTCTTTGCCTGTCTCTCTGTCTCTCTTCTTTACAGCTCTCTCTCTTTCTTTCTCTCTCCCTCTCTCTCTCCTGCTCTCTCTGTCTCACTCTTTTTACTGCTCTCTCTCTTTCTCTTTACTGATTTCTTTCCTTCTCTCTCTGTCTCTCTCTCCTCTCTCTCTCTCTCTCCCTTCTCTGTCCCGTCTTTTGTGCTCTCTCTCTCTCTCTCTCTCTCTCTCTCTCTCTCTCTCTCTCTCTC
This sequence comes from Conus canariensis, assembly GCA_033310375.1. Taxonomy (NCBI): domain Eukaryota; kingdom Metazoa; phylum Mollusca; class Gastropoda; order Neogastropoda; family Conidae; genus Conus; species Conus canariensis. Next base: position 79,196,054 of record CM065724.1, read on the forward strand.
TCTCTCTTTCTCATCCTCCTTCTTGTCACTTTTTGCACCGTGGACAAAGAAAAAGGTAATGACAGTTAGTCATCTAAAAAAGGAGCTCCAGTCTTAGAGTGACAAGTTTTTAATACATACAGAAACACGTTATCCGTTTGTCCGCTCAGGATATAAATGTGGCAACTGCCTGGTTTGTTGGTTCTTGATTTTCAGCTCCTTTTGTTGTGTGTTATCCAACCAGATGTCATCAATCAACACCCACAAGTCTGTGACAGCGTGGAATTGTCCGCAGAAGTGATTGCTAAGTCCGCCAAACAACAGGGACGAACAGAATGACCAGACAGAACACAGGACAGTGTAGAATTCACTTCATTGTCATGCTGTCGCGGCCTTCCGTGATCGGTGGGACTGTAAACAACATCGCTTGGGCTCATGCTAATGAGGCTGGTGCATTGACGGGCCTTCATCATCCGACACGCCGGTAGATGGCACTGCTAGCACCTGTCAGGGGGGGCTGGGGCAGGCAAGGGCGGGGCTTCTCTCGCTGCTGGATGATTAATGCGCGGACCAATTTCACCTAGCTCCCTGCATTTTCTCCCCGTCGTCCGATTAATCACGGACTGTCATAGCTCGGTGTGAAGGGGGGATTAATCTGTCGTCTTGTAAAGGACGTCAGTGGCGCGGCGCCCCCCGGCTAACCGCCTCTAGCCCAAGGATTTCAAGTCGGCTTTTTTTTGACCCAGCTGATCTGTGGAAGTGGCCCACTTCTGGCTGAAGGAATGCAATGTGAGAGAGAGAGAGAGAGAGAGAGAGAGAAGACAAGACAAGACAAGACAAGACAAGACAAGACAAAATTCTTTATTTACGAGGATAATAGATAAGCACTAACGTGCTTTTTACATCCAGTCCTCGCCCTGAGTTGGGACTACAATATGCAGTGAAATGAAATAATGTAAGAAAGCAAACAAGCAAACAAAGCGGTCATGCAATCATAATGGAACATCAAATGAAAATAGAAGAGAAATGGAAAAAAAAAAAAAAAAAAAAAATGAAAATAAAAATGAAAATAAGAGAGAGAGAGAGAGAGAGAGAGAGAGAGAGAGAGAGAGAGAGAGATGAGAAAGGAAGGGGGGGGGGGGGGGGGGGGGGAGGAGGCCAGACGGAAAGAGGAGAACATGCCCGGACCAGGCGTTTTCTCCACACCACCTCAGTGTCTGACTGGCGGTGACCGTTCAAGGCGATTTGACCCAAGCACAGAGCAGTCCTGATTGGAGACTGGGGCTCCTGTTACGACACCAGCCAAACCCACCCAACACAGAGCTGTCCTGATTGGAGACTGGGGCTCCTATTACACCAGCCAAACCCACCCAACACAGAGCTGTCCTGATTGGAGACTGGGGCTCCTGTGACGACACCAGCCAAACCCACCCAACACAGAGCTGTCCTGATCGGAGACTGGGGCTCCTGTGACGACACCAGTCAGACCCACCCAACAACACAGAGCTGTCCTGATTGGAGACTGGGGCTCCTGTGACGACACCAGCCAAACCCACCCAACACAGAGCTGTCCTGATTGGAGACTGGGGCTCCTATTACACCAGCCAAACCCACCCAACACAGAACTGTCCTGATTGGAGACTGGGGCTCCTGTGACGACACCAGCCAAACCCACCCAACACAGAACTGTCCTGATTGGAGACTGGGGCTCCTATTACACCAGCCAAAACCACCCAACACAGAGCTGTCCTGATTGGAGACTGGGGCTCCTGTGACGACACCAGCCAAACCCACCCAACACAGAGCTGTCCTGATTGGAGACTGGGGCTCCTATTACACCAGCCAAAACCACCCAACACAGAGCTGTCCTGATTGGAGACTGGGGCTCCTGTGACGACACCAGCCAAACCCACCCAACACAGAGCAGTCCTGATGTGCGACTGGGGCTCCTGTGACGACACCAGCCAAACCCACCCAACAACACAGAGCAGTCCTGATGTGAGACTGGGGCTCCTGTGACGACACCAGCCAAACCCGCCCAACAACACAGAGCTGTCCTGATTGGAGACTGGGGCTCCTGTGACGACACCAGCCAAACCCACCCAACACAGAGCAGTCCTGATGTGAGACTGGGGCTCCTGTGACGACACCAGCCAAACCCACCCAGCACAGAGCTGCGTGGCCACAATGGCGGCACTTCGCCCTCCTTCGTTTCCGATGGCGTCGCCCGGCATCCTTTGCCCCTAGATGACGTCACGACGAACGTGACGAAAGAAAAGAGCCATCTAGAAGAAACTAGGTGATTGCCCAGGCAGAGGCAGTCACGCGTAGCCGGCGGCCCCCTGGCTTAGCGGACGTTATTGTGTACCTTCCGACTTCCTGAACGAATATTGACAGGCTTGAAACAAACCACCCGTAGAGTGAAAAGCCCTGTTGACAAAATGATTGGTGGACAAGCCGTGTTGACGACATGATTGGCTGGAAAAGTCGTGTGGATGAAGTAATCGCTTGGGTGAGAAGTCTAGAGAAAGCTTTGTGGAGTTTTGTACTCGTAGCGTGGGGGGAAAGGAAACCACGAGGGTCGTTGAGTTCGACCTGTCTTTTGTGCTGATTACCCAATCTGCTGGTAACAGTCCTGCTGTGCAAATCGCCTTTGTTGCGATTGGTGGGTGGCCAGTGGGTTCTGGTCTCTTGTCTAGCCCTTAGGGGCTGTATAGCGTGAGAGCCCGCCAGATGTTTTCAAACATACCTTCAGGATTATACTCTTCTCAAAGCTGTAAATTAAAGACGCGGCGGTGAAAGGTATCCTGTTCATAAGTCATCTTGAATCCTGGTTACAAAGCTTGACTGTCATTCCGTTGTTCAGCACAGCTGTTTGGACGGGAATATTTATATCGCGTGTTTATTTCATTTTGAGTTTTATGATCGTTTCCATCGGATTTGTTTCAAGAGTAGAAATGATGTGTTCACTGTTATTGTTCCTCCACAGCTTAGAGAGGTCGTTTACTGTCATGAAGCTTTGTTCAGTGGGAATCACAGCTCAGGGGAGAATCCAAGGTCTGTCTTTTTCGCCGCCAGCCCAGGCCTGTGTGTCCGCTGTAGTCCTAAAGTTAGTGGACAGTCACATTTAATGCCCACATCCAGCTAAGATGATGTGGCAGGTGGGGATGGAGACCGGAAGGGGGCGTGGAAAGGGGAACTATCTAACACACACACACACTGGGACCACCAGAACGACAGCACGTTAATGTGGGCACCCAAATAACGTTTACATCAGGCGCGTGCGAGCTTCGAACTGACAAGTGACTGTGAAATGTGGTCTCCGCGACCCATTCATCTAACCTCCTGTACTCTTGCCGCATTCACTGTGTCGTCCACCGTTTGTACTTTTGCCGCATGCACTGTGTCGTCCGCCGTTTGTACTTTTGCCGCATGCACTGTGTCGTCCGCCGTTTGTACTTTTGCCGCATGCACTGTGTCGTCCGCCGTTTGTCTGTACTTTTGCCGCATGCACTGTGTCGTCCACCGTTTGTACTTTTGCCGCATGCACTGTGTCGTCCGCCGTTTGTCTGTACTTTTGCCGCATGCACTGTGTCGTCCGCCGTTTGTACTTTTGCCGCATGCACTGTGTCGTCCGCCGTTTGTCTGTACTTTTGCCGCATGCACTGTGTCGTCCGCCGTTTGTACTTTTGCCGCATGCACTGTGTCGTCCGCCGTTTGTACTTTTGCCGCATGCACTGTGTCGTCCGCCGTTTGTCTGTACTTTTGCCGCATGCACTGTGTCGTCCACCGTTTGTACTTTTGCCGCATGCACTGTGTCGTCCACCGTTTTGTACTTTTGCCGCATGCACTGTGTCGTCCACCGTTTGTACTTTTGCCGCATGCACTGTGTCGTCCGCCGTTTGTCTGTACTTTTGCCTCATGCACTGTGTCGTCCGCCGTTTGTCTGTACTTTTGACTCATGCACTGTGTCGTCCGCCGTTTGTCTGTACTTTTGACTCATGCACTGTGTCGTCCGCCGTTGTCTGTACTTTTGACTCATGCACTGTGTCGTCCGCCGTTTGTCTGTACTTTTGACTCATGCACTGTGTCGTCCGCCGTTTGCCTGTACTTTTGACTCATGCACTGTGTCGTCCGCCGTTTGTCTGTACTTTTGACTCATGCACTGTGTCGTCCGCCGTTTGCCTGTACTTTTGACTCATGCACTGTGTCGTCCGCCGTTTGCCTGTACTTTTGACTCATGCACTGTGTCGTCCGCCGTTTGCTGTACTTTTGCCGCATGCACTGTGTCGTCCGCCGTTTGCCTGTACTTTTGCCGCATGCACTGTGTCGTCCGCCGTTTGCCTGTACTTTTGCCGCATGCACTGTGTCGTCCGCCGTTTGTCTGTACTTTTGCCGCATGCACTGTGTCGTCCGCCGTTTGCCTGTACTTTTGCCGCATGCACTGTGTCGTCCGCCGTTTGCCTGTACTTTTGCCTCATGTCTTTTCACTCCAGGTGAGTGTCTTTGACGTGGAACATTTCACCTGGCGCCGTTTGTTTTGAAGTGTTAGGATGAGCAAGTTTTGTGAAGACCGGTGTAACGAAAAGTTTTAACTCCCCGAATGGTTTAACTCCCAGGGAGTTAAACTGTTCATATGTAAATTTTAACTCCCTGGGAGTTAAACTAGAATGACTCCCACCCTGTGCCAAAATAACTCCACTCAGTAAAACTTCAAAATGTTCTAAAATCTTTTTTGTACAAGTCTCAACAAATTCTTGAAACATTAAGGGGGGAGTCATTTTGTACATGTATCAGACTTAACTCCCACCCTGTAACAGAATGACCCCCCTGGGAGTTAGTACAGATTAACTCCCGGGAGTTAATCCAGGCGTGTAAAAGTTTAACTCCCTGCCCACTAAGGGGAGTCAGTTTTTCACAGTTTAGAATAACTCCCCTGGGAGTTAATGTGTACACGTGTTTTCTGACTCCCAGGGAGTTACTTTGTAACAGAGGGGGAGTTAATCTGATCATGACTAGGATGACTCCCCACCCACCTATTCCCAGGTGGCTTTCGGTAAGAGAATGGAGAAGGGGATTTAATGTTCATGATCATCATCATCATAGGGAAAGGAAATGTCCGTGTACATATTCATGTGCTCATCTATGCATGTCCTTGATATTTTACTATGCCTTTTTGTATATAATCTGTATGTAAAGTCTGTATATACATGAATTAATGGTTTGATGCCTTTGGTAGAAATACTGTACCTTCAGTCTTTGGCATTCTCTCTCTCTCTCTCTCTCTCTCTCTCTCTCTCTCTCTCTCTCTCTCTCTCTCTCTCTCTCTCTCTCTCTCTCATGGAATCTATGCGACTATCAGTCACCCATAAGTGTAGGCCATTACACTCAAATGGTGTAGAAATGGAAAAGTTTCAATTTTTCATTGTGTCATGCCGCCAAATTAGGGAGTGAGGGGGGGGGGGGGGGGGGTCGAGAGGGTAAGGAAGGTGGGGAGAGAATGACAAATAGTCGCGACGTGACGTAAAATTGTTTGTATTGACTCACTACATCTGGAAGAGAAGGAAGGAGAAAAAGGGTTGGCATAGATTAGAAATTTGTGTGAGACACATGGGTTAGAGAAGGGGGTGGGGGGGGGGGGGGGTGCCTGTTTTTGTACAATTTGTACAGGAGGGTGGCTGCTTGGGACCGATCTGATGAAGTTGTCAAGTGACTCGTCACAGGTGTGGTGGTGTGCGTGTGCCAAGCTAAAAATGAAAGTCGGCCAGCCAATCAGAAAAACACACATTTTTCAATAAAATTCAGGACACGTGACTAATTCACAGAAACCAATAATATCGAAGGAAACAATTCTACCTGACAAGTCATGATCTGGCAAGTTAGTGTAAGAACACACACACACACACACACACACACACACACACACACACACACACACACACACACATTTCGAAAATATATATATAAGATGCATGGGTGGTAGCGAGGTGCGGGGAGTGGGTGGTGGGTGGTGGGTGGGAGTCATTCTGGTGGTATGTCAGAATAACTCCCCTGGAGTCAAACTGAAACACAGAGGGAGTTAGTTTTTTATATTCTAGTTTAACTCCCAGGGAATTAAAATTTACAAATGAACAGTTTAACTCCCTGGGAGTTAAACCATTCGGGGAGTTAAAACTTTTCGTTACACCGGGCCGGTTTTTCTGTTTATCAGAGCCCCAATACCGACCGAGTATGAAGGCTGAGAGATTCATTGGTAGCCATGCGGATTCTGCGGTGTTTTAGAGTGACGTTGACGGCCGACACCACGTACAGGACGACTAACCGTGATCTTAAACCGCCGTGCTTTATGCATCGATAAAAGAAACCCAAGAGTGGTTTAATGGAAACGTAAATTCGTGAGATGCCAGTTTAGATGCTGTTATAAACCAGGCAGAGTGCTGAAGGAGAACTTTAGAGAAAGATATCTTAAAGAGGGCGCCAAGCCGTGGCACAAATCATATGTCAGTCAGTGTCATAATCTTCAACGTTGAAGGTGGATAGACAGTCGAACACAGGCGCAGAGAGAGAGAGAGAGAGGGGGGAAATGGGGGAGGTGGGGGAAGGAGAGAGAGAGAGAGAGAGAGAGAGAGAGAGAGAGAGAGAGAGAATCACCACGGTGGGGGGGGGGGGGGGGGTTTTTCTTTCTCTGTCCTATGAAATTGCCGCCACTCTGCGGCAAAAGTACAGTCAGCGAAATTATAATCGGCGAGAATTCGTACGGCGAAAGTGCAGGCGGCGAAAATATAGGACCCCGTACGCTCTGGCACTAAGCGAACCAGGCAGCGCCGTGCTGAAAGCCGAATCAGTCGTCTTTCTGTATCCTAGCACCCCACATCACCGGAGCCCGCAGTGTCTCTTGGAGGTCCCCCGCCCTCGGCCAGGCAGCAGGCAGAACCCATCTGATTATCAGCACTGACACGTCAATAGCTTCCCACACAGTCAACACCAGCACAAGGTTGCTGCTGATTATCAGCACTGACACGTCAGTAGCTTCCCACACAGTCAACACCCAGCACAAGTTTGCTGCTGATTATCAGCACTGACGCGTCAATAGCTTCCCACCCCAGCGTCGCGCGAGCCTTGAACTTCGAAAGCTTTTCTTTTTTTTCTCTTTTTTTTCCCCCCTTCCTCCTCGCCCTTTCACCCCCTCCCACCCCACCCACCACCCAACTCCCATCTCACCTCCCATCCCCACCCCCTTTCCTATTTCTCTTATTTCACATTCTTTAGCTGTCTGGACAGGGGGTGGGTGGGTTTCGACTTTGAATGTACTTAAGTATTCATCCTCAGCTTTTTTTTCTTTTCTTCAAGTCATCGATGTTGAACACGTCAGGCATGTCAGCGATGTTGACCGGCACGTAGAGTTGAGGGCGATGACAGGAATGACGAGGGGTGGTGGTGGTGGTGGTGGGGGGGGGGGGGTGTTGCCCTTAGTCGTTCGTCATTAGTCCCCCGTGCTTACCTCCCCCCACCCCACCTCTTCCCCCCCCCCCCCCCCCCCCCTTCCTCCTCTCTTTTTACCTGGATCCGTCCCGACGTCTGCCGGTTTTAAGCCCCTTTCAAGGCGTTAAATGCCCGTTTTGATAAATGAACCGGCTCCTTTTCCCAGCCTGTTTTCTTCTTCTTCTTCTTTTTCTTCTTCTTCTTCTTTCTTCTTCTAGGCGTGTAATAAGAAATGATGGGGTGGGGAATATGAAAAACAGGAGAGGAACAGTGGTAGGTGATGGGGGTTGAGAGGAGTAATGAGCTGGTTCTCTCTCTCTCTCTCTCTCTCTCTCTCTCTCTCTCTCTCTCTCTCTCTCTCTCTCTGTCTCTCCGACTGTGACTTTGACTGTCTCTGTCTCTCTCTGTGTGTCTCTCTGCCTGTCTGTCTCTCTTTCTTCCTCTCTCTGTCTCTCTTTGCCTCGGTGTGTGTGTGTGTGTGTGTGTGTGTGTGTGTGTTGGTTGTCCTCTCTCTCTCTCTCTCTCTCTCTCTCTCTCTCTCTCTCTCTCTGTTTGTCTGAGAGAGGGAGATCGTGTGACGGAGGCGGGGAGGAGATGGAGGGGGGGGGGATGGAAGGGAGGAGAGATGAAGATTTGGATGAAGAGAGAGGAAATGACTTGAGATTTTTTGTTGTTAAACTTTACGTGGCTGTCTGCATTTTGATTTCTTGCGGTGGGAATTACGACATGAACACGATTCAAGCTCATCTGATGTCTGTTTCCCGGGTCAAGCCGTTAAAAATTAAAAAAACAAAAACAAAACAAAACAAGGCCACCTAGCTACGTAGCACATGCTCGCACATGCATGAATAAATAAGCATCATAATCAGCCCCCCGAAACGACAACTCGTAAAACGACGCTCTTTGAGAACAGAGGCCGTTGTCGTCATGATCTTCCCCATTCTGCTTCTTATCCTGTCTGGGATGGGGGGAAGCGAACACGGCGGACTGTTGTCGTGGGTGGGTGGGTGGATGACTGGGTGCATGGAGCCTGACTCCCGGGTGACCCTGCCCCCCTCGGCTTGGGGATTAAGTCCCTTGGCTTGGTGCGATGGGATCGGCGGGAGAATGGCAACGGGTCCCCTGCTTAGCGACATACGGTCAGCGAGGCCCAGGGCTTTGTCAGAGAGGGGGGTCACGTGTTCGTGCATCATTTTTCTCGGTCCCCCGTCAGTCTTGTCTGTCTGGTGGGATTTGTCGTTGTCAGTCTTCTTTCTTTTTTTTTCTTTTTTTTTTTTTCTTTTTTTTTTGTGTGTCTTTTGTGGAGGGAGAACGAAGAGAGCTTTTGAGAGGTGCTCATGTGAACAGGCCTCCTTCCATACCGTCTCTGTCTGTCTGTCTGTCTGTCTGTCTGTCTCTCTCTCTCTTTCGCTGTTTCTCTAACACACTCATGCGTATCTAAACACACACACACACACACACACACACACACACACACACACACACACACACGCGCGCGCGCGCGCGCGCGCGCACAAACACACACAGACATGCGCGCATGTACACACTCACACATATGTGATTCACATAAGCCATCCAGCATATGCGATTGACATAATCGGTCTCCAGCATATGTCATTGCCATAATCGATCTTCTGATATCACAGCTAAGAGGCCAGCTGACGTACATAAAGGGCACAGAACTACTATTTTCCCCCAGAACTAGAAGTTCGCTTCAGGAACGGATCATAACATCAGCTGTGCATGGGTTACCACTCTTCAGACAAACGTCTGTTGACCTGTTTATTTCTTATAACGGCTTCAATGGCGTCTTTAAAAAATTACTGATTCCCCCCTCGCAGACTATGATGAGTCCTTTGTTCCTTTCCAGTGTGCTCTTTCCTCTCACTTGGTTAGTGACTTGGATCGGGGTGTTGGTGTTGTTTATGGTACAGTGAGTGTTAAAAAAATTAATGGGACAACAGTTGGTGTTGTTGATGTTACAAGTAGTGGCGTTGACATTGTATATGTTTAAGTTGTTATAATGGTGTCGATGCTACAGTCAGTATTCTTGTTGTAACAATTAGTGTTACGGGTGTTACAGTTCGTATGGTTGATGTTGCGGTTAGAGTTGTAGTTGTAGGTGGTGTTGATGTGACGGCTGGTGTTGTTGATGCCTGTTAGCATTGTGGTACGTAGTGGTGCTGATGCAGTTAACGTCACAGTTAGCGTCGATGCTTGCTACTGTGGTGGCCATGTTGCAGTTAGTATTGTTGATGTTGCTGCAGGTGCTTTGGACGTGTTATTTTGTGTTAGTAATGTTATCATTAGTGTCGTTGATGTTACAGCTTGGCTGTTGGTGAGGATACTGTGAAGAGTTTTAGACGTCACAGTAAGTGCTCTTGATGTCATGTTTACTGTTACAGTCAGCGCTCTCGATACTTCACAGCAGACTCCATGAAAACGATTGTTAACGAAATTTCCGGCGTGTTTTTAAAAGGTGCATTTTAAAGGGTTGTGTGAATGAGTTAAAAAAAAAGATTTAACGACGCCTTCAACGCGTTGTGATAGCCTGGATATGGCCCTTTGCGGTCGAATAGGCTACAAGCAACATTATTTCTCTCTTAGAGTGGTGTGGAGATAGCCTGCAGTCGAGAGTGTGACCGTGTATAGGACGAGACCGTTATAACCAGCCAAACAACACGATGCTCTCGCCCATTTGGAAATGCACTCAACTGGCCTGGCGTTGGTTTGCAGGTGTCCGTGCACGTGCCGGGTAATTCTGGGAATGTTCCGCGCGATAAGACGAACACACAAACAACAAATAAACAAAAGAAAAGAACAGGAGACTGAAATGAATAAAACAGCCACGAAATAGACGGGAAACGAAGAAAAGTGTGTGTGTGTGTGTGTGTGTGTGTGTGTGTGTGTGTGTGTGTGTGTGTGTTGTGTGTGTGTGTGTGTGTGTGTGTGTGTGTGTGTGTGTGTGTGTGTGTGTGTTAATCAAGAGCATTTACGACATTAAGGGTCAGATAACCAATGGCAGCCGCAGCCAAATAACTGTCTAAATAAACAACCGTTTATTTGTTTTAGTTGTTTTTCTTCACCCCCCCCCCCCTTCTCTTCCCCCATCGCCCCCATCCCCCCCCCCCCCCCCCTCACCTTCCCTGCCCCTTTGCCTTCAAAGGCCAGCTAGACCAGTACATGTTCACCGGTGCCAAAAAGGGGCCGTTAACTCTATTCTCCGGTTCGTCCGAGTGCGCTTCAAGACAGCCGCAGCCTGCAGAGAAGTGAGCCTTTTTTCTGACGCCATCTTTTTGAGATGAAAGCGAGGCTAAAAGCGTTCTCCAACCACGTCGTGATGACGACACATGATGTCAAACATGTCGCCCCTTTTCCTCGCTGCTCGTCTCAAACCGGTCTTTCTGGAATCTAGCATGACGGTGTCTTTTCTTTTCTTTTCTTTCTTTTTTTTTGTTTCTTTTTTCTTTTTTTTTCATGATTCTTTTAATGGCTGACGTGGCTCAGAGCCGCTCTCACAGGAGCGAGATTGTTTTTGCGACGGTTTGGAGTGATGTCAGTCGGAGGCTTTTAATGACCACGGTTGATGCAGTGCAGTCCCCGGGCATGAAAGAGACACTTCACCAAGGCATCAAGGGGAACGTTTAAACCTTTGAAACGGCTGTTATGGAGACTGGAGCACGAGGCAGCAGGGGAGAGAGATAGAGGGGGAGAGAGAGGGAGGGAGGGAGGGAGCGGGCAGAGAGAGAGAGAGAGAGGAATGGAGGGAGCGGGCAGAGAGAGAGAGAGAGAGAGAGAGAGAGAGAGGGAGGGAGGGAGGAGGGAGAGAGAGAGGAGAGAGAGAGAGAGAGAGAGAGAGGAAGGAGAGAGAGAGAGAGAGAGAGGAGATGTTAACTGACTACAAGGTGAAGTCGCCTTGATTCAATGCCAGATGATTACATTAATGGATGATTGCATTATCCATCCCATGAAAAAAGAATGATAAAAGAAACGGGATCAAAAAACAGAGATTGAAATCTGTGACCGTTTCATCTGGTGCTGGGGGGCCGGAATAGCTCAGTTGGTAGAGCGCCGGACTCGTGATCCTGGGGTCGCGGGTTCGAATTTCGCTACAGGGGGATTTATCCCTCGGAGTTAACATTGGTTCTGACTCCATTCCCCATACAGTCCTTCGAATGAGACTATAAACCGAGGTTCCGTGTGTGAACGCACGCACAACATCTTGCACACACGTAAAATCCCATCACCAACTTTCGGAAGAGAAGGCCAGTTTGGCCGTTGGTATGGATGACACGTTACACATAGCATGCACCTTCCCCGAAGATGGAGTATGGCTGCCTTAATGGCGGGATAAAAAACGGTCATGCACACAAAACTCCACTGCCTGTCTATACAGGCAGTGTCCGCAGGAGTATTAGCCTGCGTACGCAGAAGGACAGAAAGAAAAATCTGGTGCTGTTTGGTGGTGGTGGTTGCTTTTTACCACTTTTAAACGACTGTGCTTTGAGAAGCACTTACGCCTGGACTCACCCGCGGATGCGCGCGTGTAAACAAACACGCACGCACACGTACAACACACGTACACACACACACACACACACACACACACACACACACACACACACACCACACAACACAACACACTCACTCACTCACTGACTCACACACACACACTCACACACACACACTCACACACTCACACACTCACTCACTACACACACACAACACACACACACACACACCACACACACCCCACACACACACCCCACACACCACACGTACGCACGTAACGCACGCACGCACATACACGGGCACGCACACACACACACACACACACACACACCACACACACACACCACACACACACCACACACACAAGAGAGAGAGAGGGATGGGGAGGAGGAGGGAGAGGTAAAGCACAGCAGTTCACAGAAATAGGGAGTTGGCTGCAGTGAGGAATGGGGATGAGGGGGAAAGGGGGAAGGCTGGGGGTGTGAGGGGAAGGGAGGGGGGGGGGGGGTGAACAGAGACAGATGGTTATTTATTGTGTCATAATGGTCGCCCTTTGACACGGCGGGGGCCTCAGATCTGGTCCGACGTGATCAACTGGCTCCGCTGCTTCCTGGCGTCGTCCAGCGGGAAGGCGTCAGGCCAACGTCAACACACACCACTCGGAAATATTAAGGCGAAAAAAATGAATGGGAGGAATAACTAAAAAAACAAAACAAAAAAAAAAGAAGAAAAGAAATGGGAGGAATAACAAAACAAAACAAAGAAATGGAAGGAATAACAAAACAGAACAAAACAAAGGTGGAGGGAGGGGTGGGGGGTGGGGGTGGAGTGATCGTCGAAAACAAGCTGCGCATTTATTACGGAACATGTTTATCTATATACCTGTCGGTCTGTCTGTCTGTTTAATGTGTCTATCTATGTGTCTGTCTATTTATCCATCGATCGATCTGTCTCTGTCTGTTTGTCTCTCTCTGCGCGCGCGCGCGTGTGTGTATGTGTGTGTGTGTGTGTGTGTGTGTGTGTGTGTGTGTGTGTGTGTGTGTGTGTGTTGTGTGCGTGCATCCGTCCGTGCGTGTGTGTGTGTGTGTTGTGTGCGCGCGCGCGCGTGTGACCTCAGTGTGCGTGGGGGCGTGTTTATCCCTGAAAATTCGCTTGTGATTTTCTTTTTCAGGTTGGGGGGGGGGGGGGGGGGGGAGGGAGGCGTTAATAAATGTAGATTACAAAAGTCACTGGAAGACAGAGAGAAAGGCTACTCTGCACTTTTCTTTCACAGCAGGATACAGTTTTGAACTACAGTAGTTCTAGCGTATTCTGGCACTGTCCTTTCTTGTAAGAATTCCTGTGGTTCAGTGTGTGTGTGTGTGTGTGGTGTGTGTGTGTGTGTGTGTGTGTGTGTGTGTGTGTTATCCTTTACAAAATTTGAGCGATATATCTGACTGTGTTTCCTGTCAGCGAATTAGTACGTCAATCTGTCTAGCTGTCTGTATGTCTGTAAGTCATTTGTTTGTTCATATATCTTAACCAGCCTCGTACGATCTTACGATCTTTCTTAGCCTTTGTTTGTCTCTGTCAACCCCCGAACCTTCTTCTTCTACCATAATTTCCCTCCCTCCAATCTGTTATGTGTCTGCCCCCCCCCCCTTCTCTCTCTCTCTCTCTCTCTCCTCTCTCTCTCTCTCTCTCTCTCTCTCTCAAAGAAACACCCCCACCCCTCGCGTTCACCTAGGCACTATTCAGCTGCATGAATGCACAGACCCACCCGTTCCGGCCAACACCACTATATTTTATCTCTGATACTGTTGAGCGTGTGTAGGAGAAGTGGACAGTTCCAGTCCCACCGCAATGTGGGATAGTATCGTCAACACTGACAGTGGAACCCAGTCGACAAACAACTGGCCCGCTTGGAGCTGTTTGAAGTTAATGGGGGATGAATTTGATAGCCAATCTCTTTACCCCACACCCGTCATCCCACCTCCCTTCCTCTTGCACATACACCTCGTCCACCCCTACCCCCACCCCAACACACACACACACACACACACACACACACACACACACACACACACACACACACACACTTTCTCTGACTCTCACATATCCCAAGAGGGTCTTAGACTCTGAAGTCAGCAAGTCATCAGTGGGGTTTCAACGACCCCTCTGAAGTCAGCAAGTCATCAATGGAGTTTTCAACGACCCCTCTGAAGTCAGCAAGTCATCAATGGAGTTTCAACGACCCCTCTGAAGTCAGCAAGTCATCAATGGAGTTTCAACGACCCCTCTGAAGTCAGCAAGTCATCAATGGAGTTTCAACGACCCCTCTGAAGTCAGCAAGTCATCAGTGGAGTTTCAGCGACCCCTCTGAAGTCAGCAAGTCATCAGTGGAGTTTCAGCGACCCCTCTGAAGTCAGCAAGTCATCAGTGGAGTTTCAACGACCCCTCTGAAGTCAGCAAGTCATCAATGGAGTTTCAACGACCCCTTTGAACTCAGCAAGTCATTAATGGGGTTTCAACGACCCCTCTGAAGTCAGCAAGTCATCAGTGGGGTTTCAACGACCCCTCTGAAGTCAGCAAGTCATCAATGGGGTTTCAACGACCCCTCTGAACCCAGCAAGTCATCAATGGGGCTTCAACGACCCCTCTGAACTCAACAAGTCATCAGTGGGATTTCAACGACCCCACCCCAGGTTACCAGGCTACATGAGACTGGTTTTTCAACTGTATGTGGATTAAAAAGAAAAAACACCTTTTTATTTGCTTTCATATACATGTAGAGGAAATGGAGAAAGGAAAACGACAATAGCGAGAGAAGGCAAGTAAGTATGCAAATAAATAAATGTGGTCATAGTGACCTGTCTGTCCTTCTAACAACGACCTGCCCCCCATCCCCACCCCCACCCTCACCCCTCTGACCCCCCAGCCGATGACGGGTCCGCCCAGACTGTTCCAAGACCCTGGCGGGAAACGGTGGTGCCCTGGCCGCTCGGTGTTCACCTGTGTTCTCCTCACCTGGGAACAAAAGACCATTTTCACCTGAGAGACAGGAATGCCGCCTGTCCCCCCACAAAGCGGCCCTCATCATCAACAGCTTACCTCTCTCTCTGTCTGGGTGTCCTTAGAATGCCACCTCCCTTCTCTTGTGACCTTCACCCCCATCCTCCCCCCCCCTCCCCCCATCCCTAGCCCACCCACCTTCATCATCGTCCCCAACCCTCACTCGACTCGTCATCGTCACGTCGGGTCTTTCTTGTGAGAAGAGCGTGCCCTGCGCGCGCGTGAGTCACCCTTGACCTTTGACCTTTCGCTCGGGGGAGGGGGGGGGGGGGGGAGGTAGTTCGGCCTAGGCTGGCATGTCAGACTAAGTGTTGAGGAAGGGACTGGGGAATAAAGGATGGAAAGGAGAGAGAGAGAGAGAGAGAGAGAGAGAGGGGGGGGGGGTAGGGGTCGGGAGAATTTGTAGGAAGCGTCAGGACAGGTGTTTAACACGAAAGCCTTTATGGGTCGTTTCCCGTGTGAGAGCAGATGGCGGCGACATGGTCACTGGCCTTTTGCTGGACTGTGGCTGTGTGGTCTGTGTGTACAGATTGGTTTGGGATGTCTGATTTTTTTTTTTTTTTGCAACAAGGACATCAACTGTGCAATAATCCTGCCCCTCATCTTCCTTCTCTCCCTCCTCATCACCATCATCATCACCATCATCATCACCATCATTATCACCATCATCATCACCATCATCATCACCATCATTATCACCATCATCATCACCATCATCATCACCATCATTATCACCATCATTATCATCATCATCATCACCATCATTATCACCATCATTATCACCATCATCATCACCATCATCATCATAATAATTCATTGTTCAGGGCACGGAAAGCAGCGCATTTAGATAACCTGTGTAGTTTATTCCTTTGTTGGTCAGTCCGATCATCGGGGCTGACTGACCAGTTCTGCAGAACCCCGTGTCAGTAACGGTTGAAGAAGACCATGTGACAAGTGCAGTGGCATAACGACATTTCACCATCAGCTTTTTCGCTCCCAGTACCAGCTACAGGTCTAGAATCCCAGACATGTGATGGCATGTGAAAACTGTAGACTGTAGAATATATTTTTTTTTCTTCTTTTTTTTTAAATTAGAAATGACAGCCAGCTAGCTAGCCAGCCACGCATGTGTGTGTGTGTGTGTGTGTGTGTGTGTGTGTGTGTGTGTGTGTGTGTGTGTGTGCGCACACACACACACACATATGTGTGTGTGTATATATATATATATATATATATATATATATGCTTACACACACACACACACACACACACACACACACAGAGAGAGAGAGAGAGAGAGAGAGAGAGAGAGAGAGAGAGAGGAGAGAGCGAGTTGTTCCAGCTCTTACATTATTACATCGTCGTTACTTTTTACATCACTGATTCATTATGTCTTGTGACTGGTAAAGAAGCCTCTCCTGGGCGAAAGCTTTTTCTTCTTTGTTTGTTTGTGAAAGGGACATCCCATTCTCGAAGGAGCGTACGTTTGATTTGTCTACATGATATCCATATGTCTTCTTTTTCATGGTCTAACTGATTCTTTGAAGTTGCTAGGCCGCATATAGACGCCCTACGTCCCATAAGACCATCGAAACAGGGAGGTCATGCTTCCTATTCCCCCTCCCTCCCCACCACCCTCCTCCGCCCCCAACCCCACAAACCCCACCGTATTATCGTTCGGTTGATTGTTGACCATAAATTATGTACCATGTCACTTTCATCAGTTTAAGCCCCAACCACACAACCGTGTAGTTGAAACTACACGTGTGTGAACACCTTAAGCTGGTGTGCCAAGTTCACCACCACGCAACAAGATGGCAGGGTACGGCCAGAAGAGGGCGGGACGGACGACGAGCCCTGGGTGTCTCTACAAATGGAGCTGCTGGAACCAAAAGGAAAGGGCTTGGGGGGGGGGGGGGGGGGGGGGATGAGAGCAAAAAGCGGAGGATAAGAGGGTTAGGGGTTGTTCGGTGATTTGTACCCGTTTCTCGTCACACAAGGATGAACACCTGTAATGACACGTTTCTCCTCTTAACTGTCTCTCCTCTCCCTTTCTCTATCCCCCTCCCTCCCTCTCTCTCTCTCCCTCCCTCCCTCTCTCTCTCTCTCTCCCTCCCTCCTCTCTCTCTCTCTCTCTCTCTCTCCTCTCTCTCTCTCTCTCTCTCTCTCTCTCTCTCTCTCTCACGGCGTCGCTGCTGGGTTTTTTTTCTTTTTTTTTCAAACGAGCACAGTTGATGACTTCAGACGTGTGTTTGTTCGATCAGTGGTGCAGATAATTAGGACCGAAGGAGACGCCAGGAATGCAAGAAGAACACGTGCGAACTCTGAACTGGGAGACTGTGAAACGACTGCAGCTTTACTGAAAGGCCAGAATACACCAACACACAGAAATGAGGAGCAAAGTAACGGTTGTTTGGAGCACAGTACAAAACAGACTGGTGAATGGTCGACAGATACGTCTTTTTTAGACATTACAAGTGGCGGACATTAAAACAAGAGCAGAAACCAATGCTTCACAGAGAGTTGTCCGTAGCAAATCTGACTTTTTTCACCACTCTCTCTCTCTCTCTCTCTCTCTCTCTCTCTCTCCTCTCTCTCTCTCTCTCTTTGTCTGTCTCTCTGTCGCCTCTCTGTTTCTCTATGTTTCTGTCTGTCTGTCTGTCTGTCTGTCCACACACACACACACACACACACACACACACACACACACACACACACACACACACACCTTCCACACACACACATACCCCTTTCCCCCACCCCACCCCTCCACACACGCACACAGCCACCCACCCACACACACACTTACGACCTCCCACCTACCCACCGCACCCCATCCAACATCCAGTAAAGCGAGGCAGGGTGTGTACGACAGGACATACGTGCAGCAAAGCAGGCGTTGGTTCCTCCGGACACAACAACGCCCACCTCCCACCGGGGTCCACTCAGAGTAGTGTGACGCTCATGAGTCACCTTCACCCCTTCTGGCAGCCACATCTCCGGGGATATGGCCATCAAGGCAGAAAGTATGGCCGCTCCAAGGGCACGTTCTGCACCGAGTCTGAAAGGCTGGCGTTCTACTTTGAAGTTCTAGTCTGCAGGCTGGCGTTCTACTTTGACGTTGTAGTCTGCAGGCTGACGTTCTACTTTGACGTTGTAGTCTGCAGGCTGACGTTCTATTTTGACGTTGTAGTCTGCAGGCTGGCGTTCTACTTTGACGTTGCAGTCTGCAGGCTGACGTTCTACTTTGACGTTGCAGTCTGCAGGCTGGCGTTCTACTTTGACGTTGTAGTCTGCAGGCTGGCGTTCTACTTTGACGTTGCAGTCTGCAGGCTGGCGTTCTACTTTGACGTTGCAGTCTGCAGGCTGGCGTTCTACTTTGACGTTGTAGTCTGCAGGCTGGCGTTCTACTTTGACGTTGCAGTCTGCAGGCTGGCGTTCTACTTTGACGTTGCAGTCTGCAGGCTGGCGTTCTACTTTGACGTTGTAGTCTGCAGGCTGGCGTTCTACTTTGACGTTGTAGTCTGCAGGCTGGTGTTCTACTTTGACGTTGTAGTCTGCAGGCTGGCGTTCTACTTTGACGTTGTAGTCTGCAGGCTGGCGTTCTACTTTGACGTTGTAGTCTGCAGGCTGGCGTTCTACTTTGACGTTGTAGTCTGCAGGCTGGCGTTCTACTTTGACGTTGTAGTCTGCAGGCTGGCGTTCTACTTTGACGTTGTAGTCTGCAGGCTGGCGTTCTACTTTGACGTTGTAGTCTGCAGGCTGGCGTTCTACTTTGACGTTGTAGTCTGCAGGCTGGCGTTCTACTTTGACGTTGTAGTCTGCAGGCTGGTGTTCTACTTTGACGTTGTAGTCTGCAGGCTGGCGTTGAAGTGTGAAGGGCACGGACTTTAGTACGATGTGCAGACGTTCTAGTCTGACAGGTGCGCGTTCCAGTCTGACGTACTGAACGGACAGGGCATGATTGCTGGTCTGACAGTCCAGTCTGACGTACTGAACGGACAGGGCATGATTGCTGGTCGGACAGTCCAGTCTGACGTACTGAACGGACAGGGATGATTGCTGGTCTGACAGGCGGGCGTTCTGATCTGATGGGCAGGCGGGCCATTTGGTCAGGCAGGTATTCTAGTCTGACGTTCTTGTCTGCTGTGTAGACGTTTTAGTTCGATAGGCAGGCGTTTGGTATGACGGGTAGTGTTTTAATGTGTTCATACATACGTATAGATACATACATACATGCGTATACATACATACATACAAAAAAGGATAGCAACGGTGCACTTGCTCTGATACAGCAGGCTGAATTGAAGTCAGAATAATCTTCGTAGGAATAAATCTTTCTTGTGGAAGGAGGAGGAGGGCCGTTGGCAAATATGTTCTAGTACTCTGGACATACCAACTTTCCGACTCGTCGCTCTGCTGATCGTAGTCGGTGTAGGTTTCAGTGAATCCCCTGCGCCCCTTCCCCCTCCCCCCTCTTCCTCTGCTTTCTTACAACCCATGCCCTCCTTGTGAAACCTGTCTTTACAACAAAAAAAAAATCCACTTTCAAAGTGAGGTGACTGCAGGCGGAAACTGAAACAAATTTGGAAAAGAATTACCATTGAGTCCACAAAACAACACAGACATATAATGTCTTGTTATTTGCTTGTCCCTGCTGTTTACCAGACTCATTAATAATTCTTTTTAAAACGCTTTCAGACAAAGCCAGAACGTTGGCGGACGGTCCACTACAGGCAAGCCCAAGCAAAGCGATTTATTTTATTTTATTTTTTCAAACAACGTGGACGAGGAGCGACGGCGACGAGTGGAGAGGTCATGGAGAGAGGTCAGAGGACAAGACACGGTGCTGTGAGTTATCAGCCACACGCACGTTGTGGACGGGGCTTCACGTCCGAGTGGCGACACTGGCCTGTCCTCCACTGCCCACCTCCTTCCTTCCTTCAGTTTCCCGATTCTGGCCAGCAGACTGTCACAGAGACAATGGGGGTTGGGACGATGGGAGGCTGGGGGAAAGGGACGGTGGAAGCAGTGGGGTGGGGGTTGGGGGGGGGGGGGTAAGAGGTGAGGTGAATGGAGGAACTTCAGGACTCGTTCCAGGTTTTCAGGTTCCAGGGTTTCATTTTTGGTTATAAGCCTGTGGCTGTATAAGCCTGTCAGCTGTGAGCCATTGAAAGACAGAGAGGGGGGAAGGAGGGAAGGGGGGAGAGAGGAGGGGGGAGGAGAGAAGAGGAGGAGGAGAAGGAGGAGGAGGAGAAGAAGAAGAAGAGGAAGAGGAAGAAGAAGAACAACAACAAGATCAAGAACAAGGAAGAAGAAGAAGAAGAAGAAGAAGAAGAAAAAGGAACAAGAAGAAGAAGTGCTTTGGTATGAGAAGAAGAAGAAAAAAGTGGTGTGGTATGCAGAGAGATTTTGATGTTATCGCCCCGCTCTGCATTAAGCAATACTCCAACGACGGGCTGTGAATTTAGTATGATGCCAAGCCATTTCCCATCAAAAGAACGGTTCTGGTCCAAGTACTTTGAATGAAGGAACTGTGCCAGAACGAACCAATCAAAGGAACAGAAAGAAGAAAAGACCCCGGGGAGAAAGTCAACGAGAAATACAAGACAGAAAAGAAAGCCAGGAAGATCCTAACTACGTTCATCAAGGCATGTTCTCTGTTACCGCAGATCCTAAAAAAGACCTCCGCTCAGATGCTTTGAAGCGCTTCCAGAGGGAACAAACGCAACAGTTTGTCATGACGATGCGCCGTTTCTCTAACCGAGCTGACTGAACTGTCTTGTCAGTCACATCCATTCAGTAGCTCGATGTGGTTGGAACCCATTCACAGCTTTCTGTATACATACCACATCCAACAGACCTCACGTCGGATCATCACAGAAGGTCACGTCAAAAGCAGCGCCAGCGCTGATTCTATCAGGTCCGACGGTGATGTAGATGTGAACGCGGGTGTCGAGGGGGGATGCCATGCCCAGGGAATTTACATGCCGGCGCCAGACACGTTGACGACCCGAGGGATGCCATCATCGCCACGTTGCTGCCGAGTCTTGCCGAGGGTCTTACAGTGCCGCGAGAGTCGGCACGTGCCTGCCTGTCTGGAATAAAGGCAGGCGGTGCACGGGACGAGTCATGTTCCGCGCCGGGTACTGAGGGGGCAAAGCGATAAATAAAGAAACGGCTGGGATTAAGAACGCAACGAACAACATTCTTCTGAGGTACCGACTGCCGCGACGACTATTAGCTCAGGGTGTAGGTGTCTGTCAGCCGTGCGGCACAAAGAAACCACCTGTCTGCTGACTATTTATGTCATGGGTTGTTTCTTTGCGCTTGAAAATTATGGTAGCAGTGTAGAATTCCAAATCTAACACGAATCTTGCTATCAAAATGTGCGATTCTTGTGATGGATCAAATTTATAATGCAATAGTATTTTTGTTTTGTTTAAATAAACTGTTAACTGTTCGGGTTGATGATTTCAGGATCTGCATTTTCTTTTCATTTTCAGCTGATGACACTTCCTATCATACGTAATAATCATACTTATAATGAGTACACTTTTTTGTTTTGGTGATGGGTAGGAAAAGAATCTTTATAATCCATCACAAAATAAATTGTTCTGGCAGAAAACGCCCCGATTGTGGTCCCAAAGTTTCCTGATGGTAGTCATCTTCATTGTAACCCGCGGAAGAGCTGGAAGAAAGCAGACTAATCCACTCACCTCCTCGACGGTTTGCACGTGCCAGTGTTCTCACCGTTGATGTAACCTGTCAGTCAGCCAATCTTTTCTATTGCTGGGGTAATTGTCAGAGAGCTCGCTAAGTCTTCTGGCGTCTGCTTTGATATAGGTCTACGAGCCACACTATTAATGATAAACCAGTCATTTTCCTTCCTTGCTTTCTTTCTCTTTTATCTTTTCTTTTAGTGTCTGTGTTTGTTGTGTGTTTGATTTTTTTTTTTACTTTCAGGGTTGTTTGTGTGTGTGATGTCGTTGTTGATAGAAAATTGTTTACTGGTAAATAATGTGGCATTAACTCTAGGAATGGCAGTTAAACAGGCGGGGCGGTACACGGCGTGAATTAAATGATAAGCCCATCCACATCCTTCATCTGAACATGGACGTGTGTGTGTGTGTGTGTGTGTGTGTGTGTGTGTGTGTGTGTGTGTGTGTGTGTGTGTGTTGAGCCATGCAGCAAGATCCCAAGGCCGTGCTTAAACAATCCTACGGGAATTTTGTGGGTTTAGACTGGGAATTGGACGAAGCCTTTCTATGTGTGGGTTTAGACTGGGAATTGCACGAAGCCTTTTTATGTGTGGGTGTAGACTGGGAATTGGACGTAGCCTTTCTATGTGTGGGTTTACACTGGGAATTTGACGAAGCCGTTCTGTATGTGGGTGTGGATTGGGAATTTGACGAAGCATTTTTGTATGTGGGTATAGACTGGGAATTGGACGAAGCCTTTCTATGTGTGGGTATAGACTGGGATATTGGACGAAGCCTTTCTATGTGTGGGAAAAGACTGGGAATTGGACGAAGCCTTTCTGTATGTGGGTATAGACTGGGAATTGGACGAAGCCTTTCTGTGTGTGGGTATAGACTGGGATATTGGACAAAGCCTTTCTATGTGTGGGTATAGACTGGGATATTGGACGAAGCCTTTCTATGTGTGGGTATAGACTGGGATATTGGACGAAGCCTTTCTATGTGTGGGTATAGACTAGGACATTGGACGAAGCCTTTCTATGTGTGGGTATAGACTGGGATATTGGACGAAGCCTTTCTATATGTGGGTATAGACTGGGATAATGGACGTAGCGTTTCTGTGTGTGGGTGTAGACTAGGACATTGGACGAAGCCTTTCCACCTGTGTATGTGGACTGGAAAGTCATGCCACAGGGACGGAGCATGGCACAGAAACAGGGCTGTAACCTATTGGCCTCCACAGCCTCCCTTGTCGATGTCGCCAGCTCGTGTGTTCCGCCACCCCTGTACAGGAGACACCAGTCGGGACAGAGTGGATGCGCTCTTGTCTGCGCCAAGGGGAGATAAAATGACCACCTCGCTGTTGTTATCGCCCACAACATCGCCATACTGTCGTCCACTTCTTGCTCTTAGCCGCTGATAATAGCACGGCGCGTGCCAGAGTTCGTGTCCACCAAGGGGCGACTTGCTCATCGACACGTACCGTGTTATGGGACCCTTTGGCTTCTCTCTGTGCTATTAACTCTTAGAGCCAGATATAAAAGTTTTCAGCAGAGGGGTGATAGTCCACCTCTTTGCAGACCCAGGGTAAACAGTGTTGGGCCCGCGTTCTGTTCAGTATCTGCTGAATCAGGGCTGTCTGATCATGCAGGTTTTGTGGCCCGATCCAAAGAATTCATCTAAAATTGGACGAAACACGGATCCAGAAATAATATTCGTAAGTAAAAGGAACAAAGATCCAAAAGGCCAAGACAAAGTTGAAACGGTCAAGTTTTCTAATCCAGCTTCCTTTCGTTTCAACCCCACTTCATCTTCAACACAAAGCAGAGGAAGGGCGACAGCTCGGAAAGGAAATCTTTCCGAATTCTGTTCAGCCATTATCTGTGTTCCTATGCACTAAAAATAGTAACGTCGTTTGATTGGTTGCACAGAAACTGCAACGTTCTCACTCTCCGTGCTGTTGTTGAAAAACTCTCGCAGACCACCTTGGCAACGTGGGATGTGACGTTATCAGCTTGTTTGGTCTGAAGACGTGAAAGCTGGGAAGCGGTAAGCTGACAGGTCATAGGCCTGTATACACATCAACGGTACAAACCCCCAAACGCCGTTTGCGTGTCTCTGATCCCTGCTGGTGGTGTTGATGCTGTGGACAGATCTCTAACGAAAAACGAAATAACGAAATCTACCCCCTGTCCATTCTACCCGCCACTGGGCCACCCGTTTCCCGTACCCGCCCCATAGCGATCCCCCTCCTGTGCAGCACCTTCCTTGACTGGACGTCTCCAGACCTTGCGTGAGGGACCTGGGAATGGAAGATCATTGTAAGGGACATTGAATGGAAGATGATCGTGAGGGACCTGGGAATGGAAGATCATTGTAAGGGACCTGGGAATGGAAGATGATCGTCAGGGACCTGGGAATGGAAGATGATCGTGAGGGACATGGGAATGGAAGATCATTGTAAGGGACATTGAATGGAAGATGATCGTGAGGGACCTGGGAATGGAAGATGATCGTGAGGGACCTGGGAATGGAAGATGATCGTGAGGGATCTGGGAATGGAAGATCATTGTAAGGGACATTGAATGGAAGATGATCGTGAGGGACCTGGGAATGGAAGATGATCGTGAGGGACATGGGAATGGAAGATGATCGTGAGGGACATGGGAATGGAAGATGATCGTGAGGGACCTGGGAATGGAAGATCATCGCGAGGGACCTGGGAATGGAAGATGATCGTGAGGGATCTGGGAATGGAAGATCATTGTAAGGGACATTGAATGGAAGATGATCGTGAGGGACCTGGGAATGGAAGATCATCGCGAGGGACCTGGGAATGGAAGATGATCGTGAGGGATCTGGGAATGGAAGATCATTGTAAGGGACATTGAATGGAAGATGATCGTGAGGGACCTGGGAATGGAAGATGATCGTGAGGGACATGGGAATGGAAGATGATCGTGAGGGACATGGGAATGGAAGATGATCGTGAGGGACCTGGGAATGGAAGATCATCGCGAGGGACCTGGGAATGGAAGATGATCGTGAGGGACATGGGAATGGAAGATCATCGTGAGGGACATGGGAATGGAAGATCATCGTGAGGGACCTGGGAATGGAAGATGATCGTGAGGGACCTGGGAATGGAAGATCATCGTGAGGGACCTGGGAATGGAAGATGATCGTGAGGGACCTGGGAATGGAAGATCATCGTGAGGGACATGGGAATGGAAGATGATCGTGAGGGACCTGGGAATGGAAGATCATCGTGAGGGACATGGGAATGGAAGATCATCGTGAGGGACCTGGGAATGGAAGATCATTGTGAGGGACCTGGGAATGGAAGATGATCGTGAGGGACCTGGGAATGGAAGATGATCGTGAGGGACATGGGAATGGAAGATGATCGTGAGGGACATGGGAATGGAAGATGATCGTGAGGGACATGGGAATGGAAGATGATCGTGAGGGACCTGGGAATGGAAGATGATCGTGAGGGACATGGGAATGGAAGATCATCGTGAGGGACCTGGGAATGGAAGATGATCGTGAGGGACCTGGGAATGGAAGATGATCGTGAGGGACATGGGAATGGAAGATGATCGTGAGGGACCTGGGAATGGAAGATGATCGTGAGGGACATGGGAATGGAAGATGATCGTGAGGGACATGGGAATGGAAGATGATCGTGAGGGACATGGGAATGGAAGATGATCGTGAGGACCTGGGAATGGAAGATGATCGTGAGGGACATGGGAATGGAAGATGATCGTGAGGGACCTGGGAATGGAAGATGATCGTGAGGGACCTGGGAATGGAAGATCATCGTGAGGGACATGGAATGGAAGATGATCGTGAGGGACCTGGGAATGGAAGATCATCGGAGAAGAAGGCCGTCACTTGTGCATTGTTCAGTGCTGTCGCCCAAATGAGGATTTAACTGAGCGGGAAATGAACATGTCCCTATGCCCTAAAGGCGACTTTTTTTTCACTGCTCCCACTCTCCTCATCCCCGCCCCTACCCCACCTCCACCCCATCCGCGTCGTCTTCTTATTCCTTTTTCTTTTCTTTTCTTCTTCACCCCCCTCCCCCTCCCCTTTTATCTTTCCTTTTTTTTTTTTTAGTGTATGCTCCCCTGCCCTCCATCCCTCCCACTCCACCCCACCCTCTGTTTTTCTTCCATTCCTTCATGATTTTCTGTGTAAAATATCTGGTACCTGTTTGTACGTCTGTCTGTTTCTTCTTTCCCCTTTCTTTCTTTTTTCTCCGTTCCACTAATCCTTTCTCTTCTCTGCCACCAAACCGTTTGACGTTCTACAACCTGTGGCCTCAAAGGAGGTATAGAACGTGCCGTGTAAGAATAGCCCCAAATGGTTGTTGACGGCGGATGAAACGTCGCCCCAAAAGATCTATTGAAAAGCAAGCTGGGAATCATTGAATGCGCTTCACCACAAGTCATGTCTCAACTGAACGCTGTGAATCATCGGACGCTTATTCGGGGTGGTTGGCATGGTGCCTCTGCCCGTCCCTCTCGCCCCCAAGAGTTTTTTGTCTGTCTGTCTGTCTGTCCGGAGTCAACGGTGCCGACCCTTCGGTGAATGCCTCCAGTGGATCTGTTCTGTGTCTCGCAGCGGGGGTACCAGATGCCTGGAATACCGTGAAATTAGGACAGAGGTTATGTTTGTCACGCTATTGATCACACACGCGCGGTGCGCGAGCGCGCACACTCACACACGCACGCACACACACAGGCACGCGCACACACACACACACACACACACACACACACACACCACACACACACACACACACAGAGAGAGAGAGAGAGAGAGAGAGAGAGAGAGGTGAGGTTGGTAAGTTTTATGACAGACAACACACTGCACAACATTCAAGAGTCTGTTGTACCTGATAAGATGCCACGAGTTGTGGTAACGGAACACGTCATGCCCTAATCACAATCTGACCAGAAGACAGAGAGAAAGCAGCCGTGTCGATAGAGACAGACTGTTCTGAAGTAACGGTGTGAGCAGAAGACAGAGAGAAAGCAGCCGTGGCGATAGAGACAGACTGTTCTGAAGTAACGGTGTGGGCAGAAGACAGAGAGAAAGCAGCCGTGGCGATAGAGACAGACTGTTCTGAAGTAACGGTATGGGCAGAAGACAGAGAGAAAACAGCCGTGGCGATAGAGACAGACTGTTCTGAAGTAACGGTGTGGGCAGAAGACAGAGAGAAAACAGCCGTGGCGATAGAGACAGACTGTTCTGAAGTAACGGTATGGGCAGAAGACAGAGAGAAAACAGCCGTGGCGATAGAGACAGACTGTTCTGAAGTAACAGTGTGGGCAGAAGACAGAGAGAAAGCAGCCGTGTCGCTAGAGACAGACTGTTCTGAAGTAGCCGTGTGGGCAGAAGACAGAGAGAAAACAGCCGTGGCGATAGAGACAGACTGTTCTGAAGTAACGGTGTGGGCAGAAGACAGAGAGAAAGCAGCCGTGGTGATAGAGACAGACTGTTCTGAAGTAACGGTGTGGGCAGAAGACAGAGAGAAAGCAGCCGTGGCGATAGAGACAGACTGTTCTGAAGTAACGGTATGGGCAGAAGACAGAGAGAAAACAGCCGTGGCGATAGAGACAGACTGTTCTGAAGTAACGGTATGGGCAGAAGACAGAGAGAAAACAGCCGTGGCGATAGAGACAGACTGTTCTGAAGTAACAGTGTGGGCAGAAGACAGAGAGAAAGCAGCCGTGTCGCTAGAGACAGACTGTTCTGAAGTAGCCGTGTGGGCAGAAGACAGAGAGAAAACAGCCGTGGCGATAGAGACAGACTGTTCTGAAGTAGCCGTGTGGGCAGAAGACAGAGAGAAAACAGCCGTGGCGATAGAGACAGACTGTTCTGAAGTAACGGTGTGGGCAGAAGACAGAGAGAAAACAGCCGTGGCGATAGAGACAGACTGTTCTGAAGTAACGGTGTGGGCAGAAGACAGAGAGAAAACAGCCGTGGCGATAGAGACAGACTGTTCTGAAGTAACGGTATGGGTAGAAGTGTGTTGCTGCAGAAGGTACAGTGCCGTGAAACTCATTAACGACTTCCGCCAAATCCCTGAACAAATGCGCTTTTCAGAGAGAAGAGGTCTGTCTGCTTGGAGACGAATCTCGTGTAGACAAACAGAAAAACGTTCTAACGAGTAAACAGTCTTTTGAGAGAGAGAGAGAGAGAGAGAGAGAGAGAGAGAGAGAGAGAGAGAGAGAGAGAGAGAGAGTCTTTTTAAGGAGGTGAATCCAATACAGAGGCAAGAAATGTTTCAGGAAAAAATTCATTAAGGGGAGGGAATCTTGATTTGGATGTGAATCGGGAATGAATGTTCCAGACAAACAAAGTGTTTAAAGGACAGGGTAGTGGGGGGGGGGGGGGGGGGGATCTAGTGTAGCTGTTTTGGATAAACAAGTTTTTTAAAAGGACTGCAGTCTTAACTGGGTGGGGGCGAATCTAACATAGATGTTCGAGACAAACATGTTTTAAAAGAACGGGAATCTTAATTGTTGTTGGCGTCCGTCTGTCAGGGGAGACAATGGTGCTGCGCCATGGATCACTCAGTTGTGGAGTTGCAGCGCCTGCTGTGGCTGAGGAGCCCGATCCTCGAGCGGCAGACTCTGTTGCAGTTGCTGCAGGTGAAGTCTCCGTCATCAGTGTCTGTGGGTGCCGACACAATTCTTTGCCGTCTGCGGCGCCTTCGTTCTTCCCACTGGGCCTCTCTCCTCTGGTCTGTTTGTTTTGATGCCGGCCTTGATGATGGACCGCCAGCTGACCCGGTCTGAAGCTGCTGGCTCCAGGTCTGCTGGGTCGAGGCTGCCTGCCCTCAGGTCGTGCTTGTAGCGTAGGGCGGGCCGTCCTGTGGGTCTGGAGCCTGTAGTCAGCTCGCCGTACAACCTGTGGAGTCCTGATCGGGGGGTGAATATACAACAGATGTCCCAGAACAGGTCTTTGGAAGGAGGGAGCCGAAGTTGGGAGGTTCTTGTACAGCAGTCTAAGGGAGACAAGTCAAATCGTGTTGTTTATAGACTAAAGGCTATTTCCGGAAAGAACATCCACAGGACAATTGTCCGTGGGGTGAGTTTCAGTGGGGAGGATCTTTAAAGAGGTGCTTCACTTTAATTATCGGCAATGGCGGATCAATGAGCAGTGACTGACTCTTGAATTCTTCCACAGTGAAGGATTTCGCAGGGCGAAGATGTGTTTTTCTTTTTTCTGTTGTGGTCTGTTCTGTTCTGCTTTCTCTCTTTCTTTATTTCATTCTTTCTTTCTTTTCTGTCTTTCTTTCCTTCTTTTCTCTTGAAGTCAGCGGTGTGGCTGAAAACATGCCGATATTTGCCAATCAGTCACAAGTTCGCATCCCTTACATAATACACTGTTTTGGAGAAACGTGTGCGCTAATTGCATGCAGACTCTTTTCACAAGTGAGGGCGAGCACCCACATGCGCCCGTCCGGCCACCCTCCACCCAACCACCCAGCCACACAAATGCGGTAAGCACGCGCGCGCTCTGAATGAGCCGAAAATGTCTATTGCGACCACCCTCATCCACCTCCACCCGCTTCCCCCCTATGATCCCGTTCCCACCCACCCCTGCTAAGATCCAAACGAGGAAGTGTGTAGAAGTGAACTTTCTTCCGTCCCTGTCTGTCTGTGTCTGACAGGGAGGACAGGTGGGGGACTTCTGTCTGTGTCTGACAGGGAGGACAGGTGGGGGACTTCTGTCTGTGTCTGACAGGGAGGACAGGTGGGGGACTTCTGTCTGTGTCTGACAGGGAGGACAGGTGGGGGACTTCTGTCTGTGTCTGACAGGGAGGACAGGTGGGGGACTTCTGCCTGTGTCTGACAGGGAGGACAGGTGGGGGACTTCTGTCTGTGTCTGACAGGGAGGACAGGTGGGGGACTTCTGCCTGTGTCTGACAGGGAGGACAGGTGGGGGACTTCTGTCTGTGTCTGACAGGGAGGACAGGTGGGGGACTTCTGTCTGTGTCTGACAGGGAGGACAGGTGGGGGACTTCTGTCTGTGTCTGACAGGGAGGACAGGTGGGGGACTTCTGTCTGTGTCTGACAGGGAGGACAGGTGAGGGGACTTCTGCCTGTGTCTGACAGGGAGGACAGGTGGGGGACTTCTGTCTGTGTCTGACAGGGAGGACCGGTGGGGGACTTCTGTCTGTGTCTGACAGGGAGGACAGGTGGGGGACTTCTGCCTGTGTCTGACAGGGAGGACCGGTGGGGGACTTCTGTCTGTGTCTGACAGGGAGGACAGGTGGGGGACTTCTGTCTGTGTCTGACAGGAAGGACGGTGGGGACTTCTGTCTGTGTCTGACAGGGAGGACCGGTGGGGGACTTCTGTCTGTGTCTGACATGGAGGACAGGTGGGGGACTTCTGTCTGTGTCTGACAGGGAGGGCAGGTGGGGGAACTGTCGCTAGGTGGACAGGTGAGGGCAGGTGGGGACCTTCGTCTGTGTCTGACAGGAATGGCAGGTGGGGGACTTCTGTCTGTGTCTGACAGGGAGGACAGGTGGGGGACTTCTGTCTGTGTCTGACAGGGAGGACCGGTGGGGGACTTCTGTCTGTGTCTGACAGGGAGGGCAGGTGGGGGACTTCTGGCTGTGTCTGACAGGGAGGGCAGGTGGGGGGAGAACGGTCGCTAGGTAGAAAAGTCAGCATGTTTGGGTTGATCCAGATGTCCCAGTGCTGCCTGTACATGGACAAAGCCAATCTTTCTGTTTACGGATAAACCTTCGCACACGTGGGTAACAGTAATAATTTCTGTTTATGTACAAACAAAGTCTATAGTTTATACATACCAAAGTGCGAGTGTTTGCGTGCGCTGACACACGCACGTGCACATACGCACGCACACCTACATCCACACTGTCTGATTTTTCCTACATCCACACTGTTTGATGTGTTTACAGATGGGTCGGTAATGGAATCCTCTGACAGTGGTTCTGGCTTTATAATACCAACTTTAAATGTCAGGAAATCGTATCATTTAGGAAAAGGGTTGTCAATTTGTACCTCAGAATTACATGCAATACTGAAGGCTTTGACGTACATAATATGACACACCAAGTGCTTTCTATGAAATCTTACTGTGCGTTGATTCCAAATCTGTTTTACAATCACTAGAGCGTTGGGACTGCAAAGCTAGAAAAGATTTGCTTTTTGAAATGAAACATTTACTGCATTGTTTCATAACTCTAGGCATAAGAATTGATTTTTGTTGCGTCCCATCTCACTGTGGTATAAAGTGGAATGAAATAGCAGTCTTGCAAAAGAAGGAGCAAATAGAAACGCTGAAAATTTATCAAAACATCTCTTAGATAATTCTCTTGTGAATTAATCCAAATTATGGAAAAGTATATGCATAAGCAGAATTTTAGTTTTTAAAAAATGCTACTTTACCATCGTGCCCAAGGCACATTGTTAGATTAATTCATAAATTAAGGCTGAATACTTGGAACACTAAATATTCTCATGGTATTACTTGTGTCTGCAGAGAAAACATTTCTGTGCATCATCTTTTGTTTAAATGCACAGTGTTGACTTCGCTCTATCAGGAGAAAGGTACTGAGATGAATAACTTGAATAATGTCAGTACTGTCTTGTATGGTTCATATGTTGCTGAAATTGCCATGGTTATTTCGCAGTCACAGGTTGCAAAACTATTATAAAGATCAATTTTGTGTACCACTAGGGTATTTCACTTATGTAAATATGCATATATCAGATGTGGGTTTGAAAGTACTAGATCAGCTGAGTGTGAAGGTTTTACTGAACTGAACTGAACTGAATCACACTGTCTGTCTATCTGTATGTCTCTCTCTCTAACTTTCTGTCTCTCTCACTCTCTCTGTTAGTCTGTCTGTCTCTCTCTCTCCGGTCAGTCACACACACACACACACACACACACACACACACACACACACACACACACACACACATACGCACAGACACAAAGAACGTAAACAGATAAAAACGACAGTTTGTGTTTTGCAGGTAAAGAGATAAGGTTTATAGTTTGTGTTTACACGCGATCTCCCGGGGCTCTCAAAGCCAGGAATAATGGGACATAACCATGTTTATTAGCACGCTTAGCTCGGCAGGCCAGCCAGACGACGCGCGCAAGCTTTGTTTATTAGTTTCTGGTGCAGGCTGACTGCCAGTCCCCCTCCCTCCCCCACCCCCCACCCCCACCCCCACATATAACTACATACTCCCACGCCAGTCTGTATCGGTGTGGACCATGAAGATGGTGGAGATAGCCGTTTTCTCCTTTCTCTCTTCTCTGTATCTCTCTCTCTCTCCTCTCCCTCTCTCTCTCTCTCTCTCTCTCTCTCTCTCTCTCTCTCTCTCTCTCTCTCTCTCTCTCTCTCTCTCTCTCTTCTCTCTCTCTCTCTCTCTCTTGTCTGCGTGCATCAAAGCCGAGTCGTCTGCGGTGTATGGTGGTGGCAGGAGAGCAGAGAGTGTTGTATTATATAGTATGGGCCGTAGGTCGGCGTATCAAGTTATTTATATCTTGATGTTTGTGTTCCTGTCTGACAGAGTGACGACATCTGTCTGTCTGTCTGTCTCTCTGTTTTCCGCTTGTCTGTCTGTCTGTCTGTCCTGTCTCTCTGTCTTCTGTCTGTCTGTCTGTCTGTCTGTCTGTCTCTCTCTCTCTCTCTCTCTCTCTCTCTCTCTCTCTCTCTCTCTCTCCCTCTCTCTCTCTCTCTCTCTCTCTCTCTCCTCTCTCTCTCCCCCCCCTGACAGTATTTCTTGAGTTTCTGCTTGAAAGGTTTTCCCTTGGCGTGACAGTATTTCTTGAGTTTTCTCTTGAAAGGTTTCCCTTGTCACTCCTCATCTTGTTGTTCCGTTTCTTTTCTTCCTTCCTCGAAACTTTCCTTGTTTTAGCTTGCTTTTATTTCTTCCCTTCCCAATCTAACCCTCCACCCCCCACCCCCCACCCCCTTCCTTTTTTCCGTTCCTTTATTTCTTTCCTTTCTTTCCAGTTCTGATGGTATTGTCGGTCTGTGACTAGCACCAGCACCAGTCAGGGCTGCAGGAGGCTGCAGACAGCCGACAGACAGCAGGCCCACCTTCCCCACCTTCCCCACCTGTGTGACCACACTAGGACCGATCGGACCTCCCCACCCTCACGGCTTGAACGGTCCGTGGACTGATGGAACCCAGCATTAACGTAACGAACCAGCCGAGCGTTTCCAAATGGAGGTCACAATGACACAGACTTTGGCGCCGACAGCAGGGGAGCTAATCATCGGTGTCTTACCCAAGCTTGTCTCTCGGTCCATGCTCGCCCTGTGTGTGTGTGTGTGTGTGTGTGTGTGTGTGTGTGTGTGTGTGGTGTGTGTGTGTATGCGTGTGTGTGTGTGTGTGTGTGTGTGTGTGTGTGTGTGTGTGTGTGTGTGTGTGTTCATTAACACGGATGACGGGCCCAGCTCCGCATAATAATACGGGATGGGGAAGACAGGTACTTAATTGGAACCATAGAGGCGAAGGGGTCAGAGAGAGAGAGAGAGAGAGAGAGAGAGAGAGAGAGAGAGAGAGAGAGATTTCGGAGGGAGAGAATCACCCCCCCCCCCTTCATCCCCCCATCTTCCAGTCCCCCCCCCCCCCCCCACACACACCCACCCCCTACCCCCCCCCCCCCCCCCCCCCCCCTCATTTCCTCAGGCTACTGTGCCCATGCTCACGGACAGTCTGCTCTGTTCTGCACACTACATTAATTCCTTCACGTCCCCCTAAAGGATTCTGGGGAAGGGTGAGAAAGGTGGCGGTGAGGAGAGTTGATGTCGGGGAATGGCGGTGAGGAGAGTTGATGTCGGGGAATGGCGGTGAGGAGAGTTGATGTCGGGGAATGGCGGTGAGGAGAGTTGATGTCGGGGAATGGCGGTGAGGAGAGTTGATGCCGCGGAATGGCGGTGAGGAGAGTTGATGTCAGGGAATGGCGGTGAGGAGAGTTGATGTCAGGGAATGGCGGTGAGGAGAGTTGATGTCGGGGAATGGCGGTGAGGAGAGTTGATGCCGCGGAATGGCGGTGAGGAGAGTTGATGTCAGGGAATGGCGGTGAGGAGAGTTGATGTCAGGGAATGGCGGTGAGGAGAGTTGATGTCGGGGAATGGCGGTGAGGAGAGTTGATGTGGGGAATGGCGGTGAGGAGAGTTGGGAGGGGCAGGGTCAGAAGGGTGGCGGTGAGGAGAGTTGATGTCGGGGAATGGCGGTGAGGAGAGTTGATGCTGGGGAATGGCGGTGAGGAGAGTTGATGTCGGGGAATGGCGGTGAGGAGAGTTGATGTCGGGGAATGGCGGTGAGGAGAGTTGATGTGGGGAATGGCGGTGAGGAGAGTTGGCGAGGGGCAGGGTCAGAAGGGTGGCGGTGAGGAGAGTTGGCGAGGGCAGGGTCGAAGGTGGGGTGAGGAGAGTTGGGCGAGGGCAGGGTCAGGAAGGTGGCGGTGAGGAGAGTTGGGCGAGGGGGAGGGAGTCAGGAAAAGTGGCGGTGAGGAGAGTTGGGCGGGGGCAGGGTCAGAAAGGTGGCGGTGAGGAGAGTTGGCGAGGGGCAGGGTCAGAAAGTGGCGGTGAGGAGAGTTGGGCGAGGGGCAGGGTCAGAAGGTGGCGGTGAGGAGAGTTGGGCGAGGGGCAGGGTCGAAGGGTGGCGGTGAGGAGAGTTGGGCGAGGGGCAGGGTCAGAAGGGTGGCGGTGAGGAGAGTTGGGCGAGGGGCAGGGAGCAGCGCACCCTCCTGCAGGGCGGGAGAATCCTCAGTCATCCAGGCAACTCTCTGTCCAGGGACCGACCGGCCGACCAGTGGTTGAGTGTCTCCCTTTGTGATGGAAATGGGGGTGTCCTAAGTGCGGCCGCATGGGTTGGCCCGCCTCGTGCGCTTGTCACCCGTCCTTCCCACAATGCACGTCGAACATCCCCTGCACTGGCCAACGAGTTGTCTGACAGGCTGGACAAAGCCGCCAGGGATGATGGACAGGGGACAGTGTGGGGCTTTCCCTTTTCTTCTCCATCCTTTAGGGGAAGAACGGTCTGTAGTCCGCTTCGTGAGCGTTGTTCGGGAATCTGGAAGGGGGGGGGGGGGGGGGGATGGGAGGAGGAGGGGTTGGGGAGGGAAGGAATTGAGGATGGGAGCGTGGGTGAGATAGTAGGGGTGGGGGTGAAGGTGGACACCCGAGTTGTTTGGGGTTTTAGCTGTGTCCGACCCTTTGAACTAATGCATGCATATTCACGAAGACATATGCCCGCTCCGTTTGGCACGGTGATTTTTTTTTCTTTTCCTTTTTTGGGAGGGGGGGGGGGGGGGGGGAGGAGGGAGCCGGACGTTATCGATACGTCTATTTGTGTGGCTGTTGTATGTCTGTTGGTCTGCTCTCTCTCTCTCTCTCTCTCTCTCTCTCTCTCTCTCTCTCTCTCTCTCTCTCTCAATGACGCGACCTCAAACTGCTCTACACATACCCAGAAAAGGAAGATGAAGCGAACGGGAGCATAGCCGAAGACACAGATTTTTAAGATGTACTCTTTCAAACCGCTCCTTTAATTGCAGCGTCGTGCTTTGGCAAACCGCAACGAAACGCGCGCGAGCACTTGCGCTTGCATACACACGCATACACACACACGCGCGCGCACACACACACGCACGCACACACACACACACACACACACACACACACACACACACACACACACACACCACTCACACAACACACACACACACCACACACACACACACACACACACACACACACACACACACACAACACGGCATTGATCTCTCCTTTTGAAGCCTTTGAAGAGCCAAACGAAGTTAGCTTCTTCTCTTGAAGCGGCCCTTCGTGCAGAGGACGTGGTGTCTCCACACGGCTGAGTGACCGGAGAGAACGTGCAGCGCGTGTAGCAGGCCTGCAGGAAGGCAGCATTCTCCACCCACACACATCACTCCCCTCAGGCATTAAACGTCATCAAAGCCCTGCCAGCTCTGCATTGGCAAAGGAGTCGGTCTTTAGACAACTTGTTGTGTATGTTTGCCAACTACTCTTTTTCTTTTTTGCCGAAAGGATTCGGTCTTTAGACGAAGTGTTTTACGTGTCTCAAGTACCGAGCCGAAATACAAGACGGGAAGTAACGAGAGAGTTGCGGGTCTTAATACCGAACATTACCACACGAGAGATGACCGCTCCGTCCCTCTGCTTGAGCTTTGAGGCACAAGGTGTTGGTGCCACTGCTGAGGCAGCCACATTCCATCATCGGGGCCAGTGCCGACACTCAGCGTTAATGTGCACATTTGGGGGAGACATTGATTCCTCCAGCACACGATGGTCTACGCTTCTATGATTAAAAAAAAATGACTTGAAATTTAAGGTGCATCCGCGCGCGCGCGCAAGCGTGTGTGTGTGTGTGTGTGTGTGTGTGTGTGTGTGTGTGTGTGTGTGTGTGTGAACACACGGGTCGTCGGTTAAAAGTCCGTTATCTGAAGAGTCACAGGCAGTTGCAGAGGTGTTGACCGTGCAGAGAAAAGAATGTCCGTCTGATCAGTCTGCCTCAAGCGGGAATTGAAGCCAGCGACCCTAGGATCAAAAGAACAATGCTTCTCCACGGGGTCAGTCAGGCTGCACGACCACACATACATTAGGAGTGGGGAGCTAGGGACAGGGAGGGGGGGGGGAGGAGTGGACAAAGGTGTCTTGTTGTGAACGTGTTGGGTAGCATCTGGTTCACAAGTTTGGTACAGCTGGAACATGTTTTCTTTAAGCTGGGGATTGTATTATACTGGACTGAATCTCTTGTTGTCCTGTACTTTGCTGCATGTTGTCATGGATCTTCTGGAGGATCTGTCTTAGCATGGTCTTATCTGTAGTAAGTTTGTGGGGTCCCTCCTCATGGAAAGCTCGTCGCCGTAGTCCACAACACACCACACACACACACCACACACACACACCCCACACACACACACACACACACACACAGAGAGAGAGAGAGAGAGAGAGAGAGAGAGAGAGAGAGAGATTATGTGTGTGTAACAGACCGAAAAACACACATAGTATTACACATTCGGACTCGCACTCGCGCGCGCGCACGCACACACACACACACACACACACACACACACACACACACACACACACACACACACACACACAAAACACACACACACACACACACACACACACACACACACACACACACAGTTAGGTGCGAGGAAGACGTGGAGGGGGTAGTGGGGAAAGGAAAGGGGGGGGGGGGGGGGGGGAAGGGAGGAGGTATCACCGCAGAAGAAGCGAGGACAAGGATACAAGCCAAGGGGGAGTAAATCAGTAGTCCACAACACTTTCCGACACGGAAAGCACGGACCACAGTTAACAAAAAACAACAACAACTACACCATCACAGCCGGGGGCGGGGATCAAGCACCTCAAGCTTGAACGAGCCCCGAGTTTTGAAAGGAAACATGGCGATTACATCCCTCCGCCATCCGCGTGTCCTGCCGACATCATTCAGGCCTCTGGGAGGCCGGCAAAAGGCATTGTGCAAGGTTGAGAAGTAATCACAGGTTGGCTGCTTTTTTCCCCGGGACCGGGCCACCATTAGTCTCCCTTTGCACGCTCTTTCGCCCGGGAGGTAGAGCTGAGAATAGCGTCCTTCAGGAATCTGGAATCTGGACGCCTCGTCAGCGTCCCGCCCGGATTTACCCGCCTTTCGTTGATCACGTGACCCTGCACGAGAAAATGCGTTGTTTGTTTTATTGTGTGGATGTTGTTGTTTCTGTTTATGGAGGGGGTTTTGGTGCTGTTTTTTTTTTTTTTTTTTAAATTCTTCCAAACATGTGGATTAGGAAGAAATTGGGTTCAGAACAGTTATAATTCTTCAGGAATTGTCACGATCTGTGGATGTGAATTTGTGGCTTCCTTTGTCTGCCTGGCTGTAAACAGCATTGTTTTTTTTGTTGTTGTTGTTGTTTTTTTCCGGTGTCCTCGTCAGAGGCGTACGCGCATGCGGGCGTGTTCTCAAACTCCTTACAACGAGAGCCATACACTGGACAATAACAATCAAAGGATTCTGTGGAGATTTTGCTCATTTGTTTAATTGTTGTTGTTTCTCATAGACATACAGTCATGTTGATCTGAATCAGTGACGATCATCATAATGTAGCAGAGAGAAATCTCAGCGACACGTTTTTAAGACCTTGGTTGGTGTGTGTCTGCAAGTGAGTGGAGG
Organism: Conus canariensis; assembly: GCA_033310375.1. NCBI lineage: Eukaryota > Metazoa > Mollusca > Gastropoda > Neogastropoda > Conidae > Conus > Conus canariensis. The sequence continues at coordinate 79,234,027 of CM065724.1, forward strand.
GGGGGGGGGGGGGGGGGGGGAGTGACTCTTCTCCATCTCCGCCCTCATGTCCCTCCTTCTCCTCACCCCCCCCCCCCCCGCCCCCTCCCGCCCTGTCTTATCATTTTCTCTGTTGCCCATTTTCTTTTCTGTCATTCTCATCCAGCAGAAGAATGGACGATCGTGTAATCCTTTTTTTTTTTTTTTTTGGCTTTTCTTTGTTGCCGTGTACTGGAACCAGGTGATGAAGCAAGGCGTGCGATGTGTGTGTTTGTTGGGTGTGGTGGGGGAGGTACTGGGGAAAGGTGGAAGAGGTGTAGGACAGGAGGGCGTGCGATGTGTGTGTTTGTTGGGTGTGGTGGGGGAGGTACTGGGGCAAGGTGGAAGAGGTGTAGGACAGGAGGGCGTGCGATGTGTGTGTTTGTTGGGTGTGGTGGGGGAGGTACTGGGGGCAAGGTGGAAGAGGTGTAGGACAGGAGGGCGTGCGATGTGTGTGTTTGTTGGGTGTGGTGGGGGAGGTACTGGGGCAAAGTGGAAGAGGTGTAGGACAGGAGGGCGTGCGGTGTGTGTGTTTGTTGGGTGTGGTGGGGAAGGTACTGGGGCAAGGTGGAAGAGGTGTAGGACAGGAGGGCGTGCGATGTGTGTGTTTGTTGGGTGTGGTGGGGGAGGTACTGGGGGAAAGGTGGAAGAGGTGTAGGACAGGAGGGCGTGCGGTGTGTGTGTTTGTTGGGTGTGGTGGGGGAGGTACTGGGGGAAATGTGGAAGAGGTGTAGGACAGGAGGGAGGACTGTGGACTTCGCTTGACATGTGCCTTTAATGACAGGCACCCAAGACAGCAGTGCATGTCGGGCGGTAATGAAAAACCCATTGTCCAGTCATAGAGGG
>CM065724.1:79239890-79244890 GCA_033310375.1 Conus canariensis
TGTGTTTGACTAACATTCGTGGAGAAAGAGACATAGAAAAAAAAAATTACACCGAACTTGATCAACCCACTGGTACACGCCAACATATGCTTGTCAACAAGAAAAAAAAAAAGAAATCAGTAGAAGTAGAAAACACCAGCGGTATGCAAGACAGCCAGAAGAAAGGATACAGAGAAAGAAAAGAGGAAAACGAACTACATTACCCATGGAGAGTCGCCAGTGGAAAGGAAGGAGGGGAAAAAGAAAAAAAAAACAGGAAAAAAATCCGAACCTCATTAACCTATTCACAACACCCAACAGGTGCTTGTCCACAGAGATCGACCACTGTGGCAGGCAGACTTTGCATGGAGAAAGAGTTAAAAGACACGTTCCAACACTGACACCCACTCCGCCACAGCTGTCCTCAAGAGCGTTCGCCACAGTCCCAGCCCCCCACCCTCACCCCATTCACCACCTCCTTGCGCCCTTGCACGCCCACCCCCCACCCCTGCCCACCTCACGCCCCTCCCTCCCCTCCCCTCCGTTCTCGGCACAAGCAAACACACCTGGATCCCCCCCGAGTGCCCTGTTATTAGGAAGCCGTGAATTGTATGGCAACGTGCAATCCCCCCCCCCCCCTCCCCCTCCCTCACTTTCCTAGACCGATTCACGGCTTGATAAAAACAGCAACAAAGAAACATGCAAGCTTCTAGCTACTTTTCAAATCATCTTTTATGTTTAAAGCATTTCTGTTTCTGTATTCTTTGGGTTGTTGAAAGGGTTAGATGTAGGTTGTGCACGCTGTTCACCCCAGCGGCAATGAGCGGGCTTTCTCCCCACGTGGAGTGACACCTTCACACGCGTTCTGTGAGGACGTGCACCACCCTGCCTGTATGCCACTCGTGGGGCAGATCGCGACCAGCTCGCTGAATGCCGTCAGCTGGGCCGCTTCAGACGTGTCATCAGCCTGTTGGTGGACTCCGCTGAATGCCGTCAGCTGGGCCGCTTCAAGCGTGTCATCAGCCTGTTGGTGGACTCCGCTGAATGCCGTCAGCTGGGGCGCTTCAGACGTGTCATCAGCCTGTTGGTGGACTCCGCTGAATGCCGTCAGCTGGGGCGCTTCTGACGTGTCATCAGCCTGTTGGTGGACTCCGCTGAATGCCGTCAGCTGGGGCGCTTCAGACGTGTCATCAGCCTGTTGGTGGACTCCGCTGAATGCCGTCAGCTGGGGCGCTTCAGACGTGTCATCAGCCTGTTGGTGGACTCCGCTGCTCCGTCATTAAGGAGAGGGGAAGTGGAGGGGGTGGAGGGAGCTTTTTAATAATTTGGGGCAAGAAAGGAAGTCCATCTTCAAGGCATGTTGAATGGCTTTCTTTGGCGTTTTCATGGACCTGAGATTCCAAAGAAAAACATTTATTGTCACAACGAGTCGATGAATAACTGAATAACGAACTAATCTTGCAGGTGAAGAAGTAAATAACAACAATAAAAATGATGATAACGATGATGATGATATAATGACATTAATATTACCATTACAACAGTTTTGATAATGATAATCAAATTAATGATAACAATAATGAAGATGCCAACAACAACGATGATAATTATGTTATTATATTATAATACTGTCAATAATGATGATTATTCTCATCACCATCACCGCCGTCGTCGTCTACGTCATTTCCTGACCGTGGTGTTTCTCTTCCATATCGATCATGTGGATGCTATCTTGTAACCATAGCATCGGAGAGATTGTGCGTTTTCTTTCAAATTGGATCTTGTGGATACCTGCTTGTTACCACGGAAACAGCGAGGTTTTAAGTCTATGCGGATGCTACGTTGTTGACCTCTGACACACAGTTTTCAGTGGTTCGGTCAAATTCAGCTGGCAGATACAACCTACTCATCGTGCCGTGCATGTATTTGTATGATGCGCATGTGCGTACATGCAGACATGAAGATTTTCGGTACCAGGAAGAGCTAGAAACCTCTTTGGAGATGACAAAAGTGCCGTGGATGCCGCTTTTCGTGGAATAACGTGACAATACTGAATCCGGTGGTGTATGACGAAGACAGACGGGGAAGTGCTCCCACTGCTGGTTCCGTCCAGCAGCAAAACGGATGGCGTTGACCAGTTTTCGTTACGGTAGGTTTTTTTTATTGGTCACAGCCCCCAAGCTTTTTGTAGAACTGTGTATGGCATCCGTTTCCCGATACCACTACAAAGTACTGCAGGACTTGGCCATTCACAGCAGCGATATGTCAGACGAGCACGAATAGAGCCTTGTTAAGTGTGATTGTCATTAAGCGCGCAAAGTGGTTGCGTGATTTTTGATGGAAGGATCGTCAGTGACGTGTTTTTGCTTTATTTTGCTATTAGGTCGCGGACTTACTGATGACGTGCCCTGCAATAAACCTCGCTGGTTCAGTGGCATACAGCACGTGCCCTAGTGACATCCATTTCATTTCCCCCGTGATCCTCATCACTATCGGGTTGCTATCTAGATATGTAGCTGTCATCGACTCCAGTTCCGTCTCTGGCACGTCACCCATAGCGTTTGGCACTAGTCCTCTCTCTCTCTCTCTCTCTCTCTCTCTCTCTCTGTATGTATGTATGTATGTATGTATGTATGTGTGTGTGTGTGTGTGTGTGTGTGTGTGTGTGTGTCTTTCTCTCTATCTGTGTGTGTGTGTGTGTGTGTGTGTGTGTGTGTGTGTGTGTGTCCCTCTCTGTCGCTCTCTCTCTCTCTCTCTCTCTCTCTCTCTCTCTCTCTCTCTCTCTCTCTCACTTTCTCAGTCCTTGATCGAATAAAGGTTTTCTGAGTTCTGAGACCTCTTTCAACTAAACATTATTTGGCCGTCATCAAAACGGACGGGTTTGGTTATTTCCCATCCAGCTTATCAGTTCTCCGTTGTTAAACCCAGAGCATTTCTCCTACTGGAACCTTTGAAGCGTCGGAGAAAGGCGAGGCCAGGATGAAGCTGATAGCAGAGACTGAGAAGCTGATCAGTAGGCGCACAGGGCAGGCTCTAGAGTAGAATCTTAACGAGGGACTGATCGTCAGAGTTTGTGGAAGCAGACAATATCTGAGAATAGGCACAGGCTTTACACCTTCTTCAGACGTGTCCCTGGGCGGAGTTAATTCCCTTTGCCAAACCAGTGTCTCGCCTTGTTATCAGGCGCGCCGGCGGCGTAGCCGACAAATCAAGGCCTGTGTATCTGTCTGTCTGTCTGTCTATCTGTCTGTGTGTCTGTCTGCCGGCTGAAAATGAAGGGCATCTTCATTCAGTGTTGTTGGGCTGTTTGTGGAGTCAGTATCAAGTTCATCGATTTTTGACAGTATTCTTGATGAGTTTTGTTTGTTTGTTTTATTTTATTTTATTTATTTATTTATTTTTTTTTTTTTTTTTTTTGGGGGGAGGGGTTGGGAGGTCATGAGTTTGATTACTTTTTGTGGGAAATTTTGGCCCCGGGCCAGCACCGACCTAGAGTTGAGTTCACTATGGGCTGTAGACTGGAAGCATACTGTCATCCACTTAATGGAAGCGTATGAAATTTCATAAGCAGTTCTGCAGGTGTCTGTATCTCTCGGGCCTGGTCGGGCTTGGATACGTCAGGAAAGTAAGCGTAGAACACAGCCCTTTCATGCTGTCTCGGACGAGATCTTCAACATCCTCATCCTCATCGATCAGCTTAAAAAAAAAGATTTCCCAAATTCAGTGTCTCTTTATGCCCCTGCTGTCATGGTGATCTCAGTGTTGATTTCCTCTTCACAGCTGTGCCCTAGAGGAGTTTTCGTTGAGGTCGCCGGTACCGGCAAATTCGTGGGGGACAGTCGTTGGACATTCGTGGGGGACAGTCGTTGGACATTCGTGGGGGACAGTCGTTGGACATTCGTGGGGGACAGTCGTTGGACATTCGTGGGGGACAGTGGTTGGACATTCGTGGGGGATAGTCGTTGGACATTCGTGGGGGATAGTCGTTGGATATTCGTGGGGGACAGTCGTTGGACATTCGTGGGGGACAGTCGTTGGACATTCGTGGGGGATAGTCGTTGGACATTCGTGGGGGACAGTCGTTGGACATTCGTGGGGGACAGTCTTGGTGGCGCCTAGCAGAGGTGGACGCTGGCTAGCCTACAACCAGGATTCAGAGGGTGAAGGGTAGGGGACGGGAGGGGTGGGAGGGGGGGGGGGGGGCGGTAGTTATTCGGTCACTGCTGCAGCTACACATCGAGCATAAAATGAGCAACTCTACAGCGGGGTTGAGACAACGAGGATTCAGTGAGGTCCAGTGTTAGGCCTCTGTGATGAGCAACTCTACCGCCACAGCGGGGTTGAGACAACGAGGATTCAGTGAGGTCCAGTGTTAGGCCTCTGTGATGAGCAACTCTACCGCCACAGCGGGGTTGAGACAACGAGCAACTCTACCGCCACAGCGGGGTTGAACAACGAGGATTCAGTGAGGTCCAGTGTTAGGCTCTGTGATGAGCAACTCTACCGCCACAGCGGGTTGAGACAACGAGGATTCAGTGAGGTCAGTGTTAGGCTCTGTGATGAGCAACTCTACCGCCACAGCGGGTTGAGACAACGAGGATTCAGTGAGGTCCAGTGTTAGGCCTCTGTGATGAGCAACTCTACCGCCACAGCGGGTTGAGACAACGAGGATTCAGTGAGGTCCAGTGTTAGGCCTCTGTGATGAGCAACTCTACCGCCACAGCGGGTTGAGACAACGAGGATTCAGTGAGGTCCAGTGTTAGGCCTCTGTGATGGATTAGGGGTTATCTGACATGATGTACGATGTATTCTGGTATGGCGTTTGACTGACGGTCAGAGGATGGTCGACCTTGTTGGAAGTCTGCGCTCCCCCCAGTCTCCTTCACCTTTGTCTTGTGTTGTTAATGGACTAAGTGCTAGGCATCCTATTGGCTTTCAAGTCCTGCAGTTTGTCGTCATTGTGAAAAGAAATTCGATCTTAAAAAAGAAAGACAGAAAGAAAGAATAAGACTGGCTTATCC
>CM065724.1:79249890-79259890 GCA_033310375.1 Conus canariensis
TGGCTGGGGTGTTCCTCAGACACACGGCAATAGACCCTTCACCTGGTTGGGGTGTCCCTCAGACACACGGCAATAGACCCCTTCAGCCTGGCTGGTGCCTCAGACACCGGCAATGACCCCTTCAGCGACTGGGTGTCCTCAGACACACGGCAATAGACCCCTTCAGCCTGGCTGGGGTGTCCCTCAGCCACACGGCAATAGACCCCTTCAGCCTGGTGGGGTGTCCCTCAGACACACGGCAATGGCTGGGGTGTCGTGGGAAGTTCGGGGTGTGCGACACACGCGGCAGGATCGTTGATGACCGGTACTGCTTGTAGACTGAGAGATTTGAACTTGTTCAATTCCCCTCTCTCTCTCTCTCTCTCTCTCTCTCTCTCTCTCTCTCTCTCTCTCCTCTCTCTCTGCTTGTGTGTGTTGTGTGTGTGTGTGTGTGTGTGTGTGTGTGTGTGTGGTTTGCGCGCGCGCAATTGTAAGTGCGAGCGAAATTGTATGTGCGAGCTGTGCGAGTCTGGGAGAGTGCTACATACGGGTGTGATTTTGTATGTATCTTTCGGTATACTCAATTTACGATTATACAGTTGGTGTGAGCAAGTTTTGTAAATGATCGTGATCAGTAGAAATGTTACAGCGTCAGTGTGTGTGATTTCATTTTTGTTTCTTGACCTCATTGCAGATAGGTCGGTGGCCTTTGCAATTAAAATTTTCCGAGTTCTCTTCTCTCTCTCTCTCTCTCTCTCTCTCTCTCTCTCTCCTCTCCTCCTCGCTGAAATCTCTCTCTGTCTTCTCCAGTCTCTCTCTTTCTCTCTCATGCAATCACACATGCAGATGCGCGCGCGCGCGCACGCACACACACACACACACACACACACACACACACACACACACACACACACCACGGACACACATAATGTACGTGGGCACAAAGGCTAACGCACTGTAGCGAGTGAGAGACAAACGTGGGAAGGAGCGAGGTGGATATAAAGGGAGAGAGAGAGAGAGAGAGAGAGAGAGGGGAGAGAGAGAGAGGGAGGGAGAGAGAGAGGGAGGGAGAGAGAGAGAGAGGTGGCGGGGGAGGCACTGGATGATAGTATCATTTCTGAAAGCCTGGTTCAGGCAATAATCTGGAAACGGTGGCACTGGTCACGATTCCTCCTCCCACGCGCTATAATATATCTGACCTCGTGTACAACAAGCACGGCTGCAGATGAAAGAAATACAACATGTCAACACACCAGGTCAGTCATACCCTCCCCCCTCACTCTCTCTGTCTCTTTGTGAGATTGCGCGCGCGCGCGTGTGTGTGTGTGTGTGGTGTGTGGTGTGTGTGTGTGTGTGTGTAGGTGAATAGGGAGCGAGAGAATGAGAAGGGGAGAGGGGAGGGGGGAGGCAGGCAGAAAGAGGGCGTGGGTTGGAGATGGAGACTGAAGAAAATAAAAACGACTCATTTTTCAGTTGCTGCAAGGTCCTATATGCAGACAGACAGACAGACAGACCCACACACCACACACACACCAACACACACAACACACACACATACTACACACACACACACACACACACACAACACACACACACACACACACACTACACTAACACACACACACACAACACAAACATACTAACACACACACACACACAACACACACAACAACACACACACACACACACACACACAACACACACACACACACACACATGCTAACACTAATACACACACACACACACACACACACACACACACACACACACACCACACACACTAACACACACACACACACACACACACATACACATATACACACACTAGCAGGCGGCGCGCGCACACACACACACACACACACACACACACACACATATCAGAATTCAGATGGGCACGCGGGTAGGCATTTGCTGCAGTGGACAACTGCAGATGCCGGGAAGTCGGTGGAGGGGGAGAGGTGGACGGAGGGGGAGGGGGGGGGGTTCTGATTTGCATAGACTTCGTGTCTGTTCCTCGTGCCACCAGACACACCCCCATGTTGTCCGTCACTCATCTTTCATGGGGGCGGGGGGGGGGGGGGGGCACACAGCCCAGTCTGATGTGGATGGAGGGAGGAGAGGAGGAGGAGGGGGGGGGGGGGAGGGACGAGGTAGCGTGCAGAGAAGGAAGTAGTGAATTGTTTGAGGGAGGAAGGAAGCAACATGCATCTGTGTGTGTGTTTGTGTGTGTGTGTGTGTGTGTGTTTGTGTGTGTGTGTGTGTGTGTGTGTGTGTGTGTGTGTGTGTGAGAGAGAGAGAGAGAGAGAGAGAGAGAGAGAGAGAGAGAGAGATTTATCCAACGAAAGGCTTTCCTCCCAGTGTGATGCAGTATTTGTGGATCACATAATCTAAATCTGAAGATATTTTGATAAAAAAAAAACGTGACCCAAGAAACAAATGTATAATGTATTTTCAAATGGACAAGAATGGAAATTAAAAGATATTATCGACTCTGGCGGCTTCTTTACACACTGAATATATTGAATCAGATTCAGTATTGTATTTATAAGAATATCAATGAAACGCAACATCTGATGTTCCAAAATGAATCTGGAACCAAGGTGTAAGTACGAGTGCATCGTGGGATTGCTTGCACATGTCAGACCTTTCACTGTTTCGCGTATGATCATTCCAATCTTGCCATCTACAACTAATCAAACATTGTTTAAACACCTGTAAAAGAATGATTAACTCCTTCGAGACCTTAGGTTACCAAACAAAAACGGACCCAAACTGAAAAGACACCAACATGTGTCACCCATCAGTTGATTTCCGCTGGCGTACAGTTCACCGAGCGCTGTACTTGCATTTCCGGCAGTCCCTTAACATCCGCCTGTTTTAACTTTTAACCGGAAAGGGAAACAATTTACAATGACACTGATAGTGGTTGGATACCTGTTTCTTGTTCCTTAAGTGGGATTATAAGCTGCGCATCTATCGACGCGTTGAAAGTTCTTCAAAGCGAACAGGTGAACCTTTTCACAATATTCAGCAGCACTGTCTAATGCTCAGATTTCCATATATTGCATGATAAACTGTAGCCCAGAATCAAATAACCTCAGAACTCTCTCACTCGGTAGAGGTGTGACTTTTTTCTCTGCATGTGTTTGCCCCCGAAAAGGCCTTGTACGTTGTTGGCTGGGCATAAGAATAAAGACCGAAGACAGTGCGCATGCCTGACTGCATGCGTTTCCTTTCTTCCGTCCCCCCCCCCCCCCCATCTGCCCCCTCCCCCCCTCTCCCCACGTCCCCCGCTTTTTTTTCTTTTTTTTTTTCATTTTTATTTCTCCTTTAGCTATCAGAAGAAGATACACACAGCTAGTTACAGTATTGACGTTTTGTTTCCTTTTATCTTCTCTGCTTTACAACAAATATCTTTATCATCATTTTCCGCACGTTATCACCTGATGCAAACATCCGGTACGTCACTCCTTTCACGCTTGGTTGCTGCTTTTTCCACGGGGAGGTGGCGTTGTTGTGAGCTCGCCATTTGAAATCTGTGTCAATGAATTACCTCATAGCGAGGGTTACCACGTGGAGGGTGGGCGGGGCGGGGGGGGGGGGGGGGTGAACACTGGGTCATGAATTATGCATGGGGATACGAACTGCGTCTGTTGACAGGTCTGGGGTTATCTCACTCTTTGCTGTGTGTACTCTGTGGTGTCGAGAGCGGAAAGGCTGTTGTAGAGTTCCTCGTCTGTCGGTTTCTTTGTCTGTCCGTCTGTCTGTATGTCTGTCTGCCTCTCCACCCATCCTCTCTCTCTCTCTCTCTCTCTCTCTCTCTCGCGCGCGCGCGCGCGCGCGTATGCACGCACGCACGCACACACACACACACACACACACACACACACACACACACACACACACACACACACACACACACAAAGCTCGCGTGTGCGCGCACACACGCACACATCTACACATACGCGTGTACTCGTATACACACACACACACACACACACACACACACACACAAAAAACGCAGTCTCTTCTCTCTCACACACACTCTGTGTGTGTGTGTGTGTGTGTGTGTGTGTGTGTGTGTGCGCGCGCGCGCCGCGCGCGCGCGCTCGCCTGGTGCGCGAATCTCTGTGTGAAATTGTCACTGTCTTTTGCTCCCTTTATATTTCTCACTCCGTCTGTCTAAAATTGATGTTTTTTTCCCTCTTCATTTTCTGCTTCGTCTGTTCTTCTTTCCCCATTCATTGAGGAAAGCCATCAGTAATAAATCCATCACCGTCTCAAAACTTGGTTGTTGGTTATTTTCGCAGTCTGTCTGTCTGTCTGTCTCTCTGTCTCTCTGTGTCTCCTTCCCTCCCTCCCCTCCCTCCCTCCCTACCTGTCTCTCTCTCTCTCTCTCTCTCTCTCTCTCTCTCTCTCTCTCTCTACTTCCCCATCTCTTTTCTCTCCTTTCCCACCCCATCTCTCCATCTGTCTCTCTCCCTGTCTCTCACCATCCCTCTCTCCCTGCAAGTGTATGCATGTGTGTGTACGTGCGTGCGTGCGCGCGCTTGTGTGTGGTGTGTGGTGTGTGTGTGTGTGTGTGTGTGTGTGTGTGTGTGTGCGTGCGTACGGTGTGGGGTGTTATGCACCTGTCAAGGAGGAAAGAGGGTTAGGAACAGGGACCGTGGAAACGGCTGACGGGAAGACATTATGATGAACAGTCTGGTTGACGCAGTAATGAAGTCAATCAGTTCACCTCCATCCGCCAGCCAGCTTCCATTCTCCCCGCCTCTGTCAGTCGGCTTGTTTGCGTGCGGTGTGTTTTCAATATGGGTCTTTCACACGGAGACTAATGAAGGGATTTCATGAAACTTGGAGGACAGGTGGAAGGTGGCTCAAGGTCGAACCCAGTCAGTTGTGGTGCCGATCCTGATCCATGGAGGATCAGACTGGACAGGTGGCTCGTGACTCAAGTCGACGTCTTGTTGGTGCCGATCCTGAGTCCATGAGGATGCAGACTGGACAGGTGGCTGTGACTCAAGGTCGAACCCAGTCAGTTGTGGTGCCGATCCTGATCCATGGAGGATGCAGACTGGACAGGTGGCTCGTGACTCAAGGTCGAACCCAGTCAGTTGTGGTGCCGATCCTGATCCATGGAGGATGCAGACTGGACAGGTGGCTCGTGACTCAAGGTCGAACCCAGTCAGTTGTGGTGCCGATCCTGATCCATGGAGGATGCAGACTGGACAGGTGGCACGTGACTCAAGGTCGAACCCGGTCAGTTCTGGTGCCGATCCTGATCCATGGAGGATGCATATATTCTGTGGTTTTTACTGTTTCAGATATTCTAATGGATATTCTGGTATTTCACCCCTGTAGATATTTTGGTGGCTTTTAACGTTTCAGATATTCTTGTGGATATTCTGGTATTCCACCGTAACAGATAATCTGATAGTTTTTAATGTTTGGGATACTTTTGTGAACATTGTGGCATTTTACCATTTATAGATATTCTGGTGGTTTTTAATGTTTCAGATATTTTGGTAGCTATTCTGGTATTTCGCTACTTCAGGTGTAGGTTTCAACATTTCCTATCATCTGGTACTTGGAAGACTGAGGTAGACCAAAATATGAAGTTCAGAGAGACATGAAAACAGAGGATTGATGACCTTCCACCGTGTCTTAAGGTCATGTGATGGGGTGCCCAGCTCAAGCAGCGTCGTCCTTTTGTCCTCGTCATCGTCTCTCTACATGACAGTGTAGTCATCATCTCTCTACATGACAGTGTAGTCATCGTCTCTCTACATGACAATGTAGTCATCGTCTCTCTACATGACAGTGTAGTCATCGTCTCTCTACATGACAATGTAGTCATCGTCTCTCTACATGACAATGTAGTCATCGTCTCTCTACATGACAGTGTAGTCATCGTCTCTCTACATGACAATGTAGTCATCATCTCTCTACATGACAGTGTAGTCATTGTCTCTCTACATGACAATGTAGTCGTCGCCGAGGAAAATGTTACAGGTCTGTTGTGTCTGAGTTCAGCTGGTAACTGCTGAAATGTCTGATCCGCAGACTTCAACGTTTGTCACGTGCTCGTCAACTGGCTGCGGACTGTGGCCTTCTGTCTCCATCTGTTGTAGTGTGTCTGAAGAGACACCAGTTGTAGTGTGTTTGAAGAGACACCAGTTGTAGTGTGTGTGAAGAGACACCAGTTGTAGTGTGTGTGAAGAGACACCAGTTGTAGTGTGTGTGAAGAGACACCAGTTGTAGTGTGTGTGAAGAGTCACCAGTTGTAGTGTGTGTGAAGAGACACCAGTTGTAGTGTGTGTGAAGAGACATCAGTTGTAGTGTGTTTGAAGACACCAGTTGTAGTGTGTGTGAAGAGACACCAGTTGTAGTGTGTGTGAAGAGACATCAGTTGTAGTGTGTGTGAAGAGACACCAGTTGTAGTGTGTGTTTGAAGACACCAGTTGTAGTGTGTGTGAAGAGACATCAGTTGTAGTGTGTGTGAAGAGACACCAGTTGTAGTGTGTGTGAAGAGACATCAGTTGTAGTGTGTGTTTGAAGACACCAGTTGTAGTGTGTGTTTGAAGACACCAGTTGTAGTGTGTGTGAAGAGACACCAGTTATAGTGTGTGTGAAGAGACACCAGTTGTAGTGTGTGTGAAGAGACATCAGTTATAGTGTGTGTGAAGAGACACCAGTTGTAGTGTGTGTGAAGAGACATCAGTTATAGTGTGTGTGAAGAGACACCAGTTGTAGTGTGTGTGAAGAGACATCAGTTATAGTGTGTGTGAAGAGACACCAGTTGTAGTGTGTGTGAAGAGACACCAGTTGTAGTGTGTGTGAAGAGACACCAGTTGTAGTGTGTGTGAAGAGACACCAGTTGTAGTGTGTGTGAAGAGACACCAGTTGTAGTGTGTGTGAAGAGACACCAGTTGTAGTGTGTTTGAAGACACCAGTTGTAGTGTGTGTGAAGAGACACCAGTTGTAGTGTGTGTGAAGAGACACCAGTTGTAGTGTGTGTTTGAAGACACCAGTTGTAGTGTGTGTGAAGAGACACCAGTTGTAGTGTGTGTGAAGACACCAGTTGTAGTGTGTGTGAAGAGACACCAGCACCGTCCTGTCTTGCTCTGCCTTTCTTTCCTTTGGGGAGGTAAAAGGACGCGGGGTCGTGGTGAGAGGTGAGAATGAAGGAGAAAAGTGAGAAGAAAGTATGGGTGGTGGATGTTGTGACATGACCCAGAACTGTCATAATTTATGATGTTACAATGGAGAGCAAGTTAAGGTGAGGAAGGTGTTCATTCCAAGGGAGTATATTGATGACAAACTTTCTAGGAGCGTGGTGCCAGATTTAGTACTTACGTGTTCACAATCCAATACAGACAGAAGACGGACGTTGTGAACACCCCCCAAAATTGTTCACACTGATTCGTATATTGAAAGGTTGAAAAACAGCAAAACAAGGGAACAGGAAAAACAACAGCAACAACAAACAAACTTTAATAATTGGATTATTGTAATATAGGCTGCGTGTTTCATTGTTCATTTTAAAGACTGGAGAGAGAGAGAGAGAGAGAGAGAGAGAGAGAGAGAGAGAGAGAGTTTATGTGTGTGTGCCTGTGTGTGTGTGTGTGTGTGTGTGTGTGTGTGTGTGTGTGTGTGTGTGTGAGAGAGAGAGAGAGAGAGAGAGAGAGACTTATGCCTCCGACCCTTGAGAGACCAGTTTGCACTGGGAGAACAAAATAACAGTTCCTTCTATTCACACCTGGCCTTTATCGGCCCGTTTGAAGTGGCTCAAAGCACCGGCAACGGCGTTCAAAAAGGTCGTCACGGTTTATCCTTCAAGTTTGACTGTGTACCTAACGTACACCTTCCACAGTGCCCGCCATTGTGCCGCCGTTTATGGACTATCTTTAGTAGGAAATCCTTGATTCGGATCCATCAAAAAGAGATTGTTGTCCCTGGCATGCCAGGCCTCAAGAGCTGTTCAAGTGCTGGTCCTCAGAAGGTGGTGAAGTACTCGTCGTTAACAGTCCACCCTTCTAGGACGAGGTCTGTGTTGTTGCACAGTTTTTCCATACATTGGTTTCTTCGGTGTCGTGGCTGGCGTCTGATTTGTGAAGCAATCATTGTACTTCGCTGGATGCTTCATTCCGTTCAATTCATTTTTGTTTGAAACAGATGATGAAAAATCCACATCGATAGCACTCGATGCGTCTTTCGAAGCCTTCAAAAGCACGAAAGGTTTACTCGTTTAAACAGTGTAGCAGATCGTTAAGAAAGTCACGAGAGAGAAAGAGAGAAAGAGAGAGAGAGAGAGAGAGGAGCAGAGAGGAGAGAGAGAGGAGAGAGAGAGAGGAGAGAGACAGAGAGAGAGAGAGAGAGACAGAGAGAGAGAGAAGAGAGAGAGAGAGAGAGAGAGAGAGAGAGACGAGACAGAGAGAGAGAGGAGACAGAGAGAGAGAGAGAGAGAGTACCCTCTGAAGAACGGTGGCAGGGAATGAAGGCTGACAGTGCCTTCACATCGTGATCGTTTAGCACCCTGTGTGTCCAAGGCAGAGTGGTCAAAGAATTCATTCTGCATTTCTGACACGCCCTGTCCTGGGAACCTGCAGCCACGAGACTGGCATTCGTTGTTGGTGGCGTTGGAGACGCCTGTCTGACAGGAAAACCAATGGTAGTGTTCAACTCGCCACTGACTGTCGGACACAGTCAGGACAAGGAGGGGAGGTAAGAGTGGCTTTGGAAGATGATGGGGAGTGCTGTCCCTGCACAGACAGTCCGGAGTGTAAACATGGTGTTGTGGTGAACCAAAGAATGACACAGTACAACACGTAACAATGGAAGACAACAAAATACTGTACAATATGTAACAGTGCAGCAGAACACAATGCAGTACAGCATGTAGCCACGCAGAGCAACACAATACAGTTCTGCATGTAATATAGTGCAGAATAAAAGAAACAGCTCAATACTGTGTGCCCCCCCCCTCCCTCCAAGCCCTTCCTCCCCACCCCCACCCCCCACCCCCCACCCCCCCCAAAAAAAAACAACCAAGCAAACAAACAAATAAAACTTTAGCGGAAGGGTGACTGCCATCCGAAGTACAGTCTGTTGGAACTAGTCGGTAAGAACGCATGTTTGCTGTGTTCTTCGGATCCTCAATCTGACAGTCATGTGCTGAAAGTGCCAATGTCCAGGACCACAGCAACATGTTTCTTTGGTAGCAGTGCAGCGGTAGTCGTCTTCACAGCCCTTTCGGTCGCGTTTACACGCAGCTGACCATTTCTTAGCAGCAGAGTGCGCAGCAGAGCGCTCACAATAAAAGTGTTAACCAAGTCCTCCAGGTGTTACGTGTATTTTAAGCCTTTCTTTTGCACGAAGCGAACAGCAGAGCAGTATTGAAGTTTCCAAGTTTTTTTTTTCTTTTGCTTTTTTTTCAGATGTGGCGAGTATTTTGAGGTCATGTGTGATAACTTTATGATATGATGAGCATAGTGTCCAGTGATCATGCGCACACGCAGGCGCGCGCGCGCGCGCGCAAACACACACACACACACACACACACACACACACACACACACACACACACGTACGCACGCACGCACGCACGCATACACACACACACAAACACACACACACACACACACACACACACACACACACACACACACACATACACACACACACAGACGGGGATAAACAATACCCTGCTCTGCAGCGAGGTGCATGCGTGCAGGATGCGCAGAAACCAATGGCTCGTCGCACATTCTGAAAAACAAAATGGTGAAAATGAGGGATTACCATCCAGTATTATGGACATTGTATTCCTCCCGCTGATAGCAGCGGCCTATGACCCCCATTTCCATTATCCCCCCTGGTCGGGCCCTCAGTGCCCCGGTTCCACATGGCTAGCCGACAAATCATCAGCTAGTTCAGCTCCGGAGGTGACGCCTTGTTGCTCCAGTGTTCACGGGCAAGTGTGTCCTGGCTGCCTTCTTTTTCTTTCCTTTTTTTCTAGAGAGAA
>CM065724.1:79267390-79282390 GCA_033310375.1 Conus canariensis
ACTTTTCTGAAAATTCATCATGTTTTAAAAACTCTCCATTTTCTTTCAAAACATCTTTCACAAGGTATACATTTTTTAGGTTCCAAGTTTTAAAAAAGAAATGACTGTTATTTATTTTGAATTTGTTGTTGAAAAATATGGGTTCAGCAGTCATCTCTTTGTTGTTATCTAATTCAACGTGAGTGTTGAATTTATCATAAGCATTAAATACGTCTTTCCAAAACTGATTATATTTATTATTTGTAAATCTCCTAGAACCATAGCAGTTTAACTGATCACTTTCTGGATATGAGATTTTCATTAATTTCTTCCATTTTGAATTGCCTATGATCAGTTTTCTTATCCAAGACAATTTCAGACCCTGAATAAAAGCTTGTATATTTGGAATTCCAATGCCTCCATTTTCGACATTATGAACTGAATAAATTCGTTTTATTTTATCTGGTTTTTTATCCCACACAAAATCAAAACACATTTTCTGTAATTGTTTAATATAATCATCTGGTGGATTTGGCAATAATATCCATAAGTATACTAATTTTGATAATATAAGCGATTTTAAGATGGCTACTCTTCCCAGTGGTGTACAGCTCCTTCTAGACCAGATCTTAAACAAGGTTTGTACTTCGACAAATTTGCTTGCTGTATTGATTTCTGTTAAATGCGATAGGTCGGTAGTAAACCAGAGCCCAAGTATTTTAAATTTGGGGGGATTCCATATCATGCGCTTATCAGCTAAGTATCTAATATCTGATTTCTTATTTTTACCTAACCATACGTTGATAGTTTTTTCAAAATTCAACTTTAGGCCTGAGAATTCTTCAAATTCCTCCAGAGTATTGAACAGTCTTTCGTATGACTTTTGATCTCCCTCTAACGTAAATGAGGTGTCGTCAGCAAACTGGCTTACCTTAAATTCTGTATCTGATATCTGAATTCCTTTAATTTCTTTATCTTCACGGATTTTGCATGCTAATATCTCAGCACACATAACAAACAAATATGGCGATATTGGGTCTCCTTGCCGGCATCCTCTGGCTACTGCAAAGCTTCTGGAAATTTTTCCATTCACGATCACATAGGACTTGATATTAGTATAGAAGGTATGTATCCATTTAATTATATCTTTACCAAAGCCAAATGCATTCAAAACTTTTTCCATATAGTTCCAGTTAATTGAGTCAAAAGCTTTTTCGAAATCAATAGAAATCAATAGACCTGGCACGTTTTTATTTTCTAAATAATGTATTAAGTCATACAAAATTCGAATGTTATCTCCAATGTATCTTCCTGATATAAATCCAGTTTGATCTTCATGGATTAATTTAGATATAACCATTTTCATCCTGTTTGCTATACACGTTGATCCAATTTTATATGTAATGTTCAGGAGTGAGATTGGTCTCCAATTTCTTAAATATTCCCTAGGTTTTTCATTTTTAGGTATGCAAATTATTATTCCCTCCTTTTGAGTTATTGACATTTCTCCCTTAATAAATCCCTCGTTTAAAGACCGAACCACGAAGTCACCTAATTGTCTCCAGAAAAACTTAAAGAAATTCACTGTCATTCCATCTGTGCCTGGGCTTTTATCATTTTGCATGCTTTTTAATGCTTCAGATGCTTCTTCTTTAGTTATGAACCCTTCCAGGTTTTCAGATTCTGTTTCAGATAACTTTGGCAAGCTGTGTATATAATTATCAATGTCTATTTCCCGGGATTCTTTTTGTTCATATAAATTCTGAAAAAAGGATTTTGTCTCCTGCAACATCTCATCTCTTTCGAATAGTGTTCGACCGTCATCTGTCACCAATTTCAACATTCGTTTGCTTACAAAATGCCTTTTTTCTAAAGAGCAGAAGTATTTATTGATTTTCTCTCCTTGAGATGCCCATCTTGCTTTGGATCTTAAAATAATACCTTCTAGTTTTGTTTTCCTAATTTCTGCTATTTGTGTTTTTTTCTCATTCAAAACTATCATGTCTTCTTCATCTATAAACGACTTTCTCTCTAGAGTTTGTATTTCTCTTTCTAGATCTTGTTCATGTTTTATTAATTCCCTCTTTTTATGTATGCTATACGTAATAGATTTTGCTCTAATTTCCATTAACAGTGTATCTAGAAACAGTTGATCAGATATCATGAAGTGAATCTGATCACCTGGTATTCTTTTTACATTCTCTCTTGTATAAGGCAATACTGCATATTGTTCTTTTATTTCTTCTATAGTATTGTTAATGAGTTCAACATAAATATGATCTTTCAACAATGAGGAGTTAAATTTCCAAAACCCTTTGGTTCTTTCTTCATTTTTAAATGTTACCTCTATTGTTATTAAAGAGTGATCACTTCTATATCCAAAGAGGATATCAGCGTTACTAACATTGGTTACTAAAGTGTCAGAAACTAAAAAGAAATCTAAACGGCTTTGTTGAAAAGGATTTGTTCTTCTCCAACTGTATCGGAGAACTTCTGGGTTCAATTCTCTCCATATATCTACTAGTTCATATTTGGAAATCATCTCCAATACTGCTTCTCTTGCTTTGGCATTATTAATATGTTTGTAGTTATAGTAATCAAAATTTGGATTTAATACCAAGTTCCAATCTCCACCGATAATTACATTCGAAATACCTAGATCTTCAATTCTGTTTTGTATGGTCTCGAAAAAATCTGGTTCATCCCGATTTGGACCGTAAACATTCACTAATACAATCTGTTGTCCCATTGTATTCAACACCAAAACAATATAGTTTCCTGTTGTATCTTTGATTATTTGTTCTATTTTGAAATCAAAATTATTATTTAACAATATGGCAACCCCTCTTGATCTACTATTATTAGAAGAAAAAAAGCATTCATATCCCCATTCAGTTCGAATCTGGCGCTCTAATTTCTTAGTAAAATGTGTATCTTGTAAAAAATATACAGAATATTCCTTTTGCCTTAAATATTGAAAGACATCTTTTCGTTTTTCATAGTTACCCAGACCCTGGCAATTTAGAGATGACATCACCAAACTATCCATTTCCATAATGTTCTTTCATACTGCTAGCGCTGCATATGCTCTCCATACTCGTTTTCACTATGCTATGATCATCATCATGTACATCACAAATTATATCATAAACATGACAAAGAAAAACCTTGGACCTATTGTAACAAAAAATGGATACAAAGAATTCTTGGACATGACAAAATAAACACAAACAATTATGTAGAACATAGAATAACATTTCTGAACGAGTCTCGCTGAGCACATTGCATAAGGCAAAGTATCTCAATAATTAGCACGACATAACCTGTGTTCCTGAATACAACTCAAAATGACGAGTGATCTACTCTTTAAGTTTTTGTTTGAAATATGTTATGTATCTACACACACACACACACACACACACACACACACACACACACACACACACACACACACACCCACACACACACACACACACACACACATATATACACACACACACACACACACATATATATACATACATACACACACACATACACATATATACATATATATATACATACATATATATATATACACACACACACGCACACACACACACACACACACACACACACACACACACACACACACACACACACACACACGCACACACACACACACACATACATAACTATCAATCAAGAGGCACAACAAGAACGGCAAAAATGTGTAACCACTTCCTTGCTTACGAAGAGAAGAAACACGGGAGGGAAGGGGCGGGTGGCGTGAATACCATGCGACCATTGGTCGAACAAATGGGACAGTTACGGAAAAAAAAAAAAAAAAAAAAAAAAAAAAAAAAAAGTATCCGTGCGCACGTACGTGTGTGTGTGTGCGCGTGCGTGCGCGTGCGCGCGCGCGTGCGTGCGCGCGTGTGTGTGTCTGCGCGCGTGCGCGCGTGCGTGCGTGCATGTGTGCGTGTGTGCGTGACAAATACATGCAGCTTGATACAATATGAAACATCTGACCTCATGTCATGGATAAAGCTTAACCTCTCACAGCTCACTTGATGTACCCTGTGACATATTTTTCGCGTTTGGTACATCTGTACTCTTTGCTGGGGTTCCCCAAAGGGGCAATAATGTTTTCCTTTATCTCCCCATCTACCAGAAGAACCCAGACATAAATATAGGCACCACATTGTCATCAACATCATAATCAACAATACCATCATCCTCACCATATCCACCATAGCAATAAAAGAGGGGGGAAACATATTGAATATAATCTTGTAAGTTACAAAATACTTATTCTAACTTACATGTGCCTGTGTGTATGTATGTGTTCGTACGTGTGTATGCATATGTACACGCGCGCACACATGCGTGAATGCTTTTGTATGTGTTGTATGTATGTTACGTGTGTGCGCGCGTGTGTGTGTGCGTGTGTGCGTGTGCGCGTGTGTGTGTGTGTGTGTGTGTGTGTGTGTATGTGAGTACACGTGCTCATTCTTCAATTTAACGTCTGTTTACTAAAAATATTAGACGATCGTGTACGTGTGTGTGCATGCGTGTGTGTTAGTGTGTGTTAGTGTGTGTGTGTGTGTGTGTGTGTGTGTGTGTGTGTGTGTGTGTGTGTGTGTAAGTGTATGTGTGTGTTATATGTACACACGTTCATACTTCTATATCAAATTAAAAGAAAAAAAAATTGGATGAGTATAAAAGATTCATTGACTGTAGCTGTAATTCAGCTATGAAAATAATAATGTTAATATTATAATAATAATAATGTTACACGTTTAAAAGTATAGTGTGTATGTGTGTGTGTGCATGCGCGTGCGTGTATGTGTGTGTGTGCGCGCACGCGCGCGCGCGCGCGCGCGTGTGTGTATGTGTGTGTGTGTGTGTGTGTGTATGGCCGCGCGTCAGTGTGCACATGTACTTGTATTTCCGAATGTATGTGTTTATATATTCTTACGTGTCGATACAGATTGACTAGCATTCTCTCTCTCTCTCTCTCTCTCTCTCTCTCTCTCTCTCTCTCTCTCTCTCTCTCTCTCTCTCTCTCCCCCACCTCTTTCTCTCTCTTCTCCTGTTTACGTACGTGTGTGTGTGTGTGTGTGCGCGTGCGTGTGCGTGCGTGCGTGCGTGCGTGCGTGTGCGTGCGCGCGTGTGCGCGCGTGTGTGTGCGTGAGTGTGCGCGCGTGCGTGTGTGTGCGTACGCGCATTAACACCCAATTATAAGTTCCCGCATGCATCCATGCGTACTTATATCATATGTGTGGGTGTGCATGCATACGTGTGGGCATGTGTTCACTGTGTGTGCACCTGTTGACAGACAAACAACAACAAATAACAAAAAGTACAAAATCACTTCTTCCTGTCCTTCCCCCAGCCCTCAACAGCGGACCCGTTCCACCCCCCCCCCCCCCCCAATCTCCTCTCTTTATTTTGTCCTCTCCCCCCTCTCCATTTTGTTTTAAACAACACTCGATTTCAATCTTTGCTGTTGAACTGTCATTATATTGTTATTATACTGACATCGTAATCATTTTTTTTTTCACAATTCTGTTTTTGAAAATTGTTTTACTCACTTTTTCTCACTTTTTCTTTCGGGTAAAGTCCTTCGATCCAGTCCTGCTTAATTACACACCTTTTTTTCCCCTCTTCCCACACACAGAGAATGTTCCACCGTTCCTTCCATCACATTTTTTTGAGTCTCTTTTCTTCAAAAATTACAACACCAACACATTCTCCTCCATGCTAACATTTGCTGGTGACATGGCTCGCTTGAAAGCTTCATCCAAATCCGTGTGAATTGTCAGTCTCACAATGACACCGTTCTTAACTTTGGCTAGTATCTTCCCAGCGCTGGTCCAGGCGGACATCGTTGCCGAATGTTCCATGGCACTTCGTAGGAGCCTGTAGTTGGTCGCTGTCAAATCCTCTGCTACGCTGGTACCCTTTCCCTTCAGCTTACGGCGGTTAGTCAGCACCTGGTCTCGCTTCTTGCGGTCGAAGAATCGTACGAGTATTGGGCGAGGTTTGTCGGAACTACGTCTCCCAGTCCTGTGCGCCACCTCTATGTCGACAGGTTTGACATCGACACCCACGCTGTCAGTGAAGATGGTACAGATTTTGCGCACACAGTCGTCTGGTGTCTCATTCTCTCGCTCCTGGACCCGGAAAACCCGTAAATGACACCTCCGAGAGTATTGATCCAGATCATTTTGCTGCTTTTCTACTTCTTTAATTCTGATTTCCTGCTGCCTAATAATATTGTGTAGGGTTTCGTTCTTCTTTTTCAGTTCTTGACCTACATTGTCTTGCCGTTCTCTCTGCGCTTCCATTTCAAAGACCCTCCCCTCAAGCGCACTAACCTTCTCCATGAAATTTGTTGTCAGGTTTTTTAAGTCTTCTTTCATCATTGCAAAGTCTTCTTTGTGGCTAAACCGTCCATTCGTTTTTCTATTCTAGCGAGGGCTACTTGAATGTCTCTGCTTGAAAGATCCGGCATGCTGTTGTTTTTTTCCTCTTCTGCACAAGACCCTATGTTTTGACGTTTTCGATCAGGTTTCACTGTCTGTTCTACACAAACACTGGTGTCACTATCATCTGTAGATGAAGAGTAAATCCGTTTGTTTTTGTTGTCACTCATTTCACAGAACACTTCACAGAACACAGTTTCATGTCGTACTCCAAGAATTAGCACACAAACACCACAGGGCACTTCCGTTTGAGCGACGTCACTGTCCAAACACAACACTGTGTCGGTACATCTGTACTGTTAATTCACCATTTCCTCTCGACACCACATCCTGTGTTGTTTTTGTGTGGCCTGTGCCCAATGCTGCCGTCGGCTTCTCTAACAAATCATACTGGTCGACACGTTAATCACTTACTGAAATTTCTGTGCACTTGAAATGTCAATACCACTCGTAATTAAGACAAAATTAATTAATTATGCACAGAGACGTGAAACCAGCAACTGCACCACTCGTCGAAATACAACATTTTGTATGATTACAGACTAACAGACGAAACGGAATTTTCCTTCTGTAGCGTGAGAGGATGAACACAGCATTTTGTTTACAGGTGAAGAGAGGAGCCTTTTTGTTTGTTTATTTATCTGTGTATTTTTTGTATAGGTCTTGAGGGGAAAACGTCACATTTCGTTGTCAGGTTTTTAGGGGAACATAACATTGGTGTTTTTGTTGTCGTCAAGTGCATTCTTTCCCTCGTCCTTTCAGTTCTGTCGTCGGACCACGCAAGGGAAGACATAATTCAGTCCGTCTGCCTGCCTGCCTGTCTGTCTGTCTGTCTGTCTGTATGTCTGGCTGTGTTTATATGTTTATATACAGCGTGTCTGTCGACTGGTGCCAGTTGAAGTGCTGCTACAGACTGTTGGAGTAAAAAAAGCCTCCTTCTCTGCCCTGGGTGATTGATAGCATCATTCCCCAGTATTTGCCTGTCTGCTAGCTCGTTTAACTTTATTTCTTTGATGTTTTTATTTCAGGAGGATGGTGTATATTTGTTTGAGAGGGGACCGGGGTACATGTCTGTGTTGTGTGCGTACGTGCGTTTGTGTGAAAGTGACAGGTCAACAAGAAATGGAGTGTGTGTGTGTGTGTGTGTGTGTGTGTGTGTGTGTGTGTTGTGTGTGTGTGTGTGTGTGCGCGCGCGCGCGCGCTCGCGAGTGTGCGTGCGTTTGTGCGTGTGTGTGTGTATGTGTGTGTGCGTGTGTGTGTGTGCGTGTGTGTGCGCGTACGTGCGCGCGCGCGCGCGCGTGTGTGTGTGTGTGTGTGTGAGCGCGCGCGCGTTTGTGCGTGCGTGCGTGCGTGCGTGTGTGTGTGTGTGTGTGTGTGTGAGAGTGTGTGTGTGTGTGTGTGTGTGTGTGTGTGTGTGTGTGTGTGTGTTTAAATTTGACATCAGGTAAGTCTGGGATATTTCTTTATGTAGAAAGTCGGCCCAAGCAGCGAAAAAAGTATCTTAAACCCTTTTTTCAAACGCAAAGTACGGTTCAGAACCTCCACCTTTCTTATTTGAATCAGCTTCTAGTTAGAGTATCTGACATTGCCAGTGAAGACACGTTTTTTTTTTCGTTATTTTTCTTTCTTTTTTTTCTTTTTTTTTTCTTTTTTTTTTTAGCTGTACTTCAATGCACAAGTAGTTTCAACGGTTGGATATGTCAATGAATGGAGGGAAAGCAGGCGCTAGTTTTGAAACACTTCCCTAGAAGGTGTAAAGGTGCTTTGTTCTTGGATTTGGTTAGTCAACATTTTTAGCGGTTTTTAACGTATATACCTTCCGTCATTCGGTCACAGACAAGTTCTTCGCAGACTTCAGGTCAGAACTTTATGCCCTCAGTAAGAACTGGAACAGAGAACGGGGTGGTATTGTTTGTTAGATGAAAACGTTGAAAACGTTGTCTTGTTATGAAACGAACGTTGAAAACTTTCTGTTGGATGTGTTCTCACTGAGGAATGGCGGCAAATGAGGCATCTGACGGGCATGCTAAAGTAGATGACATATCTGCATTTTCTTCAATACTTTGTCGATTCAATGGAATTTTGCCGACCGCTTCGAATAAAATGTATCTTAGTTATAAGGATAGGTTAACAGTGTTGGTGTTCATTTTAAATCCTGTGTTTTAGGACCATGACATATTCCAAATTTTATACACTGAGTGCTATTAGGTGCAAACACACTCACACACACGCGTGCGCGCGCGCGCGCACACACACACACACACACACACACACACTCTCTCTCTCTCTCTCTCTCTCTCTCTCTCACACACACACACACACACACACTCTCTCTCTCTCTCTCTCTCTCTAACACACACACACACACACACACACGCGCGCGCGCGCGCGCGCGCGCGCGCGCGTACGCACGCACGCACGCACGCACATACTATTCCAAAGTGTTCAATGATTTTGCAGTGAAGATATTCACATATGGCATATCGTTTTCAGTGTGTTCGTGCTGGAAAGATTTTTTATGAGGATTATTTGTACGACAAAATGATGATATGTATTTGTTGTTTAATTGTGATTAATTACAGCCTGATTAGATCTATAACGTACCTTATTCAACACGCCCTTCTCACCCAACTCCGATCATCAACCTATCCCTTGTTTCTGTCCACGCTTGCAATGCGTTAACGCGCTATGTGTATTTTGTTTATTTGGGGTTCTTTTTTTTTTCTTCTTACTTTTGTAGTTTAATTCTTTTTTCTCGTATTCATGTGCAATCATTCTTCTGTGAACGTACGTAACATGGCCCACTGATTCAAAGATTCATTGAGGCTTCAATTGCTGTACTTTTCTACATTTCTTGTACGCTGAAATCCCCAGCCCAGTAAGTAAAAATCGGATTTTGACTTGGCTTTGATCAGTGGGTGAAGAAGAAAAAGATACACCCGAATGTGCTGGGGGGACCCAGAGAAGTCCTGTCCTCAACTGCCGAACAAACCAGCTGGGAGCAACCCTGCACCACCCTTGGAAGCCTGCGCTGTGTTCACACAGTGTGCAGACACGTACAGCACATTCCATTAAGACGCCAAGGGACATTATTGCTCCCTGTCAGATGCCATTGTGTAATGGCCACTGGATGAGATAAGACAGAACTTCCACAGGAGCGTTGCCAAGGGTGTAGCAGGCCATATTTTATGACTGCTGGTACTCAGTGTTCCGTACGACTCCAACAGTCGGCACAGCAGGAACTTGGTCAGCCGATGGTGGGTGCACAGGATCCTCACAGCTCGAAAATCGTCACTGTGACCCCAAGTTTGATCCACGGATGGTATCTAGTGGTCCACATGCCTCAACGGTCGTCCTAACTGTGACCACCTGGAGGGTACTGGATGGTCCTCAACAGCTGCCACAGAACGGCCAGTCATCATGACACAACACATAGCGGAACCCCTTCCTACCCGGTACCACAGAACGGCCAGTCATCATGACACATAGCGGAACCCCTTCCTACCCGGTACCACAGAACGGCCAGTCATCATGACACGTGGCGAAACCCCTTCCTACCCGGTACCACAGAACAGCCAGTCATCATGACACATAGCGGAACCCCTTCCTACCCGGTACCACAGAACAGCCAGTCATCATGACACATAGCGGAACCCCTTCCTACCCGGTACCACAGAACCCCTTCCTACCCGGTACCACAGAACAGCCAGTCATCATGACACATGGCGGAACCCCTTCCTACCCGGTACCACAGAACGGCCAGTCACCATGACACATGGCGGAACCCCTTCCTACCCGGTACCACAGAACAGCCAGTCATCATGACACAACACACAGCGGAACCCCTTCCTACCCGGTACCACAGAACCCCTTCCTACCCGGTACCACGCGCACCTGCCATGACCCTAGGCCCTAACCGGATTGATTTATTTTTAAATCTAATGCTTAAGAAATGAACCCCGCCCATCTCTCTCTCCCACCCCCTCCCTTCCGCCTACTGATCATTCCATTTACCTTCCCCCGCCCCCGCCCCCTCCCCTCCCCAACCTCCTGCCCCAACCCGTATGTTGTCAGCGAGGTATTTTAGCAGTGTATTAACTACGGCGTTCAGTCATGCGGAACTAGCTGTCGGCTGTCAAAATGCCCCTTGTAGTCTGCCGCAATGAGTGTGATGGCGAAAGGTTGAAAGTCGCTTCGTGAAGGGTTCAAGTGGAGGTCTCCGTTTTCTGCGGACAAAAGTTGGCACCTGCTTTAAAAGTTGAGCCGTGAATAACCCTCAACGGCGAATTGGAGGAACCTGGCGCTTTCAGGAGCTCAAAGCGGAAAAGCTGTAAGGTTAGAGTAAATTGTTGGCATGCTTGAGCAAGAGCTGCTACAGGCGTAAAAGCTGTAATGTTGGAGTAAATTGTTGGCATGCTGGAGCAAAAACAGCGTGCAAATCTTATCCGAGGAAACAGCAAAAAGTGAAGAACGCAGGAATGGTGCCCGATCTTGGATCAAACTGCGTTTGTCTCCCTTTCAAGAGGTGGTTGGTGACGAATTCCAATGAAAACATTTCGTTTGAAGGAGGAAAAAAAAAAAACTTTGACGGGCGAGGGGAGGATTGGAAAAGGGTGTTGAGGGAAGGACGAGGGGGAAGGAGGGGGGGGGGTTCTTGTGTGGCATGTGCTGTCCACGACTGGAAGCAATCATGCATGATATGTTTATGATGTTGCAGCCTTTGATGACCCTCTGAGAATCACCGTCTTCACGCCTTCTGCAATGTCCTCGTTGTTTGGTGTTTGTTTATCGATTGGTCGAACAGTTTCTGTGCACAAAAATAGCATGCATACAAAAACCTTATCCATTTCTTCATGAATTCTCACTGAGTAAAAAACAACAACAACAACAACAACAAAACAAAGAAAGGAAAACTTCGTTTTCCTCCGTATAGGTTTTATGCCGTCTAGTGAGACCTTTCAGTACAACGAACAAGGACAAAACCAAACCGCGTGTACCGAATTCTGTACCACATAACTGGCTGCCGTTACACAGTGACACAAAGAAAGTCTTCGGTGGGGAAAGCTATCACTGATTCTGTAGAACACGCGGTCGGTCGACATATTCAGCTGTGACAGTGTTCAAAGCAAAACAAACAAACAAAAAAGATTGAAGTAAACGAAACTGGGGAACATGGTGGGCCAATTGACGTTTCTTGGCAACGTGATACACAGAGGTTTCGTGGACAATGAAACGTTAAATATTTGTGTAAATGTTTAAAACCAACAATGCCAGCGTGGAAATTCTCTCTCTCTCTCTCTCTCTCTCTCTCTCTCTCTCTCTCTCTCTCTCTCTCAAATTCCAGGTGAAAACTCTCTCTTTGTGTCTCTGTCTCTGTCTCTGTCTCTCTCTCTCTCTCTCTCTCTCTCTCTCTCTCTCTCCAAATTCCAAGTGAAAACTCTCTCTTTGTGTCTATCTCTCTGTCTCTGTCTTACTCTCTCTCTCTCTCTCTCTCTCTCTCTCTCTCCTGACTCTCTCTCACTCTCTCTCTCTCTCTCTCTACGATCAAATTCCAAGTGAAAACCGCCCCTGTCTCTGTCTCTGTCTCTCTCTCCCTCTCTGTCTCCCTCTCTGTTTCTATCTGTCTCTTTCCCTCTCTCTTCTGTCTGCCCCTCCTCTCTCTGCTCTTCTCTCTCTCTCTCTCTCTCTCTCTCTCTCAAATTCCAAGTGAAAACTCTCTCTTTGTGTCTATCTCTCTGTCTCTGTCTTACTCTCTCTCTCTCTCTCTCTCTCTCTCTCTCTCTCTCTCTCTCTCTCTCTCTCTCTCTCTCTCTCTCTCTCTCGATCAAATTCCAAGTGAAAACGCTCTGTCTCTGTCTCTGTCTCTCTCTCCCTCTCTGTCTCCCTCTCTGTTTCTATCTGTCTCTTTCCCTCTCTCTCTGTCTGCCCCCCCCCCCCTCCTCTCTCTCTCTCTCTCCCCTCTCTCCTCAAATTCCAAGTGAAAACTCTTTGTGTCTATCTCTTTGTCTCTGTCTTACTCTCTCTCTCTCTCTCTCTCTCTCTCCTCTCTCTCTCTCTCTCTCGATCAAATTCCAAGTGAAAACGCTCTGTCTCTGTCTCTGTCTCTCTCTCCCTTTCTGTCTCCCTCTCTGTTTCTATCTGTCTCTTTCCCTCTCTCTCTGTCTGCCCCCCCCCCCCCTCTCTCTCTCTCTCTCTCTTTGTCTCTTTCTTTCTTCGGTACCCATCCCCTTTCCTCTGTTTTCTTTTCTCTCACACTGTGAGGGAACATTATATCGTCATGAAGTGATCCCAATGTGGTCATAGTGTAAGGTGAACAAGATCAAGGCGATAAAGCCCAGACCTTTTGGGACAGCTACCCACACCTCCCACGCCCCTCTCCATGTTGTAGAGACCAACAATCCCACCTTGGAGATGGAGGACGGAGCGGTTTGGGGATGGGAGGGTGGATGGATGGAGCTAGGGAGGGGTAAATTTCCCACGGCGAATGTTTTTATTTTACGACTGACAACATTATTTTTATTTGTGCACCCCCGCGTACCACCTCTCTCTCTCTCTCTCTCTCCCTCTCTCTCTCTCTCTCTCTCCTCTCTCTCTCTGTCCGTCCTACACCCCGCTCTGAATATGTCCCCACCCACACCTTCCTGCCTGTCTTTTATTCCTCTGTGAAGTGGGAGATGTGTATCGGGACAGGCCCTTTTCGCAGACCAACTACACTGTGCCTCGGGGGTGTCCCTTTCCCTGGTAATTAAAGAAACGGTGTCATCTGACTCTGGATTTTTTTTACCCCCCCCCCCTCACCCCCCAACTCTTTTTCTTCTATATTAGACATTTAGCTTGGCAGAAAAAAAAAATGAGGGGAAAGGCATGGGTGGTGTTTTTGAGCCGTGGGAGGTGGCTTAGGAAATAAACTTTGGGGTAAAAATGTAAACAGAACACGCCCCAGTGCGCGAACTTAACAGTGACACACACACACACACACACACACACACACACACACACACACACACACACACACACACACACAAGAAGAAGAAAGGAGAAGTACTTAAAAGACAGACAGGAGAGCTGTGCCTTAAGTGATCTATCGGCGATCAGACATTGTCAGTACACTGTAACTTGTGACGCATGCTTAATGTACGCGTCAGATACAAATAGAGCGTACCGCGGTCAGGTGACGCAAGGCAGTCTCTAACGTCAGTCTAGGGTCAAGGTCGCCTATGCATGTTGTGCCGCTCGCTCCAACCTTCACTCTGACCCTGATCATAACGTCATTAGTCTGTATTCAGGTTTAACGCTGACACCCACACCCAGGAGAATGGAAATATGGGGGAAGGAGGGGGGAGGGTGGGGGGTGGGGTGGGGGGCAGTGTAACACAATTCACTATACTGTCCATACCAGATCGACAATGCTTTAAACTGGGTAGCGGAACTGGCTTCTCTCTCTCTCTCTCTCTCTCTCTCTTCTCTGTCTGTCTGTCGTCTGTCTGTCTGTCTGTCTCTCTCTCTCTCTCTCTTCTGTCTGTCTGTCTGTCTGTCCTGTCTCTCTCTCTCTTTCTCTCTCTCTCTCTCTCCTCTCTCTCTCCTCTCTCTCTCTCTTCTCTAATGTTGAGTGCCCTGGAAATTCGAACTCGCACCGTTCGTCTGCAAACTCCATCCAACCCACTGGGCCAGCGAAACCCCGAAAGTGGCTGAGATGTGTGCATCTCACGGTGATTGAATGATCATGGAACGCCTGTGGGGGTTCATGGAACATGGAACAGAGCAGACTGTGCCTTTGGTGGTGGTGCACCTCACAGTGATTGAATGATCATGGAACACCTGTGTGGGTTCATGGAACATGGAACAGAGCAGAGTGTGCCTTTGGTGGTGGTGAACCTCACAGTGATTGAATGATCATGGAACGCCTGTGTGGGTTCAGGGAACATGAACAAGCAGAGTGTGCTTTGGTGGTGGTGCACCTCAGTGATGAATGACATGGAACGCCTTGTGGGTTCAGAACATGGAACAGAGCAGACTGTGCCTTTGGTGGTGGTGCATCTCGCCACCCAAGTCCACAAACCCTGGTCTGCCCTTCAGAGGGTTTAGTGAATAGGACGTTCATCTCACCATCTGCCAGTACGGAGGCGTCATCGTCTGTCCGTCGCCCCAGCACTGAAATGCGTTGGTCGCCTTGTCGTGTGATAGTCTGTGATCGTCCACTGGCCCCCTTTAGCTCTGATGCTCGGGAACAGCAGTGCCGTGCTGTTAGTGTCTGATCGTCGATGGCTCCCTTTGTTCAGCCTGTGAACGGAGAAGTACTGAGTACCATGGTACATACAAATGTTTGGTAGTCACTCATCCCCTTTAACCCCTTGGAGAAGAACAGTACCGAGTGACGCGCTGTTTTTAATGTCGTTCCATGGTTCCCATGAAAATGACAATTAGAAGGAGGGCTTAACTGTATTCTAGTTGGCAGTGAAGTTGCACACGTTCGCCGGAAAAAACACAATCGATCACAGTCGAGAAGAACCAACATGATGTAATTGTACTGGCCGCTGTTCCATTTTAATGG
>CM065724.1:79302390-79315759 GCA_033310375.1 Conus canariensis
CACTTAGCTTGCAGAACGACACATGTGATACACAAAAACAAAAAAGCAAAGAAGAAAAAGGCAGAACATGAATACCAAACCTGCAGCCAAAAGCAATGAAATTAATGTTAGCAATTGACACGTGTAGACAAAACACGTGAATAATAGTTCTAAGTGAATGGCTCATTCAGCAAACGGAGAAGTAAAGTAGAGTTGACTGAACGTCACATGCAGCAGAAGGAAGTCCAAAGCACAGCCAGCTGAACGACGCATACAGTCATCAGAATCGGCTGAACGGCAAGTGAGGCAACGCGTAGTGCAAGCAGTGCTGACTGAACGGCACCTGTAGCAACACGAAGTCAAAAGTAAGAGTCAGCTGAACGCCGCACGTAGCGACCAGTACTGGCTGAACGCCTGGTGGGGCAACAGGTGGTGCAACTGCAGTGCAGTCTGAACGAGCCTCGCCGTGCAGCGCGCCAGGCCAGCTGACAGGCCCGCGTTAAAAGCGACACAATGAAAGAAGGTAAATTGCTTGACACAGTGAGAGGCGGGAGGTGTGGGACGTTGGCTGGTGTCGTTAGGGGAGTTCTCTGTTGGCTTGTTTTTGTCCCCAAGGCCTAAGACCGTGGGACTCAACTATTTATCTGTTGTCCGATCTGTGTGGGTGTTAGAGAGAGAGAGAGAGAGAGAGAGAGAGGTTTTGGGGTGAAGAGGGAAGGGAAGGGAACGAAGAGGGAGAGAGAGAGAGATTTGTTTTGCCGTCGGGCTTTCTGTCTGATTTCACCATCCTTTCCAACGTCAACACATAGCAGTGTTGGCGTAGTGGTAGCTGCCGTTAGTCAGAGAGGACAGTTACCGTGTTATCTACCCCAGTGTCGTCTGTATTCCATTCAGGACGCCCACGTTCAATGCCTCATTTCTCCTGTTTTTCACCCAAGACGCCCACGTTCAATGCCTCATTTCTCCTGTTTTTCACCCAAGACGCCCACGTTTCAATGCCTCATTTCTCCTGTTTTTCACCCAAGACGCCCACGTTCAATGCCTCATTTCTCCTGTTTTTCACCCAAGACGCCCACGTTCAATGCCTCATTTCTCCTGTTTTTCACCCAAGACGCCCACGTTCAATGCCTCTTTTCTCCTGTTTTTCACCCAAGACACCCACTTTCAATACCTCATTTCTCCTATGCTTCACCCAAGACGCCCACTTTCTCCTATGCTTCACCCAAGACGCCCACTTTCTCCTATGCTTCACCCAAGACGCCCACTTTCTCCTATGCTTCACCCAAGACGCCCACTTTCTCCTATGCTTCACCCAAGACGCCCACTTTCTCCTATGCTTCACCAAAGACGCCCACTTTCTCCTATGCTTCACCGAAGACGCCTACTTTCTCCTATGCTTCACGCCCGTGTTGAGTCATGATTCCACTTCTAGCCGAGAGCCAACCTTTGATTCCAGTTCCATGTATATTTCATCCAAGACACCCATTTGTCATCCCTGACTCGTATCCATCCAACACATTCACTTTTTGTCTATAATCTCACATTTCTGCCCAAACATCTGCTTTCATCCCCATTTCCATTTCTAAGCCAGCCCAAACACGCACTTTTTGTCATTTAATGCGTTATATTCCAACAAACACGCGCATTTTTTCATCCCGAATTATTCCGTTCAAGATACTATTTTTTTTTAATCCCGAGTTCCACTTGTATTCCACTCATTGACTTAAGCCATTCAGGTTTTAATCTCTAATCTCACTCACATCCCAACGAATACACCTGCTTTTGATCACTGATATATCCATCAGGGAAACCCGCTTGTAATCTCTAACTCATTTTATATTCCTGCCATCTTTTCATCTATTGATTCCACGAATATTCCAGCCAGATTATCCATTTTTGATCTCTTAATTCCAGGTACATGCCAGCCAGAATATCCATTATTGATCTTTAATTCCACCTGTATTCCAGCCAGAATAAACTTTTTCCTTTCTTTAATTCCATTTCACCTATATGCCAGCCAAAACTGCCAAGAGATTTGTTTGTTGGTTTGTTTGTCTGTCTGTCATCAGGATCAGGGAGAACCGCCAGATCGATTTCAACGAAATGTAGTGTGGAGGTTGAACGTGGCACAAAGACGATCCCGTCAAAGTTTGATGCCGATCCGGATCAAAAGGTAGATCCGGATCATGGCGACATTTTCGTGGCTTTTCTCACGAAGTAATACGTGCTTCTCATGGAAAAAAAAAATCAGAATAGCAAGATATATAGAGTATCCGCGAACTTGTAGGATTTGGTGTAAATCCCGGCTGATTACAATCAGTATTCGGTGAGCAAAAGAACGGTCATTGAAGGGTGTTGTGGGGAGGGGGGGGGGTATTCATTCAGGAAGGACACAGTAACCAAGCGAGCTAGAAGCCAGCAACAACCAGCAAAAAATGCAGCAGAGACAAAGAGAGGGGAGCGAAAGAAAACCGTTTGGATGCTTCTGTTGACGGGTTGGAAGGCATTTCCAGAGATATACGATGACTCAGGTTGGGCTTGACGGCAGTTAAGTGGACTGGCCGACCTTGACGGCGGCCTGAGCTGTACCGAGGGCCCCTGTAGCTCCCACTGACAGTGGAACAAGGGATGAATAGTTTGAGCTGTACCGAGGGCCCCTGTAGCTCCCACTGACAGTGGAACAAGGGATGAATAGTTTGAGCTGTACCAGGGCCCCTGTAGTTCCCACTGACAGTGGAACAAGGGGATGAATAGTTTGAGCTGTACCGAGGGCCACTGTAGCTCCCACTGACAGTGGAACAAGGGAATGAATAGTTTGAGCTGTACCGAGGGCCCCTGTAGTTCCCACTGACAGTGGAACAAGGGGATGAATAGTTTGAGCTGTACCGAGGGCCCCTGTAGTCCCACTGACAGTGGAACAAGGGGATGAACAGTTTGAGCTGTACCGAGGGCCCCTGTAGCTCCCACTGACAGTGGAACAAGGGAATGAATAGTTTGAGCTGTATCGAGGGCCCCTGTAGTTCCCACTGACAGTGGAACAAGGGTATGAATAGTTTGAGCTGTACCGAGGGCCCCTGTAGTTCCCACTGACAGTGGAACAAGGGGATGAATAGTTTGAGCTGTACCGAGGGCCCCTGTAGTTCCCACTGACAGTGGAACAAGGGTATGAATAGTTTGGGATGGAGGACTGTACGAGGGCTTTTCAGTAAGTTTGGAGATGTCAGGTAACTTACGAAAAGACGAGAGATATTATTACCCCATGTTAATAGCCGTTTCCATCATAGCGTACACACCTATTTTCAACAACATCCAGTCCGTTGTATTCACCAACACGAAGTAACATGTACGGCCAGGGTGACTGCACTTCTAGAGCCGACTTTCAACTAAGCAAACGTGATACTAGAGTTCTGAATTTGTATGAGTTTCAAAAAAGGCATACCTCCAGAAAGATTCCTTTCGAGTTTGTCAGTGTGGTTTGGAAAACAGGCCCCTTCCCGGGTGACAGCTTACAGGCAGTAAAAAAAATTCCAGCTTGGAAGAGTGGCTGTTGAAGATGACAACCGTACCGACCGTCCGGTAACAGCAGTCACAGAAGATAAAGTAACCGTGGCGAATGTGTTCATGAGTGACAAATCCAGACCAACATACCAGGAGATGCAGCAGGATTTCACTGAGAAGCATTAGCAGAGTTCTACATGATCAGCTTGGAGTTAACAAATGTCCCCCCCCCCCCCCCCCCCCCCAGCAACACACCTTAACTTAAGAGCTTAAGAGTAGACTGGGGTATTCATATCCTCAGAAAATTCAACAGTACGCGTTCCAGTCAGGTGTGGACAATTGTGACCGGTGACGGAAATGAGCCTTTCATTGCAGTCGGGAAACCTTGCCCATGTCGGCAGTGTGGGTCTTCCCAGGTCAGAACTCTGCTGAAAAGTTCACTGAACAACGAGTGCTGGCAAAAAAAGGCAGTTTCCTTTCCAGGCGTGGCCGTGCAGCTACAACACATCTTGAGGACAGGAAGACGGTACCCCGAGTGCATCAACCATTGCCTACCTGGTACCCCCGAGTGCATCAACCATTGCCTACCTGGTACCCCCGAGTGCATCAACCATTGCCTACCTGGTACCCCCGAGTGCATCAACCATTGCCTACATGGTACCATCCAAAACGAGTGCATCAACCATTGCCTACCTGGTACCCCCAGATTTCATAACCATTGCCTACCTGGTACCCCCACTGGTGCACTCAACCATTGCCTACCTGGTACCCCAACGAGTGCATCAACCATTGCCTACCTGGTACCCCACGAGTGCATCAACCATTGCCTACCTGGTACCCCCGAGTGCATCAACCATTGCCTACCTGGTACCCCCGAGTGCATCAACCATTGCCTACCTGGTACCCCCGAGTGCATCAACCATTGCCTACCTGGTACCCCCAACGAGTGCATCAACCATTGCCTACCTGGTACCCCCGAGTGCATCAACCATTGCCTACCTGGTACCCCACGAGTGCATCAACCATTGCCTACCTGGTACCCCCAACGAGTGCATCAACCATTGCCTACCTGGTACCCCCGAGTGCATCAACCATTGCCTACCTGGTACCCCCACGAGTGCATCAACCATTGCCTACCTGGTACCCCCGAGTGCATCAACCATTGCCTACCTGGTACCCCCAACGAGTGCATCAACCATTGCCTACCTGGTACCCCCGAGTGCATCAACCATTGCCTACCTGGTACCCCCGAGTGCATCAACCATTGCCTACCTGGTACCCCCAACGAGTGCATCAACCATTGCCTACCTGGTACCCCCGAGTGCATCAACCATTGCCTACCTGGTACCCCCAACGAGTGCATCAACCATTGCCTACCTGGTACCCCCGAGTGCATCAACCATTGCCTACCTGAAGTCTTTGAAGAGTGTGCAAGTGCTACGTACACCATGACCTGCTATTCCACAACAACACCACGAGAGTCCACACTGTGATAGCAACTCTGGCAAAAACCAACAAACAAACAAAGCAACATGACATTGGCCACCAATCCATCTTATTCGCACGATCTAGCCCCTTCGACTGGTTTCTGTTTCCCGTCGTCAAGAAGCGTTTGCGGGGGAAGAAATTCCACACCTCAAAAGATGCCCGAGCTCTATCGAGGCCGTGATCTCCACTATACCCCAGTCAGCGCAGTAGACTACCTTCGGCAAGTGAGTTGAGAGGATGGAGAGGATGACTAAGTGCGTAAAGGCTGAGGAAAGTCACGGCGAGACACTGAACTAGTCTGCCTTGCTGCTAGGTGTTCACAGAAAGCCACATCTAGGAACTTACTGAAAAGCCCTGGTAAAAGGAGGAAAAGTGAAGAGTGCCCAGGTTCTGTCTGACTTTGTTCCCAGCTACACACACACACACACACACACACACACACACACACACACACACACACACACACAAAGAGAGAGAGAGAGAGACTATCTTCCGTCCCTCTCTCTCTCTCTCTCTCTCTCTCTCTCTCACACACACACACACACACACACACACACACACACACACAACACACAACTTGCTTGCACATAGCAAAGTTGTGACTTGGAACTCCTCTCGTTCTTCTCAGAGATATTTGTTTGCAGTCATGAATAACATAAACTGCGAGTATACCTCGTCTACTGTCTAACTTAGGGTTTTTTGTTTGTGCGTTTGTTGTTGTTTTTTAGTGCGGTGATGCAAAATGAGAACGATTTATTTATTTATCTCTGCCTCTCTGTGTATCTGTTTACTCCGTTTTCTTGTAAAATGCCCAAGGCTAGTACATCGTATACATGGATTACACTTCACGCAGTGGCAATACCCTTCACGGCAACCGAAACCGATCGTGTGCATGTGGCGGCTCTTCTCAGAGTGGGGAGTCAAAGCCGCGAAAAGAACAGAACATAATACGGGGAAAGGACACTGAGCAGCCATTCCAGCATTGAGGCTCGGTTCGTTCCCATCGGAGTTGTTGGTGTGCCGTGCTCCTTTTAACTGATCAAACGGCCATTTTGAGGGGCGGATCACCGACTTCCACAATCACAAAACAGAGTTTTTCTGGGATACAAAAACAATTCCACGGAAATCCGGTAAATGCCAAAAACAATTCCACGGAAATCCGTAAATGCCGGTCTGTTGTTCCGGAGCTCAGAAGTGGAGATTCGAACCTCGGATCAAAGGAAGAAAACAAGGATGTAGATTTCACTCTGTCCTTACTTGGCCACTAGCAGCGCTTTTAGCTAAGAGCTAGGTTCCATCCTTCCCACCAAGATCGGCGAGATCCTGCCGATAGCTGAGGTCAGAGAGCAAGATCATGAAGATAGCCGTTGTCAGGGGTGGACGAGCCGTGTGCGAGTGGATTACATGTCCGGCTGCCATCGGAGGAGGTCGGGAGGGGGGGGGGGGGGGCCGGGCACGGGAGGTCAACAAGCCTGCCACGCCCATCAACCGTTGCCTTCTTTCTGACCCCTCCATCCCCCCCCCCCCCCCTTAGCCCCCCTCCCCCCAACCTCCAACCGACGTGGATACGGTTAGTCAGGGAGGCCGCTCGGGCGGAAAGAATTCGGTGGGAAGTTGAACATGGTTTGTAGTTTTTAGTTCCAGAGCTGGATGGTTGCGGGCTGATCGGTCACACAGCTTGACGACCTGGCCTGATACCTATTGTTGCCTTGGAAACAGATGATGAAAGTTGACGAACTACTTACTGTTGGACACCAGATGGCGAGACGTTCAACGGCAGAGGATGGCGTCTTGTTAATAGCATACAGGGACATCCATGTCTGACAGTATTGTAACAGAGCATGGCGTCTTTCTGATAGCATGAGTTCATGTTATAACAGAGTTGAACAGTAAAAACCACCAACACCCAATAAGCATGTTGCAAATTTTCGGTTTATTTGTAAAACCTTTGTCAAGCATAAAAAACCAAGGGCCCACTAAAAGACAGTCCGAAGCACAGCATTATATTCTGAATAACAGAGGATGGCGTCTTTCTGATTGCACGAGTTCACGTTATAACAAAGGACGCCAGGCGAAAGATGCCGGAAGCTGAATTATAAGCATCCAGTTTGACTTGACACAAGGACATGTTAGAGAATCAAAACAGTCATGACGTGGATAAATACTGTCTTCTGTGCACAGTAAAACAAGAATTGCGTTCCCTGGTCTTTCTTTCTCTAACAAGCCTTCAAGTCTTTGGCCTCTCTCTCTCCCTCTCTGTATCTCTCTGTATCTCTGTGTTTTTGTGTCTCTTCCCCCCCCCCTCTCTCTCTCGCTCTCTCTCTCTCTCTGTCTGTCTCTCTCTGTCTGTCTGTCTGTCTGTCTGTCTGTCTGTCTGTCTCTCTCTCTCTCTCCTCTCTCTCTCTTCTCTCTCTCTCTCTCTCTCTCTCTCTCTCTCTCTCTCTCCACACCTGCGTGTTTCCTGTTTCCCCAGGAGATCTGGAGAAATGGCGGAAGGGAGAGAATCAAGATGGGGGGATCTGATCTATTAGCCAGTCCACACTCCAGCCCCTTCCCCCCACCCGAGGATCAGACGGCCACCACTTTACTTTGGCGCGGTTTTCCACGGGGCCCCTTTCCGCCATGTTTGATGGAATCGGCAGAGTGAATGCCCTTTGAGGGAGCTCTCCCGACGAGGAGGGACAGGTGGGGAGGTGAACCGAAGCGGATTGTCGGAAGGGGTTTTCACTTGTTAGGTAAATCATTAGTGCCAGCGAGGGCAGTGTCGGTTGAGAGCGCGCGTTGATGTTGTGGAGGTTGTGATGGCTGTGCTGGGCATACCGGGGAGTTGACGGAGGCGCGGCGTCCACGCCGCCAGCGGGGAGGAAAAGCGTGAAACGATACGCTGGTGGCTCCGCCTGGCGGAAAGGAATGGAAATGAGGAAACGGCTGGGGTGTTGTTGTTGTTGTGTTTCCTTCTCCTTCTTTTTTTTTCTTTTTTTTTTTTTTTTTCTTTTTGCTTTATTTTGAGAGGATATATTCAGATACTCATTCATTCGCTTATTTCAGCATTCATTCATTTTTCGAGGAGACGACCTTCACAAACGGGATGACCCTATCAATGGGACTTGACCATGACGACTGTTTGTTTGTTACATGTAGGGCCTGCATACTGGCAAGCGTTACATCACTGAATAACGCACAGCCTGTAAACAGATGAACAAATGTAGGGCCTGCATACTGGCAAGCGTTACATCACTGAATAACGCACAGCCTGTAAACAGATGAACAAATGTAGGGCCTGCATACTGGCAAGCGTTACATCACTGAATAACGGACAGCCTGTAAACAGATGAACAAATGTAGGGCCTGCATACTGGCAAGCGTTACATCACTGAATAACGCACAGCCTGTAAACAGATGAACAAATGTAGGGCCTGCATACTGGCAAGCGTTACATCACTGAATAACGGACAGCCTGTAAACAGATGAACAAATGTAGGGCCTGCATACTGGCAAGCGTTACATCACTGAATAACGCACAGCCTGTAAACAGATGAACAAATGTAGGGCCTGCATACTGGCAAGCGTTACATCACTGAATAACGCACAGCCTGTAAACAGATGAACAAATGTAGGGCCTGCATACTGGCAAGCGTTACATCACTGAATAACGGACAGCCTGTAAACAGATGAACAAATGTAGGGCCTGCATACTGGCAAGCGTTACATCACTGAATAACGCACAGCCTGTAAACAGATGAACAAATGTAGGGCCTGCATACTGGCAAGCGTTACATCACTGAATAACGGACAGCCTGTAAACAGATGAACAAATGTAGGGCCTGCATACTGGCAAGCGTTACATCACTGAATAACGCACAGCCTGTAAACAGATGAACAAATGTAGGGCCTGCATACTGGCAAGCGTTACATCACTGAATAACGCACAGCCTGTAAACAGATGAACAAATGTAGGGCCTGCATACTGGCAAGCGTTACATCACTGAATAACGGACAGCCTGTAAACAGATGAACAAATGTAGGGCCTGCATACTGGCAAGCGTTACATCACTGAATAACTGACAGCCTGTAAACAGATGAACAAATGCAGCAGTTCTTGTACGTACAGCCGCCTTGGTTTGTCCTTAATATTCTGAGGTCTTGAGCTGGCATTTCTAACTCTCTTCCAACGATCTCTGCTGTTGTTTCTGCTGCTGCTGCTGCTACCACAACTATTATTATTATTAGTAGTACTATACCTGCTGTACCTGCTGCTTCTACTGTTGTTGCTACTCCGCCTTCCGCCTGCTCCTCTTCTTCTTCCTCTTCTTCCTCCTCCTCCTCCTCCTCCTCCTCTACTACTACTACTACTACTGCTGCTGCTGCTGTGCTGCTACTACTACTATCTATTACTACTACTACTACTATTACTACTATCACTTCACAGCCATGCAAAGGCCCTGTAAGATAGACAGGGCCGCACTGCTACAACTACAACGAGAACGCCGACTGTTGGTTAGGTTACACT
This sequence comes from Conus canariensis, assembly GCA_033310375.1. Classification (NCBI taxonomy): domain Eukaryota; kingdom Metazoa; phylum Mollusca; class Gastropoda; order Neogastropoda; family Conidae; genus Conus; species Conus canariensis. The sequence goes on from CM065724.1 coordinate 79,311,866, forward strand.
ACTCAGTTTCAGCGTTGAGACTTATTTCAGGTGATAAGTCCAGGAGAATAATGGAGAGCAGGAGATCAGGGAGGGTGAAGGTGGGGGAGCAGGGGGAAGAGGAGAGAAAGGGGAAGGGGGCCATCGCGAAAGCGAGATCCAAGTGAGCATCGAGAATGTCCATGAGCATTGAGAATGTCCATGAGCATTGAGACTGTCCATGCTGATACAAGGCACCAGGAGGAACAACCGTTTGAACGTCATTCGGTTCTTCACCGGGCGCCCAACCGTCTGTTCCTGCTAATTCTCCACGACATTGTCGGACGACCTTTTTCCCCCCTCCCGAAGTACGTGGAGGTGTCGATGTTGTAATTCCAAGGTTTTATTGCCGGCGTGGTGGTTGGCGTTTGGTGTGAGTTTTACGAGTGTGAAGTTTTATTGGCTGTCCTGTGAATGGGTTCACAGCTCTGTCCTCATTGTTTGCCCGGCGACTGCTTTGGAGCGAAAGATCGGCTGCACCTGGTTTGTCTCTAGACGTACAGCAGTCTGGTGAAGATCGCAGTCTGATGCCTTAAAGAGACAGTGGCCAGTATGCAGACAGCAGCCTGGTACTTTCGTTGTGGCAGATTTGTATTTTGATCATCATCATCATCATCATCATCATCATCATCATCATCATCATCACTGTCACATTCATCATCATCGTCATCATAATCATCATCGTTGTCATCGATGTCGTCGTTGTCGTCGTCATAGTCCCATAACGGTAGATCCTATGGGTAACGTAACTGACACTCAGGCTGTTGGGAATCTCCACAACTCTCAGGCTATGGCTATATGCAACATGATAGAGGTCCGGTCCGGTTCATCATGTTTGTTCCCTAAACAGGGAAATGTTTCCTGGTCAATCACAGAACTAGAAAATAGTCCTCGCAGTGTGTTTGACCCGCTTTCGAACCTGTGATTATAATAATAATAATAATGAATACTTATATAGCGCCTATTCTCGGCTAGAGACCAAGCTCTAAGCGCTTTACAATCAACACTCGCTTACACAACGGGCTGCCTACCTGGGTAGTGCCGACTGAAGAGCTGCCAGCTGGCGCTTCATTCAGTCATTTCCCGTGTCATCCAGTCAATATCGTTCAATATTGTTCACTCAGTTTCTTTACTCCTTCATTCTTTCCATTTCTTATTGGCCACATCTTAAAAGTCAGAGCAAAATTAGGAGTTGGATTGGGTTATACTTCTAAAGGTAGAAAACAGAACACAATAATTGACATTCTTGTCTGTGAGATTGAAGTTTAGCGATGAAAAGACTCAGTGAAAGAAGTTTGGTACCACCAGAGAATGCCAACACCCTGTTCAGGTCCCCCTAAAAGTTAACCCATCAAGTGAGAGATGACTGTTTCGCTGTGTAGAGACTCGTCAGGAGTGAGTGGACGGTCCTGGGATGAAATCAGCTATAAGTGTGAGAACAAGAAAATCAAGTTGCGTCTTTGTTTTACCGTGCTTTTCTCTTTCCGACTTCTTGTGTTTGTCGCTGTTGTGTTGCGGATGTTGTGGCCATCTTGGTCAGTAGTATTGTTGTGGGAACTCTGCTGTTGGTACTGTTGTTTGAGATCTGTGTTATGCCATGAAGAAAAATGAGTCATTAATATTTCTCTTATTCTCCCATCATCTGAACCATTTCCTATGGCATTTTTTAAAATGGACGTTAAAGGGATCAAAACGGCTAATACATTTTCAACAACATTTCGCAGCTCACGTTTCAGTCAGGATTTTCTCAAGCTAAACGAAAAGAAAAAGCAAAAAAAAAAAAAAAAAAAGAAAAAAAAGCAATTCCACTTCGTTCCCTGCTGTCGTCCTCCAGTAATGAAAGATTACAGGACATTGACGAGCAACATTGAGACGGACATGAGAGCTGAAATGACTTCATGAATATTAAAGGGGCACCAGATGGAGCGAAACATCTCGTTAGCAGAAGGTCGCAGAGGGAGAGGCATTAGTTGGACAGGGTGCAAGCCATGCTCTTTGTTTCGGGTGAAAGAGGGGACAATGATTGACCACTAGAGGTCGAAGGTTACAACTCTGCTTCTAAGACTGTGGGTGTGCGACCCTAAACACAACGGGAGTTTTCAAAGTGGATGACCTCCTCTCTCTCTCTCTCTCTCTCTCTCTCTCTCTCTCTCTCTCTCTCTCTCTCTCTCTCTCTCTTTTGTTGTTGTTGTACCTTTTTGTACTCCCAGTTCTTATAGAACAGGGGGTACTTTACAATGGGAACGAAAAATGCTGTGTGTGTGTGTGTGTGTGTGTGTGTGTGTGTGTGCGTGTGTGTGTGTGTGTGTGTGTGTGTGTGTGTGTGTATGTGTCTGTCTATCTGTCTCTCTCTCTGTCCGTCCGTGGTCAAAATGTGTTCCACTCGCTCCAGACAAAACTGCTGGACCGATCTTCTGAAAATTTGTAGATATGTTCATTATGGGTCACGGATGATGCCCAATGTTTTATTTTACCAGAATAGCCGTTACTAACAGCTATAAATGTTAATTTTGTGATGTACAGTGTAAGCAATAGCGGTTTATAAACTTAAGTGTAACCACATTCTGTAAGCTCCTCGGCAGTATAGTGGTTAGTATTCCCGCCTGTCACGTGGTCGACCTCGGTTCATATCCGCGCCGGGGAGAGCAGCTTTTTTTTCTTTTCTCTTACATACAAAATTTCTATCACCAAAAGGGGAGAAAGTGCTATAGTTACTGATATATATATATATATATATATATATATATATATATATATATTTTTTTTTTTTTTTTTGTACTACTTACTGGGAGTACGTTTATATGCTTTGCATCTTGTTTTTTCGTTTGCCTCTTTCACTGGTGATGTCAGTCAGTACCTGCGTCTTGGTGGTGGTTGTTATTGTTGGATTGTTTGGTTTGGTGTTGGTTGGTTGTATCGTCATGTTTTGATGCATTCGTCGTATCAATTAGTACTAGCTTCGTAGAATAGTAACGGCAAGTATAACAAATGGCTAACTAAGCCAAAACTTTTACCGTTATGAAGTACAGAATCATTGTCATTGTAATTCTCTCTCTCTCTCTCTCTCTCCTCTCTCTCTCTCTCTCTCTCTCTCTCTCTCTCTCTCTCTCACACACACACACACACACACACACACACACACACTCTCTCTCTCTCTCTCTCTCTCCTCTCTCTCTCTCTCTGTCTGTGTGCCTCTCAGTCGTGTGTGTGTGTGTGTGTGGTGTGTGTGTGGTGTGTGCGTGCGTGAGAGAGAGTGTGTGTGTGCGTGTGTGTGCGCGCCCTTGCTTGTATATAATCGTGCGTGAGAGGCTGGACGCGCGCACGTGTGTGTGTGTGTGCATTTGTCTCTCCCCTCCTCCTTTCAAAGAACAGGTGAAGGTATGAAGTTTCCATCAGAAACCGCAGGGTGATGTATATGTGCCACCACCAGACGTGTAGTGCCGGTGATTCATCAACCCCTCCCCCCCCCCCCCCACCACTCGACCCTCACCCTCACCCCGACTCCAACCCCTTCTCGAACCTTTACCCCACCCCTAGCCAGCCATGAAAACCACTCGAAAGAGAGAGAGTGAAAGGGGGGGGGGGGGGGGGGGAGGAGACAGAGAGAAGGAAAGAAAGAGAGACAGACAGACAAGAGGGAGAGACACTTTGACACTGAGAGAGAGAGAGAGAGAGGAGGGGGGTACGAAAGAGAGAGAGGAGAGGGCGGGAGAGTGAGAAAGAGAAGGAGAACGAGAGAAAGACAGAGAAAGTGTGTGAGACAGACAGAGAAGAGAGAGAGAGAGAAAGAGACTGAGAAAGAAAGTGAGAAGAGAGAGAAAGTGTGAGAGATAGAGACAGAGAGAGCCAGCGAACGAGCGAGCGAGCGCGCGCGCG
>CM065724.1:79325859-79335859 GCA_033310375.1 Conus canariensis
CAAAAGGAGTGCCAAAGGAATAGAACTACACAATGGTAATACAAAAGGAGTGCCAAAGGAATAGAACTACACAATGGCAATACAAAAGGAGTACCAAAGGAATGGAACTACACAATGGTAATACAAAAGGAGTGGTAAAGGAATGGAACTACACAATGCAATACAAAAGGAGTGGTAAAGGAATAGAACTACACAATGGCAATACAAAAGGAGTGGTAAAGGAATGGAACTACACAATGCAATACAAAAGGAGTGGTAAAGGAATAGAACTACACAATGGCAATACAAAAGGAGTGGTAAAGGAATAGAACTACACAATGCAATACAAAAGGAGTGGTAAAGGAATAGAACTACACAATGGCAATACAAAAGGAGTGGTAAAGGAATAGAACTACATATTGCAATACAAAAGGAGTGCCGAAGGAATAGAACTACACAATGGCAATACAAAAGGAGTGCCAAAGGAATGGAACTACACAATGGTAATACAAAAGGAGTGCCAAAGGAATAGAACTACACAATGGTAATACAAAAGGAGTGCCGAAGGAATAGAACTACACAATGGCAATACAAAAGGAGTGCCGAAGGAATAGAACTACACAATGGCAATACAAAAGGAGTGCCAAAGGAATGGAACTACACAATGGCAATACAAAAGGAGTGCCAAAGGAATAGAACTACACAATGCAATACAAAAGGAGTGCCAAAGGAATAGAACTACACAATGGTAATACAAAAGGAGTGCCAAAGGAATAGAACTACACAATGGCAATACAAAAGGAGTGCCGAAGGAATAGAACTACACAATGGCAATACAAAAGGAGTGCCAAAGGAATGGAACTACACAATGCAATACAAAAGGAGTGCCAAAGGAATAGAACTACACAATGGCAATACAAAAGGAGTGCCAAAGGAATAGAACTACACAATGGCAATACAAAAGGAGTGGTAAAGGAATGGAACTACACAATGGCAATACAAAAGGAGTGGTAAAGCAATAGAACTACACAATGGTAATACAAAAGGAGTGGTAAAGGAATAGAACTACACAATGGCAATACAAAAGGAGAGCCAAAGGAATAGAACTACACAATGGCAATACAAAAGGAGTGCCAAAGGAATAGAACTACACAATGCAATACAAAAGGAGTGCCGAAGGAATAGAACTACACAATGGCAATACAAAAGGAGTGCCAAAGGAATAGAACTACACAATGCAATACAAAAGGAGTGCCAAAGGAATAGAACTACACAATGGCAATACAAAAGGAGTGCCAAAGGAATGGAACTACACAATGGTAATACAAAAGGAGTGGTAAAGGAATAGAACTACACAATGCAATACAAAAGGAGTGCCAAAGGAATGGAACTACACAATGGTAATACAAAAGGAGTGGTAAAGGAATAGAACTACACAATGGCAATACAAAAGGAGTGCCAAAGGAATGGAACTACACAATGGTAATACAAAAGGAGTGGTAAAGGAATAGAACTACACAATGGCAATACAAAAGGAGTGCCAAAGGAATGGAACTACACAATGGCAATACAAAAGGAGTGGTAAAGGAATAGAACTACACAATGCAATACAAAAGGAGTGGTAAAGGAATGGAACTACACAATGGTAATACAAAAGGAGTGCCAAAGGAATAGAACTACACAATGCAATACAAAAGGAGTGCCAAAGGAATAGAACTACACAATGGTAATACAAAAGGAGTGCCAAAGGAATAGAACTACACAATGCAATACAAAAGGAGTGCCGAAGGAATAGAACTACACAATGGCAATACAAAAGGAGTGCCAAAGGAATAGAACTACACAATGGCAATACAAAAGGAGTGGTAAAGGAATAGAACTACACAATGCAATACAAAAGGAGTGCCAAAGGAATAGAACTACACAATGGCAATACAAAAGGAGTGGTAAAGGAATAGAACTACACAATGGCAATACAAAAGGAGTGCCAAAGGAATAGAACTACACAATGGCAATACAAAAGGAGTGCCAAAGGAATAGAACTACACAATGGCAATACAAAAGGAGTGGTAAAGGAATAGAACTACACAATGGCAATACAAAAGGAGTGGTAAAGGAATAGAACTACACAATGGCAATACAAAAGGAGTGCCAAAGGAATAGAACTACACAATGCAATACAAAAGGAGTGGCAAAGGAATAGAACTACACAATGGCAATACAAAAGGAGAGCCAAAGGAATAGAACTACACAATGGCAATACAAAAGGAGAGCCAAAGGAATAGAACTACACAATGGCAATACAAAAGGAGAGCCAAAGGAATAGAACTACACAATGGCAATACAAAAGGAGTGCCAAGGAAAAGACTACAATGGAAAAATACAAAAGGAAGAGCCAAAGGAAAGGAGAACTACACAATGGAATACAAAAGGAGTGGCAAAGGAATAGAACTACCACAATGGTAAATACAAAAGGGAGTGCCAAAGGAATAGAACTACACAATGGCAATACAAAAGGAGTGCCAAAGGAATAGAACTACACAATGTAATACAAAGGAGTGCCGAAGGAATAGAACTACACAATGGCAATACAAAGGAGTGCGTAAAGGAAGAACTACACAATGGTAATACAAAAGGGAGTGCAAAGGGAATAGAACTACACAATGGTAATACAAAAGGAGTGGCAAGGAATAGAACACACAAAGGTAATACAAAAGGAGTGGTAAAGGAATAGAACTACACAATGGTAATACAAAAGGATTTGCAAGGAATGAACTACACAATGGTAATACAAAAGGAGTGCCAAAGGAATAGAACTACCAATGGTAATACAAAAGGAGTGCCAAAGGAATAGAACTACACAATGGAATACAAAAGGAGTGGTAAAGGAATGAACTACACACATGGTAATACAAAAGGAGTGCCAAAGGAATAGAACTACACAATGGCAATACAAAAGGAGTGGTAAAGGAATAGAACTACACAATGGAATACAAAAGGAGTGCCAAAGGAATAGAACTACACAATGGCAATACAAAAGGAGTGGCAAAGGAATAGAACTACACAATGGTAATACAAAGGAGTGGAAAGGAATAGAACTACACAATGGTAATACAAAAGGAGTGGCAAAGGAATAGAACTACACAATGGTAATACAAAAGGAGTGGCCAAAGGAAGGAACTACACAATGGTAATACAAAAGGAGTGCAAAGGAATAGAACTACACAATGGTAATACAAAAGGAGTGGTAAAGAATAGAACTACACCAATGGCAATACAAAAGGAGTGCCAAAGGAATAGAACTACACAATGGTAATACAAAAGGAGTGGTAAAGGAAAAACTAACCCAATGGCAATACAAAAGGAGTGGTAAAGGAATGAACTACACAATGGTAATACAAAAGGAGTGCAAGGAATAGACTACCAATGGCAATACAAAAGGAGTGAAAGGAATGATAACAATGAATACAAAAGGAGTGCAAAGGAATAAAACTACACAATGGCAATACAAAAGGAGTGGTAAAGGAATAGAAACTACACAATGGTAATACAAAAGGAGTGCAAAGGAATAGAACTACACAATGGCAATACAAAAGGAGTGTCAAAGGAATGGAACTACACAATGGTAATACAAAAGGAGTGCCAAGGAATAGAACTACACAATGGCAATACAAAAGGATGCAAAGGAATAGAACTACACAATGGTAATACAAAAGGAGTGCGTAAGGAATAGAACTACACAATGGCAATACAAAAGGAGTGCCAAGGAATAGAACTACACAAGGGTAATACAAAAGGAGTGCCAAAGGAATAGAACTACACAATGGTAATACAAAAGGAGTGCCAAAGGAATAGAAACTACACAATGGCATACAAAAGGAGTGGTCAAGAATAGAACTACACAATGGTAATACAAAAGGAGTGCCAAAGGAATAGAACTACACAATGGCAATACAAAAGGAGTGCAAAGGAATAGAACTACACAATGGTAATACAAAAGGAGTGGAAAGGAATAGGAACTACACAATGGAATACAAAAGGAGTGCCAAAGGAATAGAACTACACAATGGAATACAAAAGGAGTGCCAAAGGAATAGAACTACACAATGGCAATACAAAAGGAGTGGAAAGGAATAGAACTACACAATGGAATACAAAAGGAGTGAAAGGAATAGAACTACACAATGGAATACAAAAGGAGTGCAAAGGAATAGAACTACACAATGGTAATACAAAAGGAGTGGTAAAGGAATAGAACTACACAATGGCAATACAAAAGGAGTGCAAAGGAATAGAATACACAATGGCAATACAAAAGGAGTGTAAAGGAATAGAACTACACAATGGTCAATACAAAAGGAGTGGCAAAGGAAAGAACTACACCAATGGAATACAAAAGGAGTGGCAAAGGAATAGAACTACACAATGGTAATACAAAAGGAGTGCCAAAGGAATAGAACTACACAATGGCAATACAAAAGGAGTGGTAAAGGAATAGAACTACACAATGGTAATACAAAGGAGTGGCCAAAGGAATAGAACTACACAATGGTAATACAAAAGGAGTGCAAAGGAATAGAACTACACAATGGCAATACAAAAGGAGTGGTAAAGGAATAGAACTACACAATGGTAATACAAAAGGAGTGGTCAAAGGAATAGAACTACACAATGGCAATACAAAAGGAGTGGTAAAGGAATAGAACTACACATGGTAATACAAAAGGAGTGGAAAGGAATAGAACTACACAATGGCAATACAAAAGGAGTGGCCAAAGGAATAGAACTACACCATATGGAATACAAAAGGAGTGCCAAAGGAATGAACTACACAATGGAATACAAAAGGAGTGGCAAAGGAATGGGAACTACACAATGGTAATACAAAAGGAGTGGAAACGGATAGAACATACACAATGGTAATACAAAGGAGTGGAAAGGAAGGAACTACACAATGGAATACAAAAGGAGTGCAAAGGAATAGAACTACACAATGGTAATACAAAAGGAGTGGTAAAGGATAGAACTACACAATGCAATACAAAGGAGTGGCAAGGAATAGAATACACAATGGTAATACAAAAGGAGTGCTAAAGGAATAGAACTACACAATGGCAATACAAAGGAGTGGCAAAGGAATGAGAACTACACAATGGTAATACAAAAGGAGTGCAAAGGAATAGAACTACACAATGGCAATACAAAAGGAGTGGTAAAGGAATAGAACTACACAATGGTAATACAAAAGGAGTGCCAAAGGAATAGAACTACACAATGGCAATACAAAGGAGTGGTAAAGGAATAGAACTACACAATGGTAATACAAAAGGAGTGGCAAAGGAATAGAACTACACAATGGCAATACAAAAGGAGTGGTCAAAGGAATAGAACTACACAATGGAATACAAAAGGAGTGCCAAAGGAATAGAACTACACAATGGCAATACAAAAGGAGTGGCAAAGGAATAGAACTACACAATGGCAATACAAAAGGAGTGGCAAAGGAATGAACTACACAATGGCAATACAAAAGGAGTGCCAAAGGAATAGAACTACACAATGGCAATACAAAAGAGTGGTGCAAAGGAATAGAAAACACAATGGTAATACAAAAGGAGTGCAAGGAATAGAACTACACAATGGTCAATACAAAAGGAGTGCCAAAGGAATAGAATACTAACAATGGTAATACAAAAGGAGTGAAAGGAATAGAACTACACAATGGTAATACAAAAGGAGTGGCAAAGGAATAGAACTACACAATGCAATACAAAAGGAGTGCGAAAGGAATAGAACTACACAATGGCAATACAAAAGGAGTGGTTAAAGGAATAGAACTACACAATGGCAATACAAAAGGAGTGGTAAAGGAATAGAACTACACAATGGCAATACAAAAGGAGTGGCAAGGAATAGAACTACACAATGGCAATACAAAAGGAGTGGTAAAGGAAGGGAACTACACAATGCAATACAAAAGGAGTGCCAAAGGAATAGAACTACACAATGGCAATACAAAAGGAGTGGCAAAGGAATAGAACTACAAAATGCAATACAAAAGGAGAGCCAAAGGAATAGAACTACACAATGGCAATACAAAAGGAGAGCCGAAGGAATAGAACTACACAATGGCAATACAAAAGGAGTGGTAAAGGAATAGAACTACACAATGGCAATACAAAAGGAGTGGTAAAGGAATAGAACTACACAATGGCAATACAAAAGGAGTGGTAAAGGAAGGGAACTACACAATGGAATACAAAAGGAGTGCCGAAGGAATAGAACTACACAATGGCAATACAAAAGGAGTGCCAAACGAATAGAACTACACAATGCAATACAAAAGGAGTGCCGAAGGAATAGAACTACACAATGGCAATACAAAAGGAGTGCCAAAGGAATAGAACTACACAATGCAATACAAAAGGAGTGCCGAAGGAATAGAACTACACAATGGCAATACAAAAGGAGTGCCAAAGGAATAGAACTACACAATGGCAATACAAAAGGAGTGCCGAAGGAATAGAACTACACAATGGCAATACAAAAGGAGTGCCAAAGGAATAGAACTACACAATGGCAATACAAAAGGAGTGGTAAAGGAATAGAACTACACAATGGTAATACAAAAGGAGTGCCAAACGAATAGAACTACACAATGGCAATACAAAAGGAGTGCCAAACGAATAGAACTACACAATGGCAATACAAAAGGAGTGCAAAGGAATAGATCTACACAATGGCAATACAAAAGGAGTGCCAAACGAATAGAACTACACAATGGCAATACAAAAGGAGTGGTAAAGGAATGGAACTACACAATGGTAATACAAAAGGAGTGCCAAAGGAATAGAACTACACAATGGTAATACAAAAGGAGTGCCAAAGGAATAGAACTACACAATGGCAATACAAAAGGAGTGCCGAAGGAATAGAACTACACAATGGTAATACAAAAGGAGTGGTAAAGGAATAGAACTACACAATGGCAATACAAAAGGAGTGCCGAAGGAATAGAACTACACAATGGTAATACAAAAGGAGTGCCAAAGGAATAGAACTACACAATGGCAATACAAAAGGAGTGCGAAGGAATAGAACTACACAAGGGCAATACAAAAGGAGTGGTAAAGGAATAGAACTACACAATGGTAATACAAAAGGAGTGGTAAAGGAATAGAACTACACAATGGTAATACAAAAGGAGTGGTAAAGGAATAGAACTACACAATGGTAATACAAAAGGAGTGGTAAAGGAATGGAACTACACAATGGCAATACAAAAGGAGTGGTAAAGGAATAGAACTACACAATGGCAATACAAAAGGAGTGGCAAAGGAAGGGAACTACCCAATGGCAATACAAAAGGAGTGCCAAAGGAATGGAACTACACAATGGCAATACAAAAGGAGTGTAAAGGAATAGAACTACACAATGGCAATACAAAAGGAGTGGTAAAGGAATGGAACTACACAATGGCAATACAAAAGGAGTGGTAAAGGAATGGAACTACACAATGGTAATACAAAAGGAGTGACAAAGGAATAGAACTACCCAATGGTAATACAAAAGGAGTGGTAAAGGAATGGAACTACACAATGGCAATACAAAAGGAGTGGTAAAGGAATGGAACTACACAATGGTAATACAAAAGGAGTGGTAAAGGAATAGAACTACACAATGGTAATACAAAAGGAGTGGTAAAGGAATAGAACTACCCAATGGTAATACAAAAGGAGTGGTAAAGGAATAGAACTACACAATGGTAATGCAAAAGGAGTGGTAAAGGAATGGAACTACACAATGGTAATACAAAAGGAGTGGTAAAGGAATAGAACTACACAATGGTAATACAAAAGGAGTGCCAAAGGAATAGAACTACCCAATGGCAATACAAAAGGAGTGGTAAAGGAATAGAACTACACAATGCAATACAAAAGGAGTGCCAAAGGAATAGAACTACCCAATGGCAATACAAAAGGATGAGCCAAAGGAATGGAACTACCCAATGGCAATACAAAAGGAGTGCCTTTGGAGCTGTACAGGCACGACAAAACAAATGTAAAAAAAATCTAGACAAAAGAAGAATAAAAAGAAAAAGAAATGAACAGCTTTGATATGGTGGGAACAGTCTGTTCAGCGGGAGAATAGGAAATGTGATGAGTCACGTTCTGTCGGGCGTTGGAAATGAAGCAAGGAAGATTACAGAAAGGGGTAGTGTGAATAAATAAGTAGATATGGTTCCAGACTCCTTCTGACTGAATTATATCCCCTATTGTGTCGACCAGGTCCAGGAGATGGAGGTACCTGCATTGTTAAAGTTGGAACAACAGCCATGGAAGACAAGCGGAGTAAAGTGGACGAGATTCAGTCGTGTGGGCTCTAGTCCTGCCATGCAAACCCACAGTCCACTGGGCTGTGAATGGAAGCTGTCCAGGGTGAAAAAACCGCACAATGATAACACAGTCGTGCTGACTGTGGAAAGGATAGTACCAGCCACTTCCAAGTCAGTGACGCTAAGCGGGGCTGCTGGCTTATGTTTTCACTCCGCCCACTATTGCCAGATCATGTCATGTTTATGGTTCAGCGGAGCGCAGATACTCTTTCAGGGCAACTATTCCCAGGAGGTCTGCAGTGGACATGGGTGTAAAAAGCCTCCCCGTCCATCCTATCTAGGCAGCATGCTTCCGGGCAGTCCTGAGAGTGACATTTTACTACAGACAGCTGTAGATCATGTTATCATTGACAGTGATAAAGCAGTTTTTTTTACGGTTGGCTTTGGGGTGTTACGGGTACTGGATGCGCGTGGACATGCGATAGTAGCAGACGTTACTAGCTTAGTTCTTTTTTAGTGCTGTGACTTGTCCTTCATTGGTTATCTTAAATCTCCCCATATCATCTCTCAATGAACGTTTAGTTTCTCAGGTTCGCCCCCTTTACACCTGCCCCTGCTCACTATTCGGAGGTTCCAGTTCATTCACAGCATTCAGTTCCCTTCGTCATTTTCTGGATTCAGTTCCCCTCACCATTCCCAGGATTCAATTTTGCCACCGTTCCAAGGATTCAGTTCTTCCAGTATTCCCTGGATACAGTACCCACCATTCCCACTTCAATTCCAAACCATTGCTAGATTCAAATCTGCACTATTCCCAGTGTCTTCTTGTCCCCATCATTACTGAGATTACATTTCCATCACCATTCCCAAGAGTCAGTTCTGTCATTCCCAACATTTAATTCTTCACCATTCCCAAGCTTCAGATCTCTCAGAATTATCAAAATCCAAGTCTTCTGACACTCTGAAGAGTTGATTTGCCCACTATTCCCCAGATTCAAATCCCATACATTCGTAGGTCTTATTTTCCAAGATTCAAATCCAACAGGAGTTTAATTTCCTCACTATTCCCGTGATTCAAACCCCAAACAATCGCAGGTTTTATTTTCCAAGATTCAGACCCACCGGTATTTCCAGGATTTTGATTACCCTACTACTCCCCAGATTCAAACCCCATACATTCGTAGGATTTATTTTCCAAGATTCAAATCCACTTTAATTCTACCACCATTCCAAAGATTCAGCCCCCACCATTTTCTGAATTCCGTTCGTCGTCACAATCCTAAGCGGCCCCCTTCCTCTCCGGCACTGTGTCCACGTATTTTTGCGCTCGTGCTGTGGTAGTCCGGAAGACTATGGCTCACTCACAGTGTCAAAACTTAGAAGTTTGAAGCCAGATGGAAACCGAATGATTTATGTTTGGCGATCCCGTGACATAAAGTAGGGAGACACCAGCAGAATACATGAATGTGCCAGTCAGTGCTGTAGAACATCACTGACAGTTACTGCTACCCCTCATCCGGCCTGTCTTGACAGATATGGGATTGAGACAGTCCATAGATTACCAGGGGAGGGGATAAGTATCTTCGCCCGTCACTGGTCGGACTTCCATCGCGCACACCGAATGCATTTACCACTTCCTGCAGACCTGATCAGCTCTCTGCCTGCCTCCTGTTCACCGGCTGACTG
>CM065724.1:79340859-79355859 GCA_033310375.1 Conus canariensis
CATGAAATCTGCCCGTCTTCATCTCCCCGGCCGCTCTTGTCATGGAAATCTGCCCGGTCTTCATCCTTTCCGGCCGCCTGCTGGAATTCTCCGGTTCTTTCCCGGCCGTCTTTCTGCAAACTGCCCGGTCTCTCATCTTCCCGCCGACTTGTCATGGACTGCCCGGTCTTCATCCCGGCCGCCGTGTCATGAATCTGCCCGGTCTTCATTTCCCCGGCCGACTTGTCATGGAACTCCCGGTCTTCATCTCCGGCCGCTCTGTATGGAAACTGCCCGTCTCCTCTTCCCGGCCTCTCTTGCTCATGGAAATCTGCCCGGTCTTATCTTCCCGCCCTCTTGTCATGAAAATCTGCCCGGTCTTCATCTTCCCGCCTGCTCTTGATTGAAATCTGCCCGGTCTTCATCTCTCCCGCCGCTTTCATGGAAAATCTGCCCGGTCTTCATCTTCCCGGCCGTCTTAGTCTCCGTTCTCTTCCCCCGTCTTGTCATGATCTCCGTCTTCAACTCCCGGCTCTTTCATAAATCTGCCCGGCTTCTCTATCCGGCCCCGGTCTTCTCTTACTCCGCCCTCTTCATAATCCTGCCCGTCTTCATCTCCGCCCTCTTTCATAAATCTCCCTCCTCTTCCTGCATCTCGTCTGATTCCCCCGCTCTTGCTCTGTCAGAATTCTGCCCGGCTCATCTTCCGCCGATCTGCAGGAAATCTCCCGTCTTCATCTTCCCCGCCTTGTCATGAATCTGCCCCTGTCTATCTCCGGTCCCCCGCTCTTGTCTGAAATCTGCCCGTCTTCATCTTCCCGGCCGCTCTTGTCATGAATCTGCCCGGTCTTCATCTTCCCGGCCGCTCTGTCATGATCCGCGCTAATCGCCCGGCTCTTCATGAAACTGCCCGTCTTATCTCCCGCGTCTGTCATAAATCGCCCGGTCTTCATCTTCCCGCGCCGTTCTATCTCCCGGTCTCATCTTCAGCGTCTTGCTGAATCTCCGTCACTCCGCGCTCTGTCATGAAATCTGCCCGCTTTCTTCCCGCCGCCTGTCTGAATGCCTCACTCCCGCCCTCTTTCGGATTCCCGTTATCTCTCTCCCCGCCGCTCTGTCATGGAATCTGCCGGTCTTCATCTTCCCCGCTCTTGTCATGAAATCTGCCGGTCTTCTCTCCCGCCGCTTGTCATGGAAATCTGCCCGCTTATCATCAGCGCTCTTTCATAATCTGCCCGGTCTTATCTCCCGCCGCTCTTGTCATGAAATTGCCCGGTCTTCATTCCCTTCCATCGCCGCTCTTTCATGAATCATCGCCGCTCGGCTCTGTCGTTCTCTCCCGCCGCTCTTGTCATGAAATCTGCCCGGTCTTCATCTTCCCGCCGCTCTTGTCATGGAAATCTGCCCGGTCTTCATCTCCCGCGCGCTCTTGTCTGAAATCTGCCGGTCTTCATCTTCCCCAGCCGCTCTTGTCATGAAATCTGCCCGGTCTTCATCTTCCCGCCGCTCTTGTCATGAAATCTGCCCGTCTTCATCTTCCCGGCCGCTCTTGTCATGGAAATCTGCCCGGTCTTCATCTTCCCGGCCGCTCTTGTCATGAAATCTGCCCGGTCTTCATCTTCCGCCGCTCTTGTCATGGAAATCTGCCCGGTCTTCATCTTCCCGCCGCTCTTGTCATGGAATTCTGCCCGGTCTTCATCTCCCGCCGTCTTTCTGGAAATCTGCCGGTTTCATCTTCCCCGCCGCTCTTGTCATGAAATCTGCCCGGTCTTCATCTTCCCGGCCGCTCTTGTCATGAAATCTGCCCGGTCTTCATCTTCCCGCCGCTCTTGTCATGAAATCTGCCCGGTCTTCATCTCCCGCCGCTCTGTCATGAAATCTGCCGGTCTTCATCTTCCCGCCGCTCTTGTCATGAAATCTGCCCGGTCTTCATCTTCCCACCGCTCTGTCAGAATCTGCCGGTCTTCATCTCCGCGCCTGTCATGAAATCTGCCCGCTTATCTCCGGCGCTCTTGTCATGAAATTGCCGGCTTCTCTCCGCGCTCTTGTCATGAATCTGCCGCTTCATCTCCGCCGCTCTGTCATAAACTGCCGTCTTCATCTCCGCTTGTCGAATGCGTTTCTCCCGCGCTCTATTCTCCCGCTCTTGTCTGAAATCTGCCGTCTTCATCTCCGCCGCTTTGTCTGAATCTGCCCGGTCTCATCTCCGCCGCTGTCAGAATCGCCGGTCTCATCTCCGCGCTCTGTAGAAATCCCTCATTCGCATGGTTCTCTTCCGCGTCTTTCAATTGCGTTTCTCTCCCGCGCTCTTGTCATGGAAAATCTGCCCGGTCTTCATCTTCCCGGCCCGCTCTTGTCATGGAAATCTGCCCGTCTTATCTCGGCCGTCTTGTCATGAATCTGCCCGGTCTATCCGCCGCTCTTGTCATGAGAAATCTGCCCGGTCTTCATCTTCCCGGCCGCTCTTGTCATGAAATCTGCCCGGTCTTCATCTTCCCAGCCGCTCTTGTCATGGAAATCTGCCCGGTCTTCATCTTCCCGGCCGCTCTTGTCATGGAAATCTGCCCGGTCTTCATCTTCCCGGCCGCTCTTGTCATAGAAATCTGCCCGGTCTTCATCTTCCGCCGCTCTTGTCATGGAAATCTGCCCGTCTTCATCTTCCAGCCGCTCTTGTCATGGAAATCTGCCCGGTCTTCATCTTCCCAGGCCGCTCTTGTCATGAAATCTGCCCGGTCTTCATCTTCCGGCCGCTCTTGTCATGGAAATCTGCCCGGTCTTCATCTTCCCGGCCGCTCTTGTCATGGAAATCTGCCCGGTCTTCATCTTCCCGGCCGCTCTTGTCATGGAAATCTGCCCGGTCTTCATCTTCCGGCCGCTCTTGTCATGGAAATCTGCCCGGTCTTCATCTTCCCAGCCGCTCTTGTCATAGAAATCTGCCCGGTCTTCATCTTCCCAGCCGCTCTTGTCAGGAAATCTGCCCGGTCTTCATCTCCCGGCCGCCTTGTCATGGAAATCTGCCCGGTCTTCATCTTCCCGGCCGCTCTTGTCATGGAAATCTGCCCGGTCTTCATCTTCCCGGCCGCTCTTGTCATGGAAATCTGCCCGTCTTCATCTTCCCGGCCGCTCTTGTCATAGAAATCTGCCCGGTCTTCATCTTCCCGGCCGCTCTTGTCATGGAAATCTGCCCGGTCTTCATCTTCCCAGCGTCTTGTCATAGAAATCTGCCGGTCTTCATCTTCCCGGCGCTCTTGTCATAGGAAATCTGCCCGGTCTTCATCTCCGGCCGCGCTTGTCATAGAAATCTGCCGGTCTTCATCTTCCCGACCGCTCTTGTCATGGAAATCTGCCCGGTCTTCATCTTCCCGGCCGCTCTTGTCATAGAAATCTGCCCGGTCTTCATCTTCCCGGCCGCTCTTGTCATGGAAATCTGCCCGGTCTTCATCTTCCCGGCCGCTCTTGTCATGGAAATCTGCCCGATCTTCATCTTCCCTTCGTGATTTCATGTGGCCAGAAAAAAAGATCGTTCCAGAGTTGGAGCATATCACTACTACCATCGGAGGACACACTCCATAGTCTGAGAGAGATAAACAGACAGAAGGAGAGAGAGAGAGAGAGGGGGGGGGGGGAGGAGAGAGAGAGGGGAGAGAGAGTGGCAGAGTGACTCACACACACACACACACACACACACACACACACACACACACACACACACACACACACACTCATACACACACACACACACACACACACACACACACACACACACACACACACACACACACACACATCGAGAGAGAGAGACACACACACACAGAGATAGAGAGAGAGACAGAGAGAGATAGGGAGAGAAGGGAAGGGTGTAGGAAGAGAGAAGGATACAGGCATTGAGGTGGGGATGGAAAAATGGGGGGAACGGGTAGGTTAGAGACAGGACTGGATAGAGAGAATGAGTGAGAGGAGAAGAGGGTGTAATGGACATGGAGAAGCTGTGTGAAGTTTAGGAGGGGGGGGGGGGGGGCAGGTTTAAGGAGAATTAGAGCTACATTTAAGACATATTCAAATTAGAGCTACATTTAAGACATATTCAAAGGCCCTTTTGGGTAACACATTCACCGAAGGGAAAGCGTAAATAAACCACAAGAAAAGAGACAGGGTGGGAGAGAGACATAGAAGAAGAATGGATGGGATGGGGTGGGGCTGAGGGGTGAGAATGATGATGGAGACATATGGCTGTTGTTGTATTTGTTTGATTCTTTCGTCTTTGTTTCTGCTCTTGCTTCTTTCTTTCATTTTTTTAAAATTCTTTCTTTCCATTTTTATTTCTTTCTTTCGTCCATCCTGTACTTGTTTCTGTTATTTCTTTCTTCTTTGTTTCCTTCTTTCTTGATTCTTTCTGTCCATCTTTCTTTCTTTTTCTTTCTTCGATCCTTACTTGTTTCTGTTATTTCTTTCTTCTTTCTTTCCTTTCTTGATTCTTTCTTTCCATCTTTCTTTTTCTTTCTTTCTTTCATTCTTTCTTCCTTACTTTCTTTATTTTCGGCCTCTCTTTCCTTCTTTGTTGCTTTCCTGCCTTCCGTACTTCCTTCTGTCTTTCTTTCTTTCTTCCTTCCTTCGTTCCTTCCTTTCTTCCTTGTGTCTCCTTTCTTTCCTTCTTTTTTTTCCCTTTCTTTCTTCCGTTCCTTCTTTCTTTCTTCTCCTTTCTTCCTCCTTTTTTTTTCTTCCGTCAGGCCTTCACGTTTTGTTCTTTCCCTTCCTACGTCCTTTCTTTCTTTCAATTTAGTCGTATTTGTATTTCTTCTTCCATATATTTCTTTCACTCCTAACTTCCTTGCTTCTTTGCTCCTTCCTCCCTTTCTTTCTTTCTTTCTTTCTGTGTTCATTCTTCCCCTGATTCCCTCATGCCTTCCTTGTTCCTTTTTGTCTTCCTCTCTCTCTTCTGTTCTTTCTTCCTTTTCTTGTGTCTTCCTTCGTTTCCCAGCTTTCTCGTTCGTTTGTGTACTTTGCTTCCTTTCTTCCTTCTATTCTTTCTTTCCTCTCCCTTTCTGAGGCCCTCGCTCTCTTCCTTTCTTCCATCTTTCCATGCCTTCCATCTTTCCATGCCTTCCATCTTTCCATGGCTTCCTCCTTGCCTTTCTTTATTTCCTTCCTGTGTTCTTCCTCTGGATCTTTCTTCCCATCTGTTTCATTGCCTTCCTTCATTTCTTACCCTGCTCCATCTCTGTCTTCTTTTTTTATCCTGTACTTTTTTGTTATCCCTCATTTCTCTCTGTCTTCCCTCCTTCCTTCCTTTCTTTCTGTGTTCTTTCTTTTTTTTTCTTTTTCCTTCTTTCCCTTCCTGCCTTCAGTTATTGTCCTGTCTTTTTTGTTTCCCCCCTTATGTATTTTTTCTTTGGTGTGTTGCGATGCACGATAGTAAAAGTTGTGCAGAACAGGGATGAACTGTGTGTAGATCACTGTGGTTAATACCTTCCCTATGTTGGAATTAGTCTGTGTATAGATCACTGTGGTTAATACCTTCCCTATGTTGGAAATAGTCTGTGTATAGATCACTGTGGTTAATACCTTCCGTATGTTGGAAGTAGTCTGAAGTAGAAAGAAACTCGTGGAGAGCGTGGCAGCAGAGAGTCCTCAGAAGAGAAGCCCCCTTCAAGCAAGTGTTTCGGCCCTTATCTCCTGACACTCTAGGGGGGTTGGGCCACACCCGGTTCATGACTCCGGATGTCCCTCTGCTGCCCCTTTTTTCCCATCTTGGGACGAGCCATGGCTGGGATTCGAACCCATGACCCTCTGGACATGCTCATTTTCCACTTAATGACTCGCGCTTTAACCACTGAGCCACAGGGACACCTGATATTTGTAGGGAAATTAAGCCTTATGAAGTTCACTTTTGTTCCTCCTTGACCAGATCCAGCTTGAACACCTCTCTGCCGCTTCTGCCATTGCTTTCAGGGCTCTGGTTTTTTCCTTCCCTGCAACTGAGAGCTGTTTCATGAGGCTGTATGCAGACGTTCCTACAAACCCCCTAGCTCCAATTTCTGCAGTGAGGACTTTGACCTGATAGCCTTCTCTCCTCAGGCTGTTTGCCAGATCAGCATACTTTTCAGTCTTGTAGATTTGAGCTGCCTCCATTCTGTTCTCATATGGCACCGTGAGCTCGATCATGATCAGCTGCTTGGTTGACTTAGAGTGGACTACTATGTCTGGTCTCATGCCACTCTTGCTGATGATCTCTGGGTGACTCTTCCATTCTGGGAGGTCTGCAGTGCACTCCCAGTCATCTGCCCCGTCCAGCAGACTCTGCCTGCATGTTTCGAGTGGCACTGTTGTTCTTGGCCATGATTTGCTGCCTCCTGCCGTGAAGAATGTTGCGGGTGCTTTTGGAGTCCTGATTTTCCCTTTTGTGGTGTTGGTACTAGCCCAGACTACTTGTACAATTTCTTTGAGCACTTGGTTGTGCCTCCATGTGTACCTTCCTTGAGCCAGGGCTACTTTACATGAGCTTAGGACATGCTCCACTGTTTGTTTGTCATGGCAGAGGGGGCATGCAGGATCGTCTGTTTTCCCCCACTTCACCAGGTTTGCATTTGAGGGCAGAAGGTCATATGCAGATCTGAGAATGAAGCTGATCCTGAGAGGGGCCATGTGCCAAATGTCATTCCAAGTGAGACTTCTTTGGAGTGCATTCTCCCACGTTGTCCATTGCCCTTGCTGGCTCTGCTGGACTGCTTTTTGGAGTCTTTTTTGGTCTTCTTCTTTTCTCATCTCCTGAATCATCATGTCTCTTTTGGCTTTTCCTTTGGCCTTTGACCACCATTCAGTTTTGGTCACCCCCAGTCCCTGTCTGTTGGTCTGTGTGTGTCCTGTTATTTCTCTGATCTTGAGACTTTCTTTTGCAGAATCCATCGCCTCTTGAACTTTCCATTTTCTGCCTGTCTTCAGCTGGGGCTTAATTGCTTCTACCACCTTGTCTCCTGAGTCCTCCAGCATGCTTTGAAGTCTGATCTTCCCTGCTTTGTATTCCTCCAGGATGGATTTCAGGGGTAGTTTCAGCTTTGCTTGGCGACAGTACAGCGCTATGTCAGTCAGACAGGGTGGGACACCAAGCCATTTCCTTGTGAACTTGTTGATTTTGGCTTCCATTGCCTCCACTATGCTGGTGCAGATGTCGTATATCATCAGAGGCCATAGCAGCTTTGGTATCAGCATGAACTGCAGACACCAGACCTTGTATTTGCCAGGGAGCCCACACTGGTCAATGGTCTCCAAGCCTTCCTCCGCCATCTGCTTGGTTTCTTTTGCTCTTTGTGTGTCTTTCAGCGTATCATCATACCATCTTCCAAGGCTCTTGACTGGTTCTTCTGTGACTGTTGGAATGGCCTGGTTGGCAACACTGAAGACCACAGATCCGGCCACTTTTCCTTTCCTCAGTGAGAGACTCCGTGATTTCTTTGGCTTGAACTTCATTCTGGATGAGGCAACTATGTCGTCCAGCCTCTCCAGCACATGACGTGTCTCGTCTTCTCTGGATGAAATCACTGTAGTGTCATCCATGAAGGCCTTGAGAGGAGGCATCTTGTATCCATCGCCAAGGTCTGTTTGTCTCGCGTTGTTTGTTGCTGCTTTCAAGATGAGTTCCATTGCCAGCACGAACAGTATTGGGGAAATTGCACAGCCCATTGCAATACCCACTTCCAAGTTGATCCAGTCTGTTGTGTACTCCTTGGTAGAGAACCGCATTGAGAAGCCACTGAAGTACTTCTTGAGCATGTCGCGGATGTTCTTTGGCACATGGTACATCTCAAGAGCCAACTGTATCATCTCATGGGGCACAGATCCATATGCGTTTGCCAGATCAAGCCACACTACGTCCAGGTCTCTCTTTTCTGTTTTTGCTTTTTGGATTGCGTCCCAGATCATTGTGGCGTGTTCTACACAGCCCGCCACGCCTGGGATGCCACCTTTCTGGACTGACACATCCAAGTACTTGTTTTCCATCAGGTACTTGGTCAGCCTTGCTGCCATGACAGAGAAGAAGATTTTCCCTTCGACGTTCAGTAGTGATATTGGCCTGAACTGGCTAATGTCACTTGAGTTTTGCTCTTTGGGGATGTACACACCATCTGCCATCATCCACTGGCCGCTGATCATCTGGTTTCTCCAAGCCGATCGCAGCAGCCTGTGGAGCCACTCCAGCACCTTGGGACATTTCTTGTAAAGCTGGTAAGGTATTCCGTTTGGCCCTGGTGATGATTTGGCTCTGGCTTTGTCGACCACCTTCTTGATTTCCGCCAACGTTGGAGGCTTGCCATTGAACTGTTCCTCAGGGTTGGTTGGCCACACCAGACCTTGAATGTCGAGTGGTGCTTTGCTCTGTGGGTCAGAGTATGTTTTCCTCAGATGCTGCTCAAGAACTCCTTTGTCCACACTTAGGGTCCCAGATTTTGGCTGCTCAAACAGTGTTCTGGCAAACTGGAAGGGGTCTCTGAAGAAGCGCTCTTGTGTCTTCTTCTTTTTGCTCTTCCTCTTCCTCGCAGATTCCGCTTTGCTGAGGGCACTGTGTTTTTCTTTCAGGTCTTTCCACAGTTTTTCCAAGCCTTGTTTTTCAGCTGGCAGTGCGGTCTTCATTTGCATCTTGAGGTTTTTCTTTTGGACCCTGATCTTGTCCATCTTTTCTTGGCGTCTGGATTTCTTTGGAGGTGTTTTCTCTTTGGGTAGTTTTGCTCCATAGGCGTCTCTACATGTGGCATACACAATGTCCCCATATGTGGCTAGTTTGTGTTCCAGGGTGATTTTCCCTATCAGTGCATCGAGTCTTTGGACGATTTTTGCATCCAGTTTCTCCCAATCTTCAGTTTCGTTTGCTCGTGGCAGGTTGAGTTTCAGGCGCCTGGCATCGAGGGCCTGTGCAAATTCCTCATCCGAACCAACAGCGTGGATGTCCTTGGCACTGTGGTTTAAATCCTGGCCTTGGTCTTCCGACGTCTTATCTGCTGATGCAGTGCGCTGCTGCTCATTCAGATGAGTCTTCACACATCCCATCTTTGTTCTGTGGATCTTCATGCCACGGGTGGTAGCGAAACGCTTTCCACAGACACATGGATATTCCATTTGGTCCATGTTCATAGTCCGTTTGGGATTTGCAGTCATGATTGGTTGAGCACCGATGGATTCATCATTCTCTCCCCCTTTCGGTGAATCCTGGGAGCATCTTTTCCTTTTATTTTTAGTAGCCACATGTTTAAGGCAAAGTGGGGAGCCAGCCCACAGAGCCCTTGGTTCTGGTCTTTCCCAGTGTCCTCCGGTCTTTCCCGGACGTCCTCCGGCCTATTCCCGGAAGTCAATGGTTTACCCATGCATCAGTAGAAAGAAACTCGTGGAGAGCGTGGCAGCAGAGAGTCCTCAGAAGAGAAGCCCCCTTCAAGCAAGTGTTTCGGCCCTTATCTCCTGACACTCTAGGGGGGTTGGGCCACACCCGGTTCATGACTCCGGATGTCCCTCTGCTGCCCCTTTTTTCCCCATCTTGGGACGAGCCATGGCTGGGATTCGAACCCATGACCCTCTGGACATGCTCATTTTCCACTTAATGACTCGCGCTTTAACCACTGAGCCACAGGGACACCTGATATTTGTAGGGAAATTAAGCCTTATGAAGTTCACTTTTGTTCCTCCTTGACCAGATCCAGCTTGAACACCTCTCTGCCGCTTCTGCCATTGCTTTCAGGGCTCTGGTTTTTTCCTTCCCTGCAACTGAGAGCTGTTTCATGAGGCTGTATGCAGACGTTCCTACAAACCCCCTAGCTCCAATTTCTGCAGTGAGGACTTTGACCTGATAGCCTTCTCTCCTCAGGCTGTTTGCCAGATCAGCATACTTTTCAGTCTTGTAGATTTGAGCTGCCTCCATTCTGTTCTCATATGGCACCGTGAGCTCGATCATGATCAGCTGCTTGGTTGACTTAGAGTGGACTACTATGTCTGGTCTCATGCCACTCTTGCTGATGATCTCTGGGTGACTCTTCCATTCTGGGAGGTCTGCAGTGTGTTGCGATGCACGATAGTAAAAGTTGTGCAGAACAGGGATGAACTGTGTGTAGATCACTGTGGTTAATACCTTCCCTATGTTGGAATTAGTCTGTGTATAGATCACTGTGGTTAATACCTTCCGTATGTTGGAATTAGTCTGTGTATAGATCACTGTGGTTAATACCTTCCCTATGTTGGAAATAGTCTGTGTATAGATCACTGTGGTTAATACCTTCCGTATGTTGGAAGTAGTCTGAACTGTGTATAGATCACTGTGGTTAATACCTTCCGTATGTTGGAAATAGTCTGAACTGTGTATAGATCACTGTGTTTAATACTGTCCTTATGTTGGAAGTAGTCTGTGTATAGATCACTGTGGTTAATACCTTCCCTATGTTGGAATTAGTCTGTGTATAGATCACTGTGGTTAATACCTTCCGCATGTTGGAAGTAGTCTGTGTATAGATCACTGTGGTTAATACCTTCCCTATGTTGGAATTAGTCTGTGTATAGATCACTGTGGTTAATACCTTCCCTATGTTGGAAGAAGTCTGTGTATAGATCACTGTGGTTAATACCTTCCGTATGTTGGAATTAGTCTGTGTATAGATCACTGTGGTTAATACCTTCCGTATGTTGGAATTAGTCTGTGTATAGATCACTGTGGTTAATACCTTCCCAATGTTGGAATTAGTCTGTGTATAGATCACTGTGGTTAATACCTTCCGCATGTTGGAAGTAGTCTGTGTATAGATCACTGTGGTTAATACCTTCCCTATGTTGGAAGTAGTCTGTGTATAGATCACTGTGGTTAATACCTTCCGTATGTTGGAATTAGTCTACTCACACAAACGACAAAGCCTCTTTCAAGATGCCTTGACGACAATCCAGAGAAGCTCTCTCACTCTCTCTCTCTCTCTCTCTCTCTCTCTCTCTCTCTCTCTCTCTCTCTCTCTCTCTCTCTCTCTCTCTCCCTCTCTCTGTGGGTGGCTGGGTGGGGGTGAGGGTGTGTGTGTGTGCATCGTTCACACGTGTCCTGTCTCTCTCTGTGTGGTTCTGCCTTTGTTCATGTGCCAAAACACATCAGAGCGGTGATGTTTTCCAGCTTCTTTGCCAGTCCCAATTAGTCGGTGCTGTCTTCTTCTTTCAAGTCTTCCTCTGTTTCATAAAGGCATTTGAGCCCACCAACAAGTTTCGTGATTAATTGTTCTCTCTGTGTCTCTCTTTGTCCGTCTGTCTGTCTGTCTGTCTGTCTGTCTTCTCTCTCTCTCTCTCTCTCTCTCTCTCTCTCTCTCTCTCTCTCTCTCTCTCTCTCTCTCTCTCTCCTTGGCCCCATATGAAGGGGGTGAGTGAACATGACATATCAGCTGAGATAAATACTCATGACTGCAAAACGTTCCAAACACAAATAATTCAGAACATCAAGAGGTAGGTGTTTTCTGTAAATTTGAATGCCTTATACAAAAACAAAGACAAATTTCGAACAACTTCTGATATGATGAAGAGAGAGAGAGAGAGAGAGAGAGAGAGAGGAGGGAGGAGGAGGAACTCTTTCCCTTGTCATACAACACTGAGGTCAAGAAAGAGAGGTAGGGGAAAGAATAAGAATGAACACCCTCAAACCCCCCCCCACCCCCATCCCCCTCAAACCAAAGATGGTACACGCAGCACGTGATTAAAAAAACAAAAAACCTGCCGTCGTTCCAACTACGTCATGAGGGACCTGGGGGAGAGATGGAAAGGAAGGCGTTGTTGGCGCCGCTTGCGTTCAGGCCCTTTCTCGTTAACAGTAATGATCATCGATAATGACATCTCCTAAGCGCACGTGACCCCCCAAACCCCCAACCCTCATCCCCTCAAACTTCCCCGATCTTTTTACGTCAGAGATTTACGAGAGGAGAAGTGTGGAAAGAGGGGGTAGAAGGGCTGGAGTGAAAGGAAGAGAGAGAGAGAGAGGGGGGGGGGGAGGGGGGAGGGAAGGGAGAGAAAAAAGACGTGGGATGGAGGGGCGAATCGGGAGTGGGTCCAGGGAGGGGAAGGGGAAGGATAAGGGTGGCAGTGGGGGGAGGTGGAGGTTGGGGATGATGGGTTGATTATTAAAAGGTGAAACAGATTAAAACTAAGAGATGCAACGGCGTGTGGTTGGCTTAGAGAAGAGCGCCGAGTTTCAGGCAGGGGTACGATTCGGATCACGGTGGCACAATTAGAAAAAAGGCCATTTTCGATGCCCATCGTATTGTTGGTTCTCGAGACAAAATTGAGAGGGAAGGAGCAGGGTATAGAATGTAGGAGACTGGAGAACAGGACGGAATAGAGTGCAGAACATAAAAGAACGAAAAGACAGTTCGGAAAGGGAAGGTAGAAAGTTCAGAACATAGGAGACTGAGAAGACAGAATGGAAAGGGAAGGTAGAAAGTTCAGAACATAGGAGACTGAGAAGACAGAATGGAAAGGGAAGGTAACAGTGTCAGAAAACGTAGGAGAACTGAAAATAGAAGGAAAGTGAAGAGAAAGTCAGAATATGAGACTGAAAGACAGATGGAAAGGAAGGTAGAAAGTTCAGGAAACGAGGAGAGAGAAGACAGAAGTAAAGGGAAGGAACGTGTGCAGGAAAAAAGAAATTGACAAATAGAACGGAAGGGGTGAAGAAGACTGTGACAGAATATAGGAAGGAATGAAAAAACTTACGAAAGAAAGGAACAGAAGGAGAGTAGAGGAGGAGAACGTGAGAAAAAGGAAGAACGGAATAGAAAAGAATTGCAAGACAGAATAGAAAGGGTGAGGTCCAGAATGTAGGAGAACTAGCTGACAGAATGGAAAGGGAAGGAGTATGTAGCAAAATACTTCAGAAAAAGACGGAACAGCAAGGGAGAGGAGAGAGAGCGCGGAACGTGAGAAAACGGAACGAACAGCAAGGCATAAGGTGCAGAACGTAAGCGAATGAGGAGACAGAATGGGAACGTCGGGGAGATGGGTGGTGGTGGAGGTGGAGAATGCAGTGTGTAGAAGAAGGAGGAGACAAAACGGGAGATGGAAAAGAGAAGGAAAGACGACATGATATACATGTTTATAATTGTTTATGATATGTGAATTTTGATGATGGCACCACAAACAAATTTCCTTGTATTCTATGAGGACAAATAAAATTATCGTGTATCGTGGAAAGAGAAGAGCAGCTCAGAGGGTGCAGATGAGAGAACAAGAAGAGAAAGTGGAGAGTGCAGATGCATGGCAAATGAGAAGACATCGGAAACGAAACAGAGCGGAGAGTAGTGGAGAATGAGACGACAGGGTGGAAACAGAGCGGGAGAGTGGAGAATGAGACGACAGGGTGGAAACAGAGCGGGAGAGTGGGAAAAATGAGACGACAGGGTGGAAACAGAGCGGGAGAGTGGAGAATGAGACGACTGGGTGGAAACAGAGCGGGAGAGTGGAGAATGAGACGACAGGGTGGAAACAGAGCGGGAGGTGAGAATGGAGAAAGAGACGACAGGGTGGAAACAGAGCGGGAGAGTGGAGAAAGAGACGACAGGGTGGAAACAGAGCGGGAGAGTGAGAATGAGACGACGGTGAAACAGAGCGGGAGAGTGGAGAAGAAGGAGAATGAGACGACAGGGTGGAAACAGAGCGGGAGAGTGGAGAATGAGACGACTGGGTGGAAACAGAGCGGGAGAGTGGAGAATGAGACGACAGGGTGGAAACAGAGCGGGAGAGTGGAGAAAGAGACGACAGGAGGAAACAGAGCGGGAGAGTGGAGAATGAGACGACAGGGTGGAAACAGAGCGGGAGAGTGGAGAATGAGACGACTGGGTGGAAACAGAGCGGGAGAGTGGAGAATAAAACGACAGGTGGAAACAGAGCTGGAGAGTGGAGAATGAGACGACTGGGTGGAAACAGAGCGGGAGAGTGGAGAATGAAGGAGAATGAGACGACAGGGTGGAAACAGAGCAGGGAGAGTGGAGAATGAAGGAGAATGAGACGACAGGGTGGAAACAGAGCGGGAGAGTGGAGAATGAGACGACTGGGTGGAAACAGAGCGGGAGAGTGGAGAATGAAGGAGAATGAGACGACAGGGTGGAAACAGAGCAGGGAGAGTGGAGAATGAAGGAGAATGAGACGACAGGGTGGAACAGAGCGGAGAGTGGAGAATGAGACGACAGGGTGGAAACAGAGCGGGAGAGTGGAGAATGAGACGACAGGGTGGAAACAGAGCGGGAGATAGAGAACGAAGAAGAATGAGACGACTGGGTGGAAACAGAGCGGGAGAGTGGAGAATGAGACGACAGGGTGGAAACAGAGCGGGAGATTAGAGAACGAAGAAGAATGAGACGACTGGGTGGAAACAGAGCGGGAGAATGCAGAATGTGAGAGTGTATGCGGCGCGCACGTGCGCCTGACAGGATGGAAATGAAGGGGGAAGAGTGGAGAATGGAGAATAATGAGACACAAAGGAAATATAAGGGGGAGAGTGAGAATGGAGAATAATGAGACATAAAGGAAATAGAAGGGGAGAGTGCAGAATGGAGAATGATGAGACACAAAGGAAATAGAAGGGGAAGAGTGCAGAATGGAGAATGATGAGACACAAAGGAAATAGAAGGGGAAGAGTGCAGAATGGAGAATGATGAGACACAAGGAAATAGAAGGGGAAGAGTGCAGAATGGAGAATGATGAGACACAAAGGAAATAGAAGGGGAAGAGTGCAGAATGGAGAATAATGAGACATAAAGGAAATAGAAGGGGAAGAGTGCAGAATGGAGAATGATGAGACATAAAGGAAATAGAAGGGGAAGAGTGCAGAATGGAGAATGATGAGACATAAAGGAAATAGAAGGGGGAGAGTGCAGAATGGAGAATGATGAGACATAAAGGAAATAGAAGGGGAAGAGTGCAGAATAGAGAATGATGAGACATAAAGGAAATAGAAGGGGAAGAGTGCAGAATGGAGAATAATGAGACATAAAGGAAATAGAAGGGAAGAGTGCAGAATGGAGAATGATG
>CM065724.1:79363359-79368359 GCA_033310375.1 Conus canariensis
GATAATAAGTTACCTGCAAGACTTTTTTCACCCACGTTTTTGACCAGTTTCATCGTATAATCCAAACCTTTTTGATACGGAGACCCGATCCAAAATATGACACAACTCATCGTAGACCTAGATACCTGAAGCGAATTGTCAGCATGCAGTTAAACGTCTCAGATTTTCGTTTTTTGTTGTTGGTTGTGTGTGTGTGTGTTTTGTGTGTGTGTGTGTGTGTGTGTGTGTGTGTGTGTGTGTGTGTGTGAGTTTTTATCCAGATGCCTGACTCAAATTTGCATGAATGTATTAAATTATTTGCCTGACCGAAAAGGTATCACCTCAGATGGATGACTCAGATTTGTACACACGCACATGCGCGCCCCATTTTTAAATGACTACAGATGTGTGTCTCCAATCTGTACGAACGCAGACGGCATGACCCAGATTTGTAGGCACACAGGTAAAGGAAGATGAATAGACCGGGTTAAGTGACGACATGTTTAATGCACACAGATGCGCGACCTCAATTCGTATCGGTCCATGCAGTCTGCTAGGGGAATGGAGCATCGCGTGGGGTAAGACGTCAGTCAGAACCTACGCCCTCAGCCGTTTCCACCACGGGTCAGGGATGACAGGGGACGCCTCAGAGATCAGGGGGCGGGCGGTGTGCCTCAACCCTATCATGGCGAGGAGTCGTGTGTCGGGACCTTAATGCACAAAGACCCACATCGATGTTTCGCTCTTGTTGTGTTGTTTACAGTGGGTACTGCTTCTCTCTGTGTTTGCTTCCATATTGCCAGTGTTAGGTCAGGTCGTATCGTTTCTAGCCATATAGAGGTGCCATATTAAGGCATATGCATATTTACAACTACGAGAAAAACAAAGAAAGAAAGAAAGAAATCAAGGATCAAAACGCTGTCAGTGAATTTCTTTTAGAAGTCGATTTGAGTTTCGCAGACGTTTTTTTCTTTTTCTTTTTTAATTTTTTTTTTAACCTTTTCTTCTTTTGTTGTTGTTGTTGTTGCTGTTGTTGTTCTTTTGGTGGTGAGAGAAAGGGATGGGAGAGAATAGCGTCGAATTTTTCCCGTTCTCTTTCACCTGTTTATTGTAAGGTAGACATTAAATAAAGTGGAATAAACGAAACGACTTGGGGCGGGCGGTTCAGAGCAAAGTGTAACCGAGGAAGTTGTGTTCACAGTTTTCACAGCAGCAGCAGAAATAGAAGAAGGACACATTAGAGATCACTTAATGCAATTTCTGCATCGCAGACGTCATGCGTTACGTAACAGTGAGGTGATGACGAACATTTCGAACAAAGTCTGGGTCAACGTACATACGCAACGAAAACAGACTAGAGAAGGAAAGGGAGGCTCAGTTAGGTCCCCATCCATTTGCCGTGAGTATCCTTTTCACCTGTGAGGAAAGCTGAAAGTGTTAAGTAGACAGTCATCCTTCCACTGTCCACTGGGCTGTAACCCCCATCCCCCATCACATTCCACCTCCCCTCTAACTCTGTCTCCAGCTCTTCATCGCACGAGTGTCACGAGCACATCGGGGTTGTCAGTCCAAAATGGTGTTAGGACGCTGAGAAGTTAGGTCTGCGCTGTACTATCTTTGATTATGTAGTGTGGCTTGCTGTCTGTCTCTGCCAGTCAAAACGTGTTTTTCTTTTCTTTTTTCTTTTTTTCAGTTTTGGCAGTGGGTACAATAAGGACACAATGCTCGTGAGTCAAAAAAAGCGAATTGCCACCTTGGCCTTGCTTGCCATAGGTAAAGGCAGCTGGAGGAAGGGTTGAAGTGTAATGTGTTGACACTTTAGTCAATGAAGTGTAATGTGTTGACACTTTAGTCAGTGAAGTGTAATGTGTTGACGCTTTAGTCAATGAAGTGTAATGTGTTGACGCTTTAGTCAGTGAAGTGCAATGTGTTGACGCTTTAGTCAGTGAAGTGTAATGTGTTGACGCTTTAGTCAATGAAGTGCAATGTGTTGACGCTCTAGTCAATCTGTTATAAGACAAATAGTATGGTTCACTCTCACTAGTGCAGCGCCTAGTAGCTTTTTCTGTTAATGTCAGTTGCTTAGTTAACTAAGAGTTGTTACAAAAGTATACACAATACAAAATAAAAATGTGAAGAAAAAAAGAAGGAAAGAAGAATGGGAACATCACAGGAAATACCTAAACTGATCCATAAATACATAGCAAACAAATGGAAGAAAGAAACAAAGACTACTGGATTTTTTTTGTGGTCTGTAGGGATGCGAACAGGACAGATACAGGTGGTATTATCTCCCTTCGATACCGAGAGTCGATCACCACGATCAGCCGGTTTTCACTGACGAGTTGCAGTCAGGGGACTTAACTCGACCCTGGTCGAGGACATGAACGCTTCTGTTTTCATAAAACAGACTTTAACGGTTCCCATAGGCTACTAGCGAAAAGTTTCATATTTGCACTTTAACACCCTCACTCCCCCCCCCCCCCCCCCTCCCACCGTCCCCCATTACCGCACTTGAAGCTCTCTTACCCAACCCCGGCTTTTTTTGTTTTATGTTTTTGCCTCTGTGTAAATCTTGTCCAGGTCATTGTCTCAATGACGGAGGAATAGTCGACCTGCACTTGTTTCTCCTTACCACATTTTTGTTGAAACAAAGATAGAAGGGGAGAAAAAAAAAAAAACAATGGAAGAAAAGGGAGAGAAACTATGACAAAAACGGACAGAAATAGAGACACACAAAAAAAAAGAGAGCGAGAGAGAGAGAGCGAGGGGTGTAGATCTACTTTTCCGTTTGCAGACGCCAGCAACCTCTCCGGAGCCATCCCTGCACCCGTGATGATCGTTCTGTGCAGGTTCGGTTCTTTGACCCGCCGCCTCTTGACTCGCCTCCACGGGGCCACGGCACCGGAGCCAGCCCCTCACTTCCCCTTAACCCCCCCCCCCCCCCCCCCCCCCCGAACCACCACCTAACCGCACACACAACCGTTGCGTCGTCTCCAACTTCCCCTGGCAATGATCCCGTCGACTGATGACTGAACTGGCTTCATCTTCACCATCAGCTCCGGTGCAGACTGGGTAGGGGGGAAGGTTGGGGGGGGGGGGGGGGTATGGCAGGGTATGAAAGCAGGTGATTGGTGCGGAGGGGTGGGGATGTGGGGGGAAGGGTGGACGAAGGCCATCAAAGATGTTGCCTGCGGGTGACAACGGCGCACAAAGGTAGAAGGGCATACGGGGCATCGCACATCTCTGCCAAGGTCCAAGGGATCCTGGATGCGCACTTTAATCCGGATCCGCTCCACGGATCCGCGCCACACTGTTAGAGGTTTGTCCTTGGGCCACAATCCATTTTCCCGTCCAGTTTTGTCATAGTCTGTAATCTTGCTGACAGACACAGACAGACAGGCAAACAGACAGACAGAAAGACTCGAGCTCCTCTGCGGATAGAAAGAGGAAGACGCACCGAAAAGAAGGAAAAAGGAAACGGGGGAAGATGTTAGAAAGAGGACGGAAGTACCAGGTTATGGGTCAGATAAGTAGCGAATAGTGTGGAGAAAACAAACAAACAAACGAACAGCAGAGAAGAGCTTAGCAGGGGCAGGAGACAGTCGACATACAATTTTTCTTATAAGTAAGAAGAGGATGGATGGAAGGGTGGTTGGGGCCAAGGCGGGCGGGAGGAATGGAGGTGGGGGTTGAGATTCAACACGAGAGTATAATGAATATAGAGGTGTGTTCAGATTCAAAGCTACGGCTCCATTACTGAAGAAGGATGAATTTAAACCCCAAAAAAAATCAATCAATGAGTGAAATAAAATGAAATGATGATAAAAATACACTTGAGTTGAGGCGCATTTCAAAATGAATGAATAGACAGCAATAACACTCATGTTCACTGACAGCGCGCGGTCTTCTCTGTAGTTCACAGACCACTACACAGAGCCAGAATAGAAAAGATGGTTTCCTTTCTTGCCGACAGCGGTGATATTTGACAGGACGTGGTTCAAGAAGATACTTAGATTGGGTACGTTTCGTTCTAGGATTGTGGAATGCACACCACCACCACCACCACCACCACCACCACCAACAACAACAACAACAACAACAACAGCATGAATTTCATCTTTCTCTGTTAAACCACACAAACGACATGTCAGTTTAATCTCGGCCGAACATTTATGACTGTATCAGTGGCAAACAATAAAGATATTCAATCCACACTTGGTCATTGTGCGTTTAAAGTGTCTGCTGCTTGTTGCTGGTATAAGTTCCTACCACACGCTGAGTGTATGGGGGACTAGCACTTCAAACATTGACGTGTGACAAGGTTGGTCAGAACTGAATCCAGATCAGAATACTTTAGGCCTGGAAATCGGGTTGAAGATACTTCAGGGGTTGAAGGTCAAGGTCCACAAAGCCCTGTCCATGAACATCTCTGGCAGAATCTCTGCGAAGAAAACAGCCAGAGAAGGGCTAACGATCGTGGAAGGGGGTGGAGGAGATGGGGGTGGAGTAGAGAAGGGGGAGGAGGGGGTAGAAGGGGTGGAAGGTGTCCAAAATGTGTCGGTTGGAAGCCCATCAGTCTGAAGATCAAGAGGAGATAAGCATTTGGGGGGGGGGGGGGGGGGGGGGGAACCACTTCAGCCTCCCTATAGTGCCGTGGTGAACCCCTCACCAGTTGTCATGTCTGGGGAGCCAGAGAGAGGCAGCAGTGGGCTCTGTCTGTCTCTGTCTCTCTGTCTCTGTCTCTGTCTCCTCTCTCTCTCTCTCTCTCTCTCCTCTCTCTCTCTCTCTCTCTCTCAAGTCCGGTGACAGCCCTGATATGGCCTTTTGCGGTCGGCTGGGCTATAAGCAACTTTGCCTTACCTTACCCGTGTGTGTGTGTGTGTGTGTGTGTGTGTGTGCGTGCGTGCGTACGTGCATGCGTGCGTGCGTGCGTGTGTGTGTGTGTGCATGAGTGCGTGTGTGTGTGTGTATGCGTGCGTGCGTGCGCGTGCGAGCGTGCGTGAGTGCGTGCGTGCGTT
>CM065724.1:79370859-79388359 GCA_033310375.1 Conus canariensis
CTTTCTT
Source organism: Conus canariensis (assembly GCA_033310375.1). NCBI lineage: Eukaryota > Metazoa > Mollusca > Gastropoda > Neogastropoda > Conidae > Conus > Conus canariensis. The sequence continues at coordinate 79,370,867 of CM065724.1, forward strand.
TCTTTCTTCTGTCTGTCTGTCTTTGTTCTTCTGCTTCTTTTTTTGTTCGTCTTCTTCTTCTTCTTCTGTCGATTATTTTAGGTTGCGTCAGATCTTTAATGTTGTGGCCACGATAAAACCCACAATCTTCTCGAGATCTTGACGGCTGCCCCGAAGCTGCGTCTGCAGTTCTGCACCTTCTGGCCAGGTTTGATGTCGTAGAACATCATGGGCTGGACAGTGCTGGAGGATGTTTTCTGGGGTCTGAGATCCAGTGCCACACGGACATTCGTCTGTGTGGGCAATCTTAATTCGGCTGAGGTGGCTCAGCGGTCGGCAGTGGCCAGTTCTCAGTCTGAAGAGGATTGTTTGCTGGTATCTCTGGAACCGATGGATTGGATTAACATCACTGTCTGCACCCAGCTTTCTCTTGCACTGGTTTTGGTGTTGGTTGTGGATGACAGTTTTGGCCTCTCTGTAGGTCACCGGGAGGCTGAACTGTTCCATATTGCTGCCTGCCTTGGACAGAGCGTCAGCCTTCTCATTCCCAGAGATCCCACAGCGGGATGGAATCCACTGGACTACAACGGTGGATCGTCTTGAAAGATCATGGAGGGCTTCTTTGATGTTTTACAGAAGTTTTCATGATGTGGAAGCCTTCAGCAGAAGCTTTGCGACGTCTTCGATTATTTCCTCTGGGCTCCCAATCGGCTCTATCCTTTGTAGAGCTCACCATGCAGCGGCGGCTTAGGGTTAGGCGCTGGTGAGGTCTCTGACATTATATTGCAGGCCTAGCACACTTCCAGGCATTGTCCTCGTCTTTCGAGGAATGCTGTAGACGCCGCAGCCACGACACTCTTCTCTTGAATGTAAAGAATACTGCAACGTGTCCTCATTTTAAACATACATTGTTTTTTAACAGGGGGGGGGGGGGGGGGGGGGGGGGCTTCCTCTAAGAGGGGGAGGGAGTGATAGGGCATAGGAATCCAATTTCTGTGTGGTCTTGTTAAACGCTCTTGCGCTGGCTGGGACGGGAAGATAGAGAGACGGAAAGGGAGATAGTAGCGAGGGTGACCGCAGACTTAGTCGCGTTTGCCGATTGAAGCGCGTTTTCCCAAAACATGCTGAGACGGAGAGGAAGGGGTGGGGTGGGGTGGGAGGGTTATGAGGCAAGTGAGAGGGGAGGGGGGTGGGGGCGGGGGGAGAACGACAGAACTGATTCTTCTTCAGCGAGTCAAGTAGTCAAGTATACTCACGAAAAAAATGGTTGTGAAGGATGGGTGTTGAAGGGAGGGGCTGGGGGTTGCGTGATAAGTATTGTACTGTATCAGCTGACGTCATTAATCTACAAGATTAGCTGATGACACAGTTATGTGAAATGGGACCCCATTCTCACCGTGCCGCCTTTCACCCCTCCCTTTTTTCACTTTTCCATTTCCATCATTAGTTTAATCAGGCGTTTTCACATTTTCTTCTTTTTTTCCTTCTAATTTGCCTTATCAGCCCCCCTTCCCCCCGCCTCCTATGTTTGTAAATTAAAGTATGTGTGTGTGTGTGTGTGTGTGTGTGTGTGTGTGTGTGTGTGTGTGTGTGTGTGGTGTGTTGTCTGTTTGTCTGTCTGTCTGTCTGTGTGTAAGAGACAGAAAGAATGTGTGTGTGTCTGTGTCTGTGTGTAAGAGACATAGAGAATGTGGTGTGTGTGTGTGTGTGTGTGTGTGTGTGTGGTGTGTGTGGTGTGTGCGCGCGTACGTGTTCCTGTGTTTGTGTGCGCGCGCGTGCGTGCGTGTGTGTGTGTGTGTGTATTCGCGCGCGCGCGTGTGTATGTGTGTGACATAGTTTAGGAAACTGTTAAGTTGCTGCTTTTTTTCCAGTGGTATATCAAAGGTGTCACAAACAGCACGTGACAACACTTACTAATCTTACAAACCAATCGATGATCAGTAAGGCATTGGACAGTCAGCACGTGACAATACTTACTAATCTTACAAACCAATCGATGATCAGTAAGGCATTGGACAGTCAGCACGTGACAACACTTACTAATCTTACAAACCAATCGATGATCAGTAAGACATTGGACAGTCAGCACGTGCACGCTTAACACTTGTGTACTTCTCACTCCTTGATAGATATCTCTTTATATAGATATCCCTTTATGCGCTCTCTGATGGTGCGGTTGACCCCGCATATACACCACACACACGCACATACGCACGCACGCCGCGCGCGCGCGCCACACACACACACACACACACACACACACACACACACACACACACACACACACACACACACACACAGTGGTAAGCGGAAGGAGAAATAAAGAGACAGAGAGACAGACAGACGGACGGACAGAGACAGACTTACAGACAGACAGACAGGTGGGGGGGGGGGGGAGGCTTGGGAGAAAGAAATGGAAAGAAAATGTTCTCGGCATTCACTTTCCTGGAGAGAGAGAGAGAAAAGGAGAGAGAGAGAGCAAAAAAAAAATCGACTCCCCCCCCCCCCCCCCCCCCCCCCCCCCCCCACTTCCACCCAACCTGTCCTCACTCTCCTTGCCTCCTTAATCCTGACAGAAGGATGGCTGACAAAGTGATCCGGGAAGAGAAGTAAAAAAAAAAAAAAAAAAAAAAACCACACACACAGACAGAAAGAAAGAAAGACAGAAAGAAAAAGAAAGGAGAGAGAGGGGAGAGAAGAGAGAGAGAGAGAGGAGGGAGGAGAAAGAGAGAGAGACACAAGAGAGAGACAGACAGACAGACCGACACATACACAGAGAGAGAGAGAGATAGAGATGAGAAGTGAGAGAGACAGAGACAGAGAGAGACTACACACAGAGAGAAAGAGACAGGACACAAGAGAGACACATAGAGACACAGAGAGATTAGAAGAGAGAGAGAATCAGAGCGAGAGAGAGGGCGAGTGAGAAAGAGAGAGAGAGACAGACAGACAGACAGACAGACAGCGTCTTGTTGGGAGCGAGGAGAACGGTGATACCAGCACTACGGTCTGCTGTCCACGTGCAGGGAGGCAGGGAGGTGGCGGGATGAAAAGGAGGGATTTACTCCCCGCTTCTTCCTGATTACATCCTACTCACCTTGCATGGCCCGGAGGCAAGGGAGGGAGGGGGGGCGGGTAGTAGTGGTGGTGAGGATGGTAGAAAGATGGGTGAGGATGGATGAGGGGGGAGGAGGGGGTGGGGGGGGGTATGCCGTTGATGACAGGCTGCCAAAGCCAGCATTTGTAGAAGGACAATGTAAAAAAAAATAAATAAATAAAAAAAGTGTAAAGAAAAGAAAAAAGGGAAAAAAAGGGAAAAATCTTTTGAAAATGGTTCTGGGTTAGGATATTAAGGTGGATGATTTAATTAGATCGGAGCTGGCAGCTCCCGAGAGAGTGTGTGTGTGTGTGTATGTGTGTGTGTGTGTGTGTGTGTGTGTGTGTGTGTGTGTGTGTGTGTGGTGTGGTTGTGTGTATGTGTATGTGTGTGGTGTGGTGTGGTGTGGTATGTGTGTGTGTGTGTGTGGTGTGGTGTGTGTGTGTGTGTGTGTGTGGTGTGGTATGTGTGTGTGTGGTGTTGTGTGTGTGTGTGTGTGTGTGTGCATGCGTGCGTGCGTGCGTGCGCGCGCATGTGTTTAGAGGAGTGGAATACGTGAGAAAAAGAAATGGAATTCCCCACATGTGGATTTGAGGATTGGTAAGCAAGTCGAGGAAGTGGCAGAGTTAAAGACACGAGAGAGAGAGCGAGAGAGAGAGGAGAGAGAGAGAGAGAGAGAGAGAGAGAGAGAGTTTGTCCACCTGTGTGTTCGTGTCTGTGCGGGAACGTATCTGTATGAAGAAACAAGAGCACTAAAAAGTTGGTTTAATCTCTGTACTTGTTAGTATTGTAGCCCAGTTGCCTCTTCTACCTAGTTACGTTTCACCCGATCCTCTGCTGTCGAGCATAATTGTGAGTCTTCCCTTCGCGGAGCTCTTGGACTGTCAGGTGTAACGTTTCATACGAATGCACGCTCGGGGTACATCCGAAAAAGAAAATTGTGGTGCGATCAGAAGACTTTAGTATCTGTGCTGCGTGGGGAGGATCTGGGCGGTACATGATGAGACAGAGAGTTCCTTTCTGATCTATGGGGAAAGGTTTGTTTGGTGTCGGCGATGGAGTGGATTCTGAATGGAAAGCAATGGACTGAGGGACGAGGTTGTTTCAAGTGTGTGTGTGTGTGTGTGTGTGTGTGTGTGTGTGTGTGTGTGTGTGTGTGTGTGTGTGTGTTCGTGCGCTCGCGCGCGCGTGCGCCTAAATTTTGTTGTTTTCATAGAAAGACAGGTATTTTGCTGCTTTTTGATTACTTTTTTTCCGATCTGGTATTCGGTATAACATGGTCACAATGAAAACATGTCTATACCTCATGAAAAGTTATCACTCAGGATAATAGGTAAGTGGGATTCATATAGTATCATCATGCTATCGCAAAGGAAAGACTCATCACATTGAAAGTGGGAAACGACCGCTTTGAGTACTCTTTTCTATGTGTACTTTTCATTTTGTTGACTTACTATCTGGTGCCTTAGCAGCGTCAAAACCATGGAAAAGAATTGTTTTGACCTGAAATTAAAAGCTTTCTTTAGGCACAGAATGTTCGTTTTCATTCACGCGGAAACAGTAGTTAATTCTGATTCATGACGAAACTGAATGGTAATTATGATTTTGTTTCTTTGAAACTGCTGATGACGACTTTTTGAAGCTAAGACCATCCCATGCCTTGCAATGAAGGACACTTGATTATTGTCTGCACTCATCATTTCTGTCAGACTAAACAATAACAGCAGAGTTGTATGCTGAGATGGTACAGTTGTCCGAGTGTTTTTTTTCTCCACGTTTTGGGATACAAACCACGACATTTGGTAAATCAGATAAAACCAAGCGGACAAGATGGAAATGCTCAGTTCATTTCCGTAGCTTGTAAATTTCGACGGCGCCACTGTAAGTTACACAATACAACCTAGTGTATAAATAAAGCTAAGATATGAAAGGAAATAGTACAAACAATATCTGAGAAGAGGACGCAAACCCTGCACGCGTGAATATCATTCCCCGTACACAAGAAGATGAATCTATCGAGTCTAAGCTAGAGGCTTCAATACTGAACCCTTTGTAGATAATAACCTTACGTATGATCCCATCCGGTGATATGAAGCAAACAAAGCAAGATCTTGTTTGGCCGTGTGTCATGCAGTTTTCTATGTAATCACCTCAGAGTTTCAATTCATTTCCCCGCTCTCGTTTCCCCGGGACAGAGGATGCATGCAAGTTAAGCAAGCAAGAGAAAAGAAAAAGCGATGAATGAGAAACACGGCTTGTCCATCTCCTGACGGTGGCCTTCAAGGTTCCGCTTCCTCTGACGCAGCTGACCTTCAGGTTTGAAAGATGGCGGCGGCCGTTGGAGCGGCCGGCCTGTGGATCAAATTGACCTATTGTGCAGGTAGGACAGAACAGAGAAAGGGAGGGCACTCCGCCGAAAAAGGGAACTGACACCGCACAGGGGAAATCACTCTCGAGGCGACGCTCGGCCATGATGGCAGTGGTCTTTTTTTTTCTTCTTTTTTTTTTTCTCTCAGCATGTCGGATAGCGGTTTCCGCTTGGTTGCACCTTTGTTAACTTTACCCCGGGTGGAGTGGATCGCTGGTACCTGTCCCCCCGGGAGGGGCGTCGTGACGGAGAGTGGTCAACCCCCCAGTCATCCTGTCAGTGGTAGTCTCCCTCTATACACCGTGGACAGTGGACTGATTCACAGCGGGCCGAGGGAGAGACGGCGTCTGCAGGGGAATTGGATACATTGTGGGCACACGTTTCACAGGCCGCTCACCTTCTCCATTGAAACAGGTTATTTATCACTGAGGCCACTTGTAAAGCACGCACGCATGCGCGGACGTACACAAAGAGAGAGAGAGAGAGAGAGAGAGAGAGAGAGAGAGACACGCGCGCGCACTCACGCACGCATGCACACACAACACACACACACACACACACACACACACACACACACACACACACACACACACACACACACACAGAATTCCTAATGGTTTTTGAAATATATAGTTTTCTGTCTGTACCTTTCTCTCTTTGCAGGACGTGTGTCCTCCCATCCCCACCCCGACCTCCTCATCCCCCCTCCGCTCTACCCCCCCCCCCCTCCCCCACTCCGATCCTCGATTCTGCCGCGTCCCTCGCCCTTCTTCTGTCTCCCCATATTCCCTCGCAGCAGGAGTGACTCACTGTCTGGTGGTCTCCTTCACCCTTCTGTGACCTGTGCAGGACTTGCCCGCTCTTTCTGGCCATGTGGTATGAAGTGACAGCAGGGGGAAATTGTGACACGTTTGGCATGGTTTTCAGTCAACGCCCATCTTGCGCCGAATTGGAGAGGGCGCCGAGGGTGATGCAGGACTACCCCCAGCTGGTTGGTTGGGCAGTTGAGGACAGTAGGCCCTACTTTTAGCTGGTTGGTTGGGCAGTTGAGGACAGTAGGCCCTACTTTTAGCTGGTTGGTTGGGCAGTTGAGGACAGTAGGCCCTACTTTTAGCTGGTTGGTTGGGCAGTTGAGGACAGTAGGCCCTACTTTTAGCTGGTTGGTTGGGCAGTTGAGGACAGTAGGCCCTACTTTTAGCTGGTTGGTTGGGCAGTTGAGGACAGTAAGCCCTACTTTGAGCTGGTTGGTTGGGCAGTTGAGGACAGTAGGCCCTACTTTGAGCTGGTTGGTTGGGCAGTTGAGGACAGTAAGCCCTACTTTTAGCTGGTTGGTTGGGCAGTTGAGGACAGTAGGCCCTACTTTGAGCTGGTTGGTTGGGCAGTTGAGGACAGTAAGCCCTACTTTGAGCTGGTTGGTTGGGCAGTTGAGGACAGTACGCCCTACTTTGAGCTGGTTGGTTGGGCAGTTGAGGACAGTAGGCTCTACTTGTAGCTGGTTGGTTGGGCAGTTGAGGACAGTAGGCCCTACTTTGAGCTGGTTGGTTGGGCAGTTGAGGATAGCAGGCCCTACTTTGAGCTGGTTGGTTGGGCAGTTGAGGACAGTAGGCCCTACTTTGAGCTGGTTGGTTGGGCAGTTGAGGACAGTAGGCCCTACTTTTAGCTGGTTGGTTCAGCAGCTGAGGACAGTAAGCCCTACTTTTAGCTGGTTGGTTGGGCAGTTGAGGACAGTAGGCCCTACTTTGAGCTGGTTGGTTGGGCAGTTGAGGACAGTAGGCCCTACTCTGAGCTGGTTGGTTGGGCAGTTGAGGACAGTAAGCCCTACATTGAGCTGGTTGGTTGGGCAGCTTGAGGACAGTAGGCCCTACTTTGAGCTGGTTGGTTGGGCAGTTGAGGACAGTAAGCCCTACATTGAGCTGGTTGGTTGGGCAGTTGAGGACAGTAAGCCCTACTTTGAGCTGGTTGGTTGGGCAGTTGAGGACAGTAAGCCCTACATTGAGCTGGTTGGTTGGGCAGTTGAGGACAGTAGGCCCTACTTTTAGCTGGTTGGTTGGGCAGTTGAGGACAGTAGGCCCTACTTTGAGCTGGTTGATTCGGCAGTTGAGGACAGTAGGCCCTACTTTTAGCTGGTTGGTTGGGCAGTTGAGGACAGTAGGCCCTACTTTGAGCTGGTTGGTTGGGCAGTTGAGGACAGTAGGCCTACTTTGAGCTGGTTGGTTGGGCAGTTGAGGACAGTAGGCCCTACTTTGAGCTGGTTGGTTGGGCAGTTGAGGACAGTAGGCCCTACTTGTAGCTGGTTGGTTGGGCAGTTGAGGACAGTAGGCCCTACTTTGAGCTGGTTGGTTGGGCAGTTGAGGACAGCAGGCCCTACTTTTAGCTGGTTGGTTGGGCAGTTGAGGACAGTAAGCCCTACTTTGAGCTGGTTGGTTGGGCAGTTGAGGACAGTAGGCCCTACTTTTAGCTGGTTGGTTCAGCAGCTGAGGACAGTAAGCCCTACTGTTAGCTGGTTGGTTGGGCAGTTGAGGACAGTAGGCCCTACTTTGAGCTGGTTGGTTGGGCAGTTGAGGACAGTAGGCCCTACTCTGAGCTGGTTGGTTGGGCAGTTGAGGACAGTAAGCCCTACTTTGAGCTGGTTGGTTGGGCAGCTGAGGACAGTAGGCCCTACTTTGAGCTGGTTGGTTGGGCAGTTGAGGACAGTAAGCCCAACATTGAGCTGGTTGGTTGGGCAGTTGAGGACAGTAAGCCCTACTTTTAGCTGGTTGGTTGGGCAGTTGAGGACAGTAAGCCCTACATTGAGCTGGTTGGTTGGGCAGTTGAGGACAGTAAGCCCTACTTTGAGCTGGTTGGTTGGGCAGTTGAGGACAGTAGGCCCTACTTTGAGCTGGTTGATTCGGCAGTTGAGAACAGTAAGCCCTACATTGAGCTGGTTGGTTGGGCAGTTGAGGACAGTAGGCCCTACTTTTAGCTGGTTGGTTGGGCAGTTGAGGACAGTAAGCCCTACTTTGAGCTGGTTGGTTGGGCGTTTGAGGACAGTAGGCCCTACTTTTAGCTGGTTGGTTGGGCAGTTGAGGACAGTACGCCCTACTTTGAGCTGGTTGGTTGGGCAGTTGAGGACAGTGCTTTTCTGGGTCCCACAGGCACCTTCGGTTGTGTCTTTTTCTTCCGCTCGTTCTTCGCCTTAGTCGTCCCTGTATGTTGTTGATCTTGCAGGGAGACCTAAGAGGTCGAAACGCGTCGTGTTTTGTCTTGTTATTTGTTTGTCCCCTGTTGTTTGGCTGACTCACTAATCATTTTTTTTTTAATTCATTGTATGAGCTTTCTCCTTGTCTCGAAAGAGGTCGAAACGCGTCGTGTTTTGTCTTGTGATTCGTTTGTCCCGGTTGTTTGGGGGACTCGGTAATCATTCTTTTTGAAATTTCTGGTATGAACCTTCTCCATGTCTCGAAAGAGGTCGAAACGCGTCGTGTTTTGTCTTGTAATTCGTTACTCCCTGTTGTTTGGCGGACTCGGTAATCATTCTTTTAAAAATTTCTGGTCTGAACCTTTACCAAAGTCTTCCTGTGATCCTCTGCGTTCCACAGACACCCGAATGCTCTGCATTCGCCACGCCCTGTCGTCTGGAATCTGTTGCAGGCCGTTCTTTATTCATTGCCAGGCTTCAAGTGTTTTTTCCCCTCCCACTCCCACTCCACTCTACCCTCTTTTGTTCCCACCATCTCCCTCCCCCCTCCCCCCTCCCTCCCTTCCTACCCGAAATCCCATCCTCTTATTCGATTCTTCAACTCTCTCTTTTCATCTGTGTCTGAATGAAAAATACGGTTTTTTCCCCATCTGTTTCTTACGGTTAACCGTATAATTATCATAGGACGGTGTGTGTGTGTGTGTGTGTGTGTGTGTGTGTGTGTGTGTGTGTGTGTGTGTGTGTGTGTGTGTGAGACAGACAGACAGACAGACAGAGAACTGGTAACCGTATAATTATCATAGGACGGTGTGTGTGTGTGTGTGTGTGTGTGTGTGTGTGTGTGTTGTGTGTGACAGACAGACAGACAGACAGACAGACAGAGAGCTGGTGCGTGTGCGCTTCAGATGAGTATGTGATTCAGTGTGATTATATATTTAGTTTTAATTTGCGTGCGCAAATGTTAATTTTGTGTGTGTATATGTAAAAGGGCTCTGACATCTGTCTGGAAACAGAGCAACACATTCCTGTCATCATTGTGACTTAACCCTTTCGTTTAAACTGGCCGTCCAAACTGACCTCTTTTCCCCCGTTACTGCCCTCGGCTGCCTCTGCGTGTGAGAGAGATGAGGGAGAGAGGTGGCGATGACTGTTTCCGTGTGTTGGAGAGATTTCCATCGTGTCGTGTGTTGGAGAGATTTCCATCGTGTCGTGTGTTGGAGAGATTTCCATCGTGTCGTGTGTTGGAGAGATTTCCATCGTGTCGTGTGTTGGAGAGATTTCCATCGTGTCGTGTGTTGGAGAGATTTCCATCGTGTCGTGTGTTGGAGAGATTTCCATCGTGTCGTATGTTGGAGAGATTTCCATCGTGTCGTGTGTTGGAGAGATTTCCATCGTGTTGCGTGCGTAGCTGTCAGAATCATGGAGACAGCGGAGCCCCCATCTCACCTCCCACCCCACTCGCCTGACCTCATCACAGCGGCGACCCGTTACTTGAAGAAGGGCTGATGACGAGATGGGAGTCTCGGGTTTCTTCTTGACGCCGGCTTGACACAAGCGGGAATTCCCGATGGTTCGTTGATTGGATACCGAGGTCTTGTGCTCGACGTGTTTCCACCGACCGGAGTACCTAGCTCTCCCCCCACCCCCACCCCCCACCCTCCGAGTGTGCCTCTTGACCCCTGGTGTAGATGGGCACGGCAGACTTCAGTGCAGGCAGAAGTGGTGCGGAGCGCAAGCTGTCACTCTGAATGCAGAACGTGAAGTGCGGCGATACGTTAGCTGCGGAGGTGTCTTGGTTTCTGGCCTAAGGTTGATCTCCAGGGGCGGTTTTTGGACATGTTCAGTTCTCTACATTTTGACGCCCACAAATCGCCGTATTTCCGTGGGTGCTAAAACTCTGATGTGGAATTTGACATGTTCAGTTGTCTACATTTTGACGCCGACAAATCGCCTTATTTCCGTGGGTGCCCAGACTCTGGGTTGGAATAAGCTTACGGTTTCATGTTTGCGGGAAAAGGAAATAAAATGAACACGCTGATGTATGATATTGGATTTTTAAATGTTTGTCTGTTCTTCCTTCCCTCCTTGGAGATTAACATCCACGCGTGCGCCTCGCCATGTACACTAGTAGCCTTCCACATTCACCCACACCTTTCTCCCTCTGTCTGTCTGTCTGACTGTCTGCCTCTCTCTCTCTCTCTCTCTCTCTCTCTCTCTCTCTCCCCTATCTCTCTCTCTTTCTCCTTCCCTCATGCACATACACACATACGCACGCACACACGCACACACACACACGCGCGCGCGCGCGCGCGCGCGCTCTTTCGTACGCGCTTTTGTCCCAAATTTGAAGAAAGTGTCCGTGTACGTCATGGTTTATGGATCGTCCCATTCAAGGGAAGGCACGTAAGTGTCTTTTGCAGACTTTAAAAGAAATTTAAAGTAAATCCGCCAGTTAACATGGACAAAATTACTAGACAAAACACGACGTCAATCTTGTGCCGAATTTAAGGAGATAAGTGATTGCTCGTTCTTCATTTTCATCGTCCTGAATATTGTTTACCTTACCTGAAGAAGACCAAAGAGGTAGAAACGCGTCGTGTTTTGTCTTGTGATGTGCTTGTCTGTGTTAACTGGCGAATTTGCTTTATTTTGAAATTTGTTTCAAATTCGGCCTGCAGTCACCTCACTTTGAAACTGTCCTTTGCAGGTTTCTCATGATGGTTTGTTGTTTCCCTTTGTTTACAGGTTTCTGATGATGGTTTGTTGTTGTTTCCCTTTGTTTACAGGTTTCTGATAATGGTTTGTTGTTGTTTCCCTGTGTTTACAGGTTTCTGATAGTGGTTTGTTGTTGTTTCCCTTTGTTTACAGCTTTCTGATGATGGTTTGTTGTTGTTTCCCTTTGTTTACAGCTTTCTGATGATGGCTTATTGTTGTTTGTTTGTTTACAGGTTTCTGATGATGGTTTGTTTTTGTTTGTTTGTTTACAGCTTTCTGGTGATGGTTTATTGTTGTTTGTTTGTTTACAGGTTTATGATGATGGCTTATTGTTGTTTGTTTGTTTACAGGTTTCTGATGATGGTTTGTTGTTGTTTTTTTGTTTACAGGTTTCTGGTGATGATTTGTTGTTGTTTGTTTGTTTACAGGTTTCTGGTGATGGTTTATTGTTGTTTGTTTGTTTACAGGTTTCTGATGATGGTTTGTTGTTGTTTGTTTACAGGTTTCTGGTGATGGTTTATTGTTGTTTGTTTGTTTACAGGTTTCTGATGATGGTTTGTTGTTGTTTGTGTTACAGGTTTCTGGTGATGGCTTATTGTTGTTTGTTTGTTTACAGCTTTCTGATGATGGTTTATTGTTGTTTGTTTGTTTACAGGTTTCTGATGATGGTTTGTTGTTGTTTGTTTACAGGTTTCTGGTGATGGCTTATTGTTGTTTGTTTGTTTACAGGTTTCTGATAGTGGTTTGTTGTTGTTTCCCTTTGTTTACAGCTTTCTGATGATGGTTTGTTGTTGTTTCCCTTTGTTTACAGCTTTCTGATGATGGCTTATTGTTGTTTGTTTGTTTACAGGTTTCTGATGATGGTTTGTTTTTGTTTGTTTGTTTACAGGTTTCTGATGATGGTTTGTTTGTTTTGTTTACAGGTTTCTGATGATGGTTTGTTGTTGTTTGTTTACAGGTTTCTGGTGATGGCTTATTGTTGTTTGTTTGCAGGTTTCTGATGATGGTTTGTTTTTGTTTGTTTGTTTACAGGTTTCTGGTGATGGCTTATTGTTGTTTGTTTGTTTACAGGTTTCTGGTGATGGCTTATTGTTGTTTGTTTACAGGTTTCTGATGATGGTTTGTTGTTGTTTGTTTACAGGTTTCTGGTGATGGCTTATTGTTGTTTGTTTGCAGGTTTCTGATGATGGTTTGTTTTTTGTTTGTTTGTTTACAGGTTTCTGGTGATGGCTTATTGTTGTTTGTTTGTTTACAGGTTTCTGATTGATGGTTTTGTTGTTTGTTTTTTACAGGTTTCTGATGATGGTTTTTGTTGTTGTTTTTTACAGGTTTCTGATGATGGTTTGTTGTTGTTTGTTTACAGGTTTCTGATGATGGTTTGTTGTTGTTTGTTTACAGGTTTCTGATGATGGTTTGTATTGTTGTTTGTTTACAGGTTTCTGATGATGGTTTGTTGTTGTTTGTTTACAGGTTTCTGGTGATGGTTTTGTCGTTTTTGTTTTTACAGGTTTCTGAGATGGTTTGTTGTTTTTTGTTTACAGGTTTCTGATGATGTTTTGTTGTTTTTGTTTACAGGTTTCTGATGATGGTTTTTGTTGTTTTTTACAGGTTTCTGATGATGGTTATGTTGTTTCTTGTTTACAGGTTTCTGATGATGTTTGTTGTTCCCTTTGTTTAACAGGTTTCTGATGATGGTTTATTGTTGTTTCCTTTGTTTACAGGTTTCTGATGATCGTTTATTGTTGTTTCCCTTTGTTTTACAGGTTTCTGATGATGTTTATTGTTGTTTCCTTTGTTTACAGGTTTTCTGATGATGGTTTATTGTTGTTTCCCTTTGTTTACAGGTTTCTGATGATGGTTTATTGTTGTTTGTTTGTTTACAGGTTTCTGATGATGGTTTATTGTTGTTTTTTGTTTACAGGTTTCTGATGATGGTTTATTGTTGTTTGTTTTGTTTCACAGGTTTCTGATGATGGTTTATTGTTGTTTTGTTGTTTTCAGGTGAAGATGAAGGTTTGTCGTTTCTTGTTGTTTACAGGTTCTGATGATGGTTTATTGTTGTCTGTGTGTTTTCAGTTGAAGATGATGGTTTATTGTTGTCGGTTTCGATGAGTTATTGTTGTTGTTTTTCAGGTGAAGAGAGAGGTAATTGTTGGGTTTATTGTTGTTGTCTGTGTTTTTCAGGTGAAGATGTATGGTTTAGTGAGATATGATTGTCTGTGTGTTTTCAGTGAAGATGATGGTTTATTGTTGTCTGTGTGTTTTCAGTGAGAATGGATCGGTGTTCTATGGATGTGCTGTGTGTTTTCAGTGAAGATGATGGTTTATTGTTGTCTGTGTGTTTTCAGGTGAAGATGACGGCCAGGTGCACGACTTGTTGGAGGAGAAGATCTGTGAGCAGCACGTGATCTCGCACCGCTACCTGGTGGAGAAGGACGGGTGCGCTTCACCTGGATCGCCCTAAACCCCCCGCCCGTCTTATACAGTTCAGGTCAGTGCCTCACACACACATACACAAGAAGAGAGAGAGAGAGAGAGAGAGAGAGAGAGAGAGTGAGAGCGAGAGAGAGAACACACACAGATCATACTAACACACACACACACACACACACACACACACACACACACACACACACACACACGCACGCACGCACGTACGCATGCATGCATGCACACCCACCCACACACACAGACACATACACATCTCTCTCTGTCTGTCTGTCTGTCTGTCTGTCCTTCTCTCTCTCTCTCTCTCTCTCTCTCTCTCTCTCTCTCTCTCTCTCTCTCTCCTCTCTCTCTCTCTCTGGTGTTGCTGGAACGTGAAAAAGCTAAAGAGCTGGGCGGACGACGCAGCGACTCATGCATTTTTCATGACATGGAAGAGGGGTGGTGGAGGGGGGGATGGACAGGGAACCCTAGCGGACCGTGTGGAGGAGACCTCGGGGCTGTGAGGGGGCCTTGTCACACGCCCATTAGGGTCCAGGAGAGATGACACAAAGAGGTCGTCCCACCCAGATCCACGATCATTGACAAGATGATCTCTTCTCTACCCCACTTTTTTTTTGTAAACCAATGTGACCGCCTGGATGATTAGATAGGAAAATAGCCAGCTAATTGCATACCATTCTAGCGCAGTGGGGCGGGTAGTCAGACTTTTGGTATTTGCATTCATTGGAGGGCAGCAGAGGTGAGGACTGAAAGTCTTCACAACAGATAATCTGTCAGACCACGGGCTTTAAAATGGCTTTTCAATCTGAGCTTTGCCTCTAATTTTCAGATCTTAGCTACTAACTCTTGTGTTCCAAAAAAACGCAACTTTAAAACCCTCTTGCATTTGTATTTTCCAGCCCAAAACTGCTCCCAGTGTTCGTGGTTTTTTTTTTTGTTTGTTTTTTTTAGAAATCAATGGAATGCGGTCAGTTGGCGACCATAGTGTTTTGAATGAATCGTTTCCCACACCCCATACTACTGCTAAGAGTTCACTGGACACCTCTCAGGGATGCCCATTGTATTTGGCCAGCCTTGACAAGGCGGCAGTGTGTGAGGGAAAATAGCGCGGCACGTGCGGCCGGCTGCGGCCGTAACGAACACCAGGGGAGACGAACAGAGCGGCCGGATACGGGCGAAACAAATGCAAGAGGGTTTTAGATCTGGTCTTGAGCCTTCAAGTTTCCTGTCCAAATGTCTACCGTAAGTCTTGTCTTTAAAGCTCCACTCTGACTCTCCTCTTACACTTTGTCTTATGTTTGTCTTGTTTTCACACCTCGGCCTTTACGTTGGTCTTTCAAAGCTCGCTTTGAAGTCTGAAAGCTCAGCTTTAATGCTTGTCTTCAACATGTCACTGCATGTCTTGTTTTCACACCTCGGCCTTTACGTTGGTCTTTCAAAGCTCGCTTTGAAATCTGAAAGCTCAGCTTTAATGCTTGTCTTCAACATGTCACTGCATGACTTGTTTTCGAAACTTGACTTTTGCTCTTTGTCTTCACACCTGGATTTGAAGGCTCATCTTCAAAGACTGGCCTTCACTTTTGTCTTCAAAGGTCGGCTGAGGCTCTTGTCTTACAGCTTGGTTTTCATTTCTTGTCTCAGAGTTTGTCTGTAACTCTTGTCTGAAGGGAATCTTAAACGAGGCAGGAACAGTAAACAGCAATTACCGAACAAGTAGAGTAACTCTTGCTCCCATGGTGAAAAAAAAACACGCCCATAACTCCAAACGAATGCTGCCCATGACAGGGAATGGCCTAGCAGCAGTGACAACATGGAGCTCACAGAACAAACCAGACCCCATCCCCCTTAGCCCCAGGGAATGGCCTAGCAGCAGTGACAACATGGAGCACACAGAACACACCAGACCCCATCCCCCTTAACCCCAGGGAATGGCCTAGCAGCAGTGACAACATGGAGCACACAGAACAAACCAGACCCCATCCCCCTTAACCCCAGGGAATGGCCTAGCAGCAGTGACAACATGGAGCACACAGAACACACCAGACCCCATCCCCCTTAACCCCAGGGAATGGCCTAGCAGCAGTGACAACATGGAGCACACAGAACAAACCAGGAGACCCCATTCCCTTTAACCCCAGGATGTTCCAAGCTTGTCCATATACCCTGTACCTGACACATCTACACAGCAATAACAGCTGGAGAAATGAACAGCACGTAACATTTATTCCAGACTGGCTCAGCCTTTTCGATCTTGAGTACACTCCAACAGACACACAGACGAACAGTAACAAACACAGGTAGCCTCGCTTTGATTTGTGTGAAAGGAAAATTGAAATGAGGCAAGGAACGATAAACAGCGAATAACGAACAAGTAGGGTAACTCTTGCTCCCACGCTCCCATGTATTCATTTCATCAAGGGCGTAAGAGTTACCCTACTTGTTCGTTACCTTGTCTCAAAGCCCAAAGCCCGGCTTGAATTCTTGGCCACAGAACTGGTCTCTTTAACTTTTTGTCTTCAAAACATGCTTTCTTGTCTTCGAAGCTTAGCTGTAAGCCTTATCTTTAAAGTCTGGCTTCAAGCCTTATCTTTAAAGTCTGGCTTCAAGCCTTATCTTTAAAGTCTGGCTTCAAGCCTTATCTTTAAAGTCTGGCTTCAAGCCTTATCTTTAAAGTCTGGCTTCAAGCCTTATCCTCAGAGTCTGGCTTCAAGCCTTATCTTCAGAGTCTGGCTTCAAGCCTTATCTTTAAAGTCTGGCTTCAAGCCTTATTTTCAGAGTCTGGCTTCAAGCCTTATCTTCAGAGTCTGGCTTCAAGCCTTATCTTCAGAGTCTGGCTTCAAGCCTTATCTTCAGAGTCTGGCTTCAAGCGTTGTCTTCAAACTTGGCTCTAACTCAGATCTTTAGAACTTGGCTTTTGCTCATGTCTTCAGATACTTTTTCTTTTACTGTGCTAAACTGTCTTGAAGAGGCGTGTTGTTGAAAGAGGCCATACATTCCTTTGTAGCGCACGTGCACTAGTTGTCCAGCCGTGTACAATTTGTCATGATGTCGTTGGGATTGGTTTCCAAAGGAGAGGCTTCAGAACCTTGGCTTATCTGCAAATACGTAAAAAATAAAAAGAAGAAACTGTAGGTGAGATTGTTTTTCTTTAGTTCATACGTTGGGACTGATCTTATTTTACCTTTTCTAATTTCTTCTTTCATTATCAACAATGTTCGATTCTGAGGGAGAGGTGTGTTCTGCTGCATGCCAAAACGGTGAAGTGGTGTGTCTCTCTTTGTCCCTCGGTTAGAATTCCGAGCTTAACCATTTGTGAGATATTTTATGGATGCGATCGTTTTATAATCCCACCGTTGAGGGTAGCCACATTCCGTGTTCAGGAATGATGTCCAAACGCGTCCCAGGCTGCATGTCTTTTATTGTCGTGTCAGCCATACGTACTGGCAGCAATGGCTCACGTTTCCCCCGAAAAGTAAAATGAAGTTGAAAGTGGCTGTCAGATTGTTCGCATGGATGCATTCTTGCATGGGACCTCGGTATAAAGCCTCATCCAAAGAACTGAGGGAAGGGGAAAGGTTGAGGAGGTGGGGGGTAATTTCAGAGGTTAACTCCGAAGAGAAAACTCTTTCAGGCTGGCTGTGTCAAGTGGGGGATCGATCTGCCGACCCTTTAAGCAAGAGACTGAATCTCTGCCCACTGGTCCAGTAG
>CM065724.1:79398359-79418359 GCA_033310375.1 Conus canariensis
TCCACGCTCCACTCTGTTCACTCTACCATGTTGATGAACTCCCTTGTTTATCTGGAATGCTAGCTTGGAAGCGTGTTTCCCTACTTCGGGGTTTCTGACGATCGAGAAGACAATTGATCCTTTGTGCTTCTTTAGATCAGTTTGACTGGTTCCTCCAAGGTCGGCGCCTTTCCTCATGGCGATGGTGACCACGACGTTTTGTACAACGGTCTTCTGAGTGAGGGGCAGGGAAAGTGCCGCAGGGAAGATAACTCTCAGCGGTGTTTACTTCACAGGTCGATCTTCATCAACGTGGTTGATCGTGGCGACGCTCTTTTCCCTTACATTTTTTTTTACCCCGTTCGTAGACCAGTGTTCTGTGGGACGATTGAATTACGCGGAGACTGGTCTGTCGTAAATCGGGTTAGAGAGGGGGACGTAATACAGAGGTACAGTGTGAATGATGTCGGTTCCTTTCATTTGGGTCACATCACTGTTCAGGGAGGGAGTCGTAAGGGTGGGTGGGATGGGATCAGAATAGTCCCACTGTACTTAATAAATCCTCTCCCACCTATTTCTCTTTTTTTCTTTTAAGAGAGAGAGAGAGAGAGAGAGAGAGAGAAAACATCCCAGACAAAACGAAGACCATCACAGTTCCGCCTACATTTTTCTAGTCTCATGTCTGGAACTGTAGAGACAGAATCCTTCCCCAGATGTCCCACGTCACTGTTCACCTCGGCCAGCCAGCTTCCCACAACAAAGATCTGACCCTGTGCCATCTGCCTACAACAAAGATCTGACCCCATGCCATCTGCCCACAACAAAGATCTGACCCCATGCCATCTGCCCACAACAAAGATCTGACCCCGTGCCATCTGCCCACAACAAAGATCTGACCCCATGCCATCTGCCCACAACAAAGATCTGACCCCATGCCATCTGCCCACAACACAGACCTTACCCCATGCCATCTGCCCACAACACAGACCTTACCCCATACCGTCTGCCCACAACAAAGATCTGACCCTGTGCCATCTGCCCACAACAAAGATCTGACCCTGTGCCATCTGTCCTTAACAAAGATCTGGATATATGCCATCTGTCCAGTCTTTCTGTGTTCCACTTAAACGAATGTCCGTGCGGCACTGGATCTCAGACCCCAGAACACATCCTCCAACACTGTCCAGCCCATGATGTTCTACGGCGTCAAACCTGGCCGGAGGTTGCAGAACAGCAGAGGCAGCTTTGGGGCAGCCGTCAAGACCTCGAGAAGACTGTGGGATTCATCATGGCGACAGGAATGAAGATCTGACGCTACCAAAAGAAATAATCGAGCACAGAAGAAGAAAACTAATCCTGATGGACAGATCAGTGACACAACCACTGACGCCTTGACAACCAGCCCCACGAACCATCTCCCATGTCTTCACGTGTATCAAGACACAGAACAGAGCAAAGAGGGAACACTTGGAAATGTCACGCTCGCCCCCCCCCCCCCCCTCCTCCCCCCCCTCCTCCCCCCCCCTCCTTCCCTTCACCCCGCATCCTGCAACCTCCCACCCCCACCCACCGGACAAATAACACCATCTGCGGCGTGACAATCGGAACGGCCGTGCACTACCGAAAGAAAAAAGGGGATGAGAAATGCCCCAGTCCGCCTGTCTGTCTATACACCTTTGTTGTCGATCCATTACGGCCATAACTGCATGGAATTTAAACCAGCTATAAGTTAACACATCCACACTGCGCCTTATCAGGATGAGGCGATTCCTGTAGAGTAGAAATACCAGCTGGAGAAAAGAGGCTGAGAATTGAGATCACTCAGCCGATCACTCAGAGGGCGTGGCTATGTATGGTGCACAGGGGGAAAGACGTAAAGGCGGTGCATCATTTCTTTTAATCGTTTTTTAAATGTGCGTCTTACAGACAACATATATCTTTTTGTGTTCAAAATGCAGCGTATTTTGAACGGAAACAAGTTGGATTGCAAAGGTGTTCAAATATTGTTTTGCATCTATCCTTTTTGTTTACATTTATTGTCAGGTTACGCGATTGGTTGTCATTTTATAAACTCACCCGCGATTGGTTCTATTTTAGATAATCAGTTTACATGTGTGGAGTTACGTGATTCGTGGAAATGTTGTGACCTCCGTCTTTCAACCTTGGCAGCCTCAGCTCCGGTGGTGGACACGAAGCAGTCAGAATCAGTTGGCCAAGAGGCCACTGGTCACAGATGACACTGCAGTGCCGCGGAGTCTCACTGGAGGTGTGTGGTGGTGCCTGTTCCATACCACCGTAGGACAGGACACCACCTGTACAAGCTCCCTGTTGATGACACTACTGTCTTTTGACGGCGCCACTTTTGTCATGGTTATGAGCTGACTTTCTTCACGACAGCACTTGTTGGACCAGTGTTTGTGACTTCCTTAACGACAGTACTTGCTGGACCAGTGTTAGTGACTTCCTTAACGACAGTACTTGGACCAGTGTTAGTGACTTCCTTAACGACAGTACTTGCTGGAGCAGTGTTAGTGACTTCCTTAACAACAGCACTTGGACCAGTGTTAGTGACTTCCTTAACGACAGCACTTGGACCAGTGTTAGTGAGTGTCTCTCCCCCACCCCACCCTCTACTCTATCTATTCACCTTCCAATCCCCCATCTCCCCCCCCCCCCCCTCCAACACACACATCCCACCCTCAGGAGAGTGCTTTCATGTCCACCTAACGGCAATCCCCATGAACTTAAGGAGACCAAAGATTTTGACGTGAGCACAACACGGACGTGAACTGGGAGGTAAGAAATGGAAGCTGAAATCACCTGGAGAGCCAGGCCACCAAGAGGACACACGAAGGGTCAAGCGAAAGACATGGCAGTGTCTACATTTTGTTTCAAACTAGACACAAAAGCTCCCCGCCCCCACCCTCTCGTACTCGCCCCTTCCCCTGTCCCCCTACAGAGGCCGCCGCAAAAAAAAAGGAAGAAAAAGAAGTAAAGAAAGAAAAAAAGACACGAGAGAGAGACAGAGAGAGAGAGAGAGAATCACTGTGGAATGAAAGTGTCTTCGTCTCGTGAACCCGGCGAACATTTATCAAAAACTGCTCTGAATATGAAGTAGTGTGTCCTTTAAAAGTGGCATGTGAGAGGAAACGAATGGAGAGCGGGTGGATGGGGAGGGGACGAGGGGAGAAGAGTAGGGCGAAGGAGGGGTGTCAGTGTGGACAAACAGAGAAGTCAGAGTTGACCCCAGGGTAGACAAGGCTCGATGGAAATATGGGTGGCGGTTCGGTTGAAATCAAGTCATGCGTTTCTGCGAAGGCCAGTTGATAGGGAGGGTAATCCTGGTGCACTGCACCGGTGGGGTTGACGGGTGGGCCCACTGTAACAGACTTATGGGACAGGGGGGGGGGGGGGAGAGGTGGGGGGTTAAGGGAGGGGTAGGGGGGGAAGAAGGGTTGACGTACAAGGTGGCCGATGAGTTGTGCAGGAGAGAACTGACACCAGGGAACAACAGAGCGGCCGACAGGTGGCACCGGCTTGGATTGCAGAGGAATGATTGTCTCTCTCTCCCCTCTCTTCCTCCAACTTCTCCTCCCCCACCTCCTCCCACCCCACCCCCCGCCCTATCCTGTTGATTCGGGGTGGGTGGGAAAGTGTTGTTGTATAGAGCTGGGTTGTAGGGTGTGGAGTGTGAGGACACGGAGGACGGTCAGGGTTTGTGGGCTGTGGAGTGTGGACACGGAGGACGGTCAGGGTTTGTGGGCTGTGGAGTGTGAGGACACGGAGGACGGTCAGGGTTTGAGGGCTGTGGAGTGTGAGGACACAGAGGACGGTCAGGGTTTGTGGGCTCTGGAGTGTGAGGACATGGAGGACGGTCAGGGTTTGTGGGCTGTAGGCTGTGGAGTGTGTGAACACGGAGGACGGTCAGGGTTTGTGGGCTGTAGGCTGTGGAGTGTGTGGACACAGAGGACGGTCAGGGTTTGTGGGCTGTGGAGTGTGTGGACACGGAGCACGGTCAGGGTTTATGGGCTGTAGGCTGTGGAGTGTGAGGACACGGAGGACGGTCAGGGATTGTGGGCTGTAAGGTGTGGAGTGTGAGGACACGGAGGACGGTCAGGGTTTGTGGTCTGTAGGCTGTGGAGTGTGAGGACACGGAGGACGGTCAGGGTTTGTGGGCTGTGGAGTGTGTGGACACGGAGGACGGTCAGGGTTTGTGGGCTGTAAGGTGTGAAGTGTGAGGACACGGAGGACGGTCGGGGTTTGTGGGCTGTGGAGTGTGAGGACACGGAGGACGGTCAGGGTTTGTGGGCTGTAAGGTGTGGAGTGTGAGGACACGGAGGACGGTCGGGGTTTGTGGGCTGTGGAGTGTGTGGACACGGAGGACGGTCAGGGTTTGTGGGCTGTAAGGTGTGGAGTGTGAGGACACGGAGGACAGTCAGGGTTTGTGGGCTGTGGAGTGTGAGGACACGGAGGACGGTCAGGGTTTGTGGGCTGTGGAGTGTGAGGACACAGAGGACGGTCAGGGTTTGTGGGCTGTGGAGTGTGAGGACACGGAGGACGGTCAGGGTTTGTGGGCTGTGGAGTGTGAGGACACGGAGGACGGTCAGGGTTTGTGGGCTGTAAGGTGTGGAGTGTGTGGACACGGAGGACGGAGGACGGTCAGGGTTTGTGGGCTGTAAGGTGTGGAGTGTGTGGACACGGAGGACGGTCAGGGTTTGTGGGCTGTAAGGTGTGGAGTGTGAGGACACGGAGGACGGTCAGGGTTTCTGGGCTGTAAGGTGTGGAGTGTGTGGACACGGAGGACGGTCAGGGTTTGTAGGCTGTGGAGTGTGTGGACACGGAGGACGGTCAGGGTTTGTGGGCTGTGGAGTGTGAGGACACGGAGGACGGTCGGGGTTTGTGGGCTGTGGAGTGTGTGGACACGGAGGACGGTCAGGGTTTGTGGGCTGTAGGCTGTGGAGTGTGTGGACACGGAGGACGGTCAGGGTTTGTGGGCTGTAAGGTGTGGAGTGTGTGGACACGGAGGACGGTCAGGGTTTGTGGGCTGTGGAGTGTGTGGACACGGAGGACGGTCAGGGTTTGTAGGCTGTGGAGTGTGAGGACACGGAGGACGGTCAGGGTTTGTGGGCTGTAAGGTGTGGAGTGTGAGGACACGGAGGACGGTCAGGGTTTGTGGGCTGTAAGGTGTGGAGTGTGTGGACACGGAGGACGGTCAGGGTTTGTGGGCTGTAGGCTGTGGAGTGTGTGGACACGGAGGACGGTCAGGGTTTGTGGGCTGTAAGGTGTGGAGTGTGAGGACATGGAGGACGGTCAGGGTTTGTGGGCTGTGGAGTGTGAAGACACGGAGGACTGTCAGGGTTTGTGGGCTGTGGAGTGTGTGGACACGGAGGACGGTCAGGGTTTGTAGGCTGTGGAGTGTGTGGACACGGAGGACGGTCATGGTTTGTGGGCTGTAAGGTGTGGAGTGTGAGGACATGGAGGACGGTCAGGGTTTGTGGAGTGTGAGGACACGGAGGACGGTCAGGGTTTGTGGGCTGTGGAGTGTGAGGACACGGAGGACGGTCAGGGTTTGTGGGCTGTAAGGTGTGGAGTGTGTGGACACGGAGGACGGTCAGGGTTTGTGGGCTGTAAGGTGTGGAGTGTGAGGACACGGAGGACGGTCAGGGTTTCTGGGCTATGAAGTGTGAGGACACAGAGGACAGTCAGGGTTTGTGGGCTGTAAGGTGTGGAGTGTGAAGACACGGAGGACGGTCAGGGTTTGTGGGCTGTAGGCTGTGGAGTGTGTGGACACGGAGGACGGTCAGGGTTTGTGGGCTGTGGAGTGTGAGGACACGGAGGACGGTCAGGGTTTGTGGGCTGTAGAGTGTGTGGACACGGAGGACTGTCAGGGTTTGTGGGCTGTAGGCTGTGGAGTGTGTGGACACGGAGGACGGTCATGGTTTGTGGGCTGTAAGGTGTGGAGTGTGAGGACACCGAGGACGGTCAGGGTTTGTTGGCTGTGGAGTGTGAGGACACGGAGGACAGTCAGGGTTTGTGGGCTGTGGAGTGTGAGGACACAGAGGACGGTCAGGGTTTGTGGCCTGTGGAGTGTGTGGACACGGAGGACGGTCAGGGTTTGTGGGCTGTAAGGTGTGGAGTGTGAGGACACGGAGGACGGTCAGGGTTTGTGGGCTGTGGAGTGTGAGGACACGGAGGACGGTCAGGGTTTGTGGGCTGTAAGGTGTGGAGTGTCAGGACACGGAGGACGGTCGGGGTTTGTGGGCTGTGGAGTGTGAGGACACGGAGGACGGTCGGGGTTTGTGGGCTGTAGGCTGTGGAGTGTGTGGACACGGAGGACGGTCAGGGTTTGTGGGCTGTAAGGTGTGGAGTGTGAGGACACGGAGGACGGTCAGGGTTTGTGGGCTGTAAGGTGTGGAGTGTGAGGACACGGAGGACGGTCAGGGTTTGTGGGCTGTAAGGTGTGGAGTGTGAGGACACGGAGGACGGTCAGGGTTTGTGGGCTGTAAGGTGTGGAGTGTGAGGACACGGAGGACGGTCAGGGTTTTGGGCTGTAAGGTGTGGAGTGTGAGGACACGGAGGACGGTCAGGGTTTCTCAAAGGATGGAGCGTTGAGGTTGGAGAGGATGTGGTCACTGAAGGCGACAGGATTGCTCAGATAGCAGAACACCCAGCCGAAGAGGATGTGAATACTTAGGGCTTCGACATTGCTTCTTCTCGTTTGTAGTAGTAGTAGCAGTGGCAGCAGCAGCAGCAGAGTAATAGTAGCAGTAGTAGTCGTGGTGGTGGTGCAGCAGCAGCAGCAGCAGCAGTAGCAGTAGTAGTAGTATCAATCGTCATGAATATTAGTGTTTCCTGTGAAGACAAGAAGGGAAACTTCTGAAGAAACTCTTGGTTCGTCATTGGGCATAACTAGTCAGGTTGGAGAGAGAGAGAGAGAGAGAGAGAGAGAGAGAGAGAGAGAGAGAGAGAGAGAGAGATAAGTATTAGTGTTTTCGTGAAGATCGTGATGGAGATCTTATGACACTCTTGTTTTAACGTAAAGAATTACGAATCGAGAGAGAGAGAGAGAGAGAGAGAGAGAGAGAGAGAGATCAGTGTTAGTGTTTCTGTGAAGACCAGTATAGAGATCATTTGACGCTGCTTTTACCATAGGGAATTAGACGTCGGGTAAGACAGACAGACAGACAGACAGAGGAGGGGATGAGTATTAGTGTTTTCGTGAAAATCAGTGTAGAAATCTTTTGACACTTGTTTTACCATAGTGAATTACACATCGGGCAAACGAGAGAGAGGGATCAGCATAAAGGCTGGACCGTGCGTAACAGGGTAAAACCTGTCGTACGTAAGACACCCTCCCACCCCCATCCCACCCCCGGTCTATCCGCCTCCACCCCCACCCCACCCTTCCCTCCTCTCTCGCTCCCTCTATGTTCCTCTGCATCCCTCTTCCTCCTCCACCATCCCCCGTCTCCCGGCTCGGTGCTAAATGTGTTTTGGTGAAGTTTTCAGGAAGAAAAAGCCAGAAATGCGGACCTGCTTTATTTTTCTGTCCCTTCGGGATTCTGTTCGCCAGTCACTTGGTGTGCAAGTTTTATTCATTCTGTCGTTCAGTCCAGACTCTTTGGCGCTGGCTCGGTTTGCCTGGCTGCCTGGTTAGGTCTGTCTGTCGTGAGAGTGTATGAGTGTGTGTGTGTGTGTGTGTGTGTGTGTGTGTGTGGTGAGTGTGTGTGTGTTGTGTGTATGTGTGTGTGTGTGTGTGTCTGTGAACGTTTGTGTGTGTGTGTGTGTGTGTGTGCGCGCGCGCGTGCGTGCGTGCGTGTTCGTGGCATTTCCAATTTCAAGTGACTAATATCTATGTTGTTCTTTTGTTATTAAATCCAATCTCTCTCTCTCTCTCTCTCTCTCTCTCTCTCTCTCTCTCTCTCTCTCTCTCTCTCCTCTCTCTCTCTCTCTCTCTCTGTGAGACTACACACACACACACACACACACACTCGCGCACGCGCGCACAAACACATATACATACGCGGACACACACACGCGCGCGCACACACACACGCACGCACGCACACACGCACGCACGCACGCACGCACACACACACACACACACACACACACACACACACACACACACACACACACACACACACACCTAATATCAATCAGTGATTTTTAAGTCAACAGTTTTGTCTACGCTATAGAATTATCAGAAAACGCCTTTTCTAACGTAGTCATGATGCGTAACCCATTTACTGGGCGTGGACTAAGAACAGACCATCCGAAGACCAAACTAAAGTTTCCACAATGAAACAACTTCTGGTTTTCCGTCTGAACCCCCTCACCTCCTCGCCCCCTTCATACCTCCATGCCGTCTCCTTGCCCCCTTCATACCTCCATCGCCGTCTCCTTGCCCCCTTCATACCTCCATCGCCTTCTCCTTGCCCCCTTCATACCTCCATCGCTGTCTCCTTGCCCCCTTCATACCTCCATCGCCGTCTCCTTGCCCCCTTCATCCCCTTCATACCTCCATCGCCGTCTCCTTGCCCCCTTCATACCTCCATCGCCGTCTGCTTGCCCCCTTCATACCTCCATCGCCGTTTCCTCGCCCCCTTCATACCTCCAATGCCGTCTCCTTGCCCCCTTCATACCTCCATCGCCATCTCCTTGCCCCCTTCATACCTCCGTCGTCGTCTCCTTGCCCCCTTCATACCTCCATCACCGTCTCCTTGCCCCCTTCATACCTCCATCGTCGTCTCCTTGCCCCCTTCATACCTCCATCGCCGTCTCCTTGCCCCCTTCATACCTCCATCGCCGTCTCCTTGCCCCCTTCATACCTCCATCGCCGTCTCCTCGCCCCCTTCATACCTCCAACGCCGTCTCCTTGCCCCCTTCATACCTCCAATGCCGTCTCCTTGCCCCCTTCATACCTCCATCGCCGTCTCCTCGCCCCCTTCATACCTCCAATGCCGTCTCCTTGCCCCCTTCATACCTCCATCGCCGTCTCCTCGCCCCCTTCATACCTCCATCGCCGTCTCCTTGCCCCCTTCATACCTCCATCGCCGTCTCCTTGCCCCCTTCATACCTCCATCGCCGTCTCCTTGCCCCCTTCATACCTCCATGCGTCTCCTTGCCCCCTTCATACCTCCATTCCCGTCTCCTTGCCCCCTTCATACCTCCAATGTCGTCTCCTTGCCCCCTTCATACCTCCATCGCCGTCTCCTTGCCCCCTTCATACCTCCATTGCCGTCTCCTTGCCCCCTTCATACCTCCAATCGCCGTCTCCTTGCCCCCTTCATCCCTCTCCTATCGCCGTCTCCTTGCCCCCTTCATACCTCCATCGCCGTCTCCTTGCCCCCTTCATACCTCCATCGCCGTCTCCTCGCCCCCTTCATACCTCCAATGCCGTCTCCTTGCCCCCTTCATACCTCCATCGCCATCTCCTGCCCCCTTCATACCTCCATCGCCGTCTCCTTGCCCCCTTCATACCTCCATCGCCGTCTCCTTGCCCCCTTCATACCTCCATCGTCCGTCTCCTTGCCCCCTTCATACCTCCATCGCCGTCTCCTTGCCCCCTTCATACCTCCATCGCCGTCTCCTCGCCCCCTTCATACCTCCATCGCGTCTCCTTGCCCCCTTCATACCTCCATGCCGTCTCCTTGCCCCCTTCATACCTCCATCGCCGTCTCCTCGCCCCCTTCATACCTCCAATGCCGTCTCCTTGCCCCCTTCATACCTCCATGCCGTCTCCTGCCCCCTTCATACCTCCATGCCGTCTCCTGCCCTTGTCCCTCCTTCTTGCCCCTTCATACCTCCATCGCCGTCTCCTTGCCCCCTTCATACCTCCTCGCGTCTCCTTGCCCCCTTCATACCTCCATCGCCGTCTCCTTGCCCCCTTCATACCTCCAATGCCGTCTCCTTGCCCCCTTCATACCTCCATCGCGTCTCCTTGCCCCCTTCATACCTCCATCTGCCGTCTCCTTGCCCCCTTCATACCTCCATGCCGTCTCCTTGCCCCCTTCATACCTCCATCGTCGTCTCCTTGCCCCCTTCATACCTCCATCGCCGTCTCCTTGCCCCCTTCATACCTCCATCGCCGTCTCCTTGCCCCCTTCATACCTCCATTCTGCCGTTCTCCTTGCCCCCTTCATACCTCCATCGCCGTCTCCTTGCCCCCTTCATACCTCCATCGCCGTCTCCTTGCCCCCTTCATACCTCCATGCCGTCTCCTTGCCCCCTTCATACCTCCATCGCGTCTCCTTGCCCCCTTCATACCTCCATGCCGTCTCCTTGCCCCCTTCATACCTCCATCGCGTCTCCTTGCCCCCTTCATACCTCCATCCGCTCCGCTCTCTCCTTCGCCCCCCCTTCATACCTCCATCGTCGTCTCCTTGCCCTCCTTCGTTCATACCTCCATTGCCGTCTCCTTGCCCCCTTCATACCTCCATCGCCGTCTCCTTGCCCCCTTCATACCTCCATGCCGTCTCCTTGCCCCCTTCATACCTCCATGCCGTCTCCTTGCCCCCTTCATACCTCCAATGCCGTCTCCTTGCCCCCTTCATACCTCCATCGCCGTCTCCTTGCCCCCTTCATACCTCCATCGCCGTCTCCTTGCCCCCTTCATACCTCCATCGCCGTCTCCTTGCCCCCTTATACCTCCATGCCGTCTCCCTTGCCCCCTTCATACCTCCATCGCCGTCTCCTTGCCCCCTTCATACCTCCATCGCCGTCTCCTTGCCCCCTTCATACCTCCATCGCGTCTCCTTGCCCCCTTCATACCTCCATGCCGTCTCCTTGCCCCCTTCATACCTCCATCGCCGTCTCCTTGCCCCCTTCATACCTCCATCGCCGTCTCCTTGCCCCCTTCATACCTCCATTGCCGTCTCCTTGCCCCCTTCATACCTCCATCGCCCTCTCCTTGCCCCCTTCATACCTCCATTGCCGTCTCCTCGCCCCCTTCATACCTCCATGCCGTCTCCTTGCCCCCTTCATACCTCCATCGCCGTCTCCTTGCCCCCTTCATACCTCCATGCCGTCTCCTTGCCCCCTTCATACCTCCATGCCGTCTCCTTGCCCCCTTCATACCTCCATCGCCGTCTCCTTGCCCCCTTCATACCTCCATTGCCGTCTCCTTGCCCCCTTCATACCTCCATCGCCGTCTCCTTGCCCCCTTCATACCTCCATGCCGTCTCCTTGCCCCCTTCATACCTCCATCGCCGTCTCCTTGCCCCCTTCATACCTCCATGCCGTCTCCTTGCCCCCTTCATACCTCCATCGCCGTCTCTTCGCCCCCTTCATACCTCCATCGCCGACTCCTTGCCCCCTTCATAACTCCATGCCGTCTCC
This sequence comes from Conus canariensis, assembly GCA_033310375.1. Classification (NCBI taxonomy): domain Eukaryota; kingdom Metazoa; phylum Mollusca; class Gastropoda; order Neogastropoda; family Conidae; genus Conus; species Conus canariensis. The sequence goes on from CM065724.1 coordinate 79,409,679, forward strand.
TTGCCCCCTTCATACCTCCACCCCGTCCCTTGCCCACCTTATACCTCCATGGCGCGTCCTCTTGCCCATTCATACCTCCAAGTCCGCTCCTGTGCCCCCTTCATACCGTCCATCGCCGTCGCTTGCCCCTGGTCATACCTGCATGCCGTCCTCTTGGCCCCTTCATAACCTCCATCGTCGTCTCCTTGCCCCTCATACCTCCATGCCGTCTCCTGCCCCCTTCATACTAGCCGCTTCTTGCCCTTCATACCTCAGGCTCCTCTTCGCCCCTTCATCCTCCATGACCGTCCCGTTGCCCTTCATACCTCCATTGGCCGTCTCCTTGCCCCCTTCATACCTCCAATGCCGTCTCCTTGCCCCCTTCATACCTCCATTGCCGTCTCCTTGCCCTCCTTCATACCTCCATTGCCGTCTCCTTGCCCCCTTCATACCTCCATTGCCGTCTCCTTGCCCCCTTCATACCTCCATTGCCGTCTCCTTGCCCCCTTCATACCTCCATCGCCGTCTCCTTGCCCCCTTCATACCTCCATCGCCGTCTCCTTACCCCCTTTCCACCCCGGGATTAGAGAACCACAAACACTGAAGTGTGACAAACTGTTCCAATCCTCACATTCCTACCTCTGTCGCCCGAGCTGGGATGAGCAAGACGAAAAGAAAAAGATACACCAGAAGGTGCGGGTGGGACCCAGAGAAGAACTGTCCTCAACTGCCGAACAAACCAGCTGGGAGCAATCCTGCACCACGCTTGGAAGCCTGTGCAGTGTTCACAATAGGGTGCAGGCACGCACAGGGCATTCCCATTAAGACGTCAAGGGACATACCTGCTCCCTGGCAGATGCCGTTGTGTGATGGCCACTGGATGTGGTACGACAGAACCTCCACGAGAGCGTTCCCATGGGTGTACCATGGCGCTCCCATGGGATGAGCAACCAGTATTCCGTTACAAGAGAACCAATAGCAGGCCTTGCACGATCTGAATCCTTTTTTTCTGTTTTTTCCTTTCCTTTTTGTACTCCCAGTTCTTATACAACAGGGAGTACTTTACAAGTGGAACGAAGAAATGCTGTCTGTCTGTCTGTCTGTCTGTGTGTCTGTCCATGGTCAAAATGTGTTCCATTCGCTCCAGACAAAACTTCTGGGTCAATCTTTCTGAAAATTTGTAGGTATGTTCATTATGGGGTCACGAATGATGCCCGATGTTTTATTTCATCAGAATAGCCGTTACAAATGGCTATAAATGATAATTTTAAAAAATCAAGTCTGATAAGGGAAATAACCACCGCACTGTCGAGTTTTTTTTCTTCCACTAACTGGAAGTTGTCTCCCCTCTTTGTACTGGGAGTACGTTTATATGCTTTGCGTCTTGTTTTTTCTTTGGTGGGTAAGGAGGTTGTACTACATTTTCAATCATTAAGCCTTTTCCGTGCAAAGGGAAACCAACCAACCAACCAACAAACAAAGAAAATGAAACAAATCGGCGGAAAAGTAATGTCACGTCGCAGACAGTGGCGGCAGAGTGCTGCACCCAGTGTTTTGTCTTGTTTGTTTTGTGTGTGTTTTTTACTTCAGCCAGTGACGCAGTCGCTGAGTGCAGGGTTGTGCCTGCGTCATATCCGGTTGATCCGGTGACGTGGCAATGACCTCGGCTACGCTGGTTTTGACCATTACAAGTATTAATTCTCCCACACTGGTTTTAACATGTTGTCACTGTTGTTGCTGTTGTTGTTTTGTGTGTGTGTGAGCGCGAACTAATATCTGTGTTGTTGGTATTTTCTCAGAGGGGCATTAAAAAAAAAAGGGGGGGGGGATGTGGGGGAAGGGGGGGGGGGGGGGGTTCTTGTGGAGAACACACTGGCCTATGAAGTGAGAACTCGGGTTCCAGGTTCGCATTTTGCGTGGGAAGGGTGGTGTAATGAATGTTCTGTTCAATTAGTGATATTACACAGATAGATGGTGGTGTTCATACCTGTTGCCACACCTGGAATGGTGGGGTGAGGCTGTAGATAGACGGTGGTGTTCTCCATGTTGCCACACCTGGAATGGTGGGGTGAGGCTGTAGATAGATGGTGGTGTTCATACCTGTTGCCACACCTGGAATAGTGGGGTGAGGCTGTAGATAGATGGTGGTGTTCTCCATGTTGCCACACCTGGAATGGTGGGGTGAGGCTGTAGTTAGATGGTGGTGTTCTCCTCCATGTTGCCACACCTGGAATGGTGGGATGAGGCTGTAGATAGATGGTGGTGTTCTCCTCCATGTTGCCACACCTGGAATGGTGGGGTGAGGCTGTAGTTAGATGGTGGTGTTCTCCTCCATGTTGCCACACCTGGAATGGTGGGATGAGGCTGTAGATAGATGGTGGTGTTCTCCTCCATGTTGCCACACCTGGAATGGTGGGGTGAGGCTGTAGTTAGATGGTGGTTCTCCTCCATGTTGCCACACCTGGAATGGTGGGATGAGGCTGTAGATAGATGGTGGTGTTCTCCATGTTGCCACACCTGGAATGGTGGGGTGAGGCTGTAGTTAGTTGGTGGTGTTCTCCTCCATGTTGCCACACCTGGAATGGTGGGGTGAGGCTGTAGATAGATGGTGGTGTTCTCCATGTTGCCACACCTGGAATGGTGGGATGAGGCTGTAGATAGATTGTGGTGTTCTCCTCCATGTTGCCACACCTGGAATAGTGGGATGAGGCTGTGGTCTTTCGGATGAGATGCATCAAGCACTTGCAGTGGATCGGAGAATCTATGACAAGAAGCTGTTCCATGCACAGTTCTGTTAAACGCACGCGCCTCGCACGCACGCACACACACACACACACACACACACACACACACACACACACACACACACACACATTTACGTACTAACTTACTTCGATTGGTCAACCATAACGCACATCAATGAAAAAAAATGAGAAAATTGGGCGCTCCGGACCATGACAACTCGCTGTCCCCGTGAAGAGCAGTCTGACCATCACACAGACACACATTCCTTGTGGTCAGCCGTTCATACAGGACCACACCATTGAATACAATACAACTCGACACAGTACAAAACCACTGAGTATAACGTAGGACAGTTCAACACAAAAAAGTTCAGTACAGAACAGTACCTGTTCAATATAACAACGCCATTGGACATAGTGCAGCGCTGTGAACAAAACAGAATACAATGCCGCCCACACGAAGGTCATTGTGTTGTGCTGTGCGTCTGTGATACATGCCGCCCACACGAAGGTCATGTGTGTGCTGTCGTCTGTGTTACAATCCGCCAACACCAAGTTGATTGTGTTGTCCTGTACGTCTGTGTTACAATACCGCCACACAAATGATTGTGTTGTGCTGTACGTCTGTGTACACCGCCCACACCAAGTTGATTGTGTTGTGCTGTACGTCTGTGTTACAATGCCGCCCAACCAAGTTCACTGTGTTGTGCTGTACGTCTGTGTTACAATGCCGCCCACAGCAGTTGATTGTGCTGTGCTGTACGTCTGTGTACAATACCGCCACAGCAAGTTGATGTTTGTGCTGTACGTCTGGTTACAATACCGCCCACACCAAGTTGATTGTGCTGTCTGTACGTCTGTGTTACAATGCCGCCCACACCAAGTTGATTGTGCTGTGCTGTACGTCTGTGTTACAATGCCGCCCACAGCAAGTGAGGTGTTGTGCTGTACGTCTGTGTTACACCGCCCACACCAAGTTGATTGTGTTGTGCTGTACGTCTGTTTACAATACCGCCCACACAAGTTCACTCTGTTGTGCTGTACGTCTGTGTTACACCGCCACACCAGTTCACTGTGTTGTGCTGTACGTCTGTGTTACAATACCGCCCACACCAAGTTGATTGTGTTGTGCTGTACGTCTGTGTTACATCCGCCCACAGCAAGTTATTGTGTTGTGCTGTACGTCTGTGTTACAATACCGCCCACAGCAAGTTGATTGTGCTGTGCTGTACGTCTGTGTTACAATACCGCCCACAGCAAGTTGATTGGCTGTGCTGTACGTCTGTGTTACAATACCGCCCACACCAAGTTGATTGTGTTGTGCTGTACGTCTGTGTTACAATGCGCCCACAGCAAGTTGATTGTGTTGTGCTGTACGTCTGTGTTACAATACCGCCCACAGCAAGTTGATTGTGCTGTGCTGTACGTCTGTGTTACAATACCGCCCACAGCAAGTTGATTGTGTGTGCTGTACGTCTGTGTTACAATGCCGCCCACACCAAGTTCACTGTGTTGTGCTGTACGTCTGTGTTACAATGCCGCCAACACCAAGTTGATTGTGTTGTGCTGTACGTCTGTGTTACAATGCCGCCCACACCAAGTTGATTGTGTTGTGCTGTACGTCTGTGTTACAATGCCGCCCACACCAAGTTGATTGTGTTGTGCTGTACGTCTGTGTTACAATGCCGCCCACACAAGTTGATTGTGTTGTGCTGTACGTCTGTGTTACAATGCCGCCCACACCAAGTTGATTGTGCTGTGCTGTACGTCTGTGTTACAATGCCGCCCACACCAATTGATTGTGCTGTGCTGTACGTCTGTGTTACAATGCCGCCCACACCAAGTTCACTTGTTGTGCTGTACGTCTGTGTTACAATGCCGCCCACACCAAGTTCACTCTGTTGTGCTGTACGTCTGTGTTACAATGCCGCCCAAACCAAGTTCACTGTGTTGTACTGTACGTGTGTTATTCAGGGCCACGGTGATCGAACATTCCGACGTGTGGTACAGGGACGAGGGCGATCTGACCAAAGTCATCTGCATGGAGTGTGAGTACTTCTTCCTACTGCTTGCTTGGCTTCTGTGTCTGTCGCCATGGCCTCTGTCTGTCTGTCTGTGTGCCTGTCTGTCTGTCATTGTCTCTGTCTGTCTCTCAGACTTTGTGTCTCTGTCTCTGTCACTTTCTCTCTCCCCCTCTCTCTCCTTTTTCTCTCTCCCGTGTGTGTCTGTCTGTCCGTCTCTCTCTGTCTCTCCGACTCTGTCTCGCTGTCTCTGTCTCGTCTGTCTGTCTGTCTGCCCTGTCTCTCTCTCTCTCTCTCTCTCTCTCTCTCTCTCTCTCTCTCTCTCTCTCTCTCTCTCTCCCGTGTGTGTGTTTGTGTGTGTGTGTGTGTGTGTGAGAGTGAGGAGAGAGAGAGAGAGGAGGAGAGAGGAGAGAGAGAGAGAGAGAGAATATAATTGTGTTCGTGAGAGGGAGTGTGTGTCGGTGTATTCTCTCTCTCTCTCTCCTCTCTCTCTCTCTCTCTCTCTCTCTCCCCCCCCCCCCCCCCCCCCCCCCCGCGCATGTGTGTGTGTACGTGTGTGTGTGCGCGCGCGCCGCGCCATAAACATGTAGGTGGATGAATAGTTTTACACTCACAGTCTTTCCCGATAATCGACTTTTTAGAGGAAATCAACCAAATCGGTGTCACAGGTCCCTTCGAAAGAAAACAAAATATCCACTGATTTCCTGCTGGTTACTATAGCCCTAGTTTTCGGATCTGTCGCAGCGGGAAGTTTCCTGGTAGAGGGAATAGTTTGGACGCGGCCGCTGGCGGCAGTGTCGGTATGTCTGTTGCTCAATCGCCCACCTGTCCGGACCACGTGACTGACGCCGTCCACAGGTCGTGGTGGTCATTGACGTGGACAGTGGGACCTGTTCGGTGAGACCTGTTCAGTGGGACCTGTTCAACAGTGTCTGCTCTATGCAGATATGGGCGGAGACGGTAATACTCTGGAACATGTATGGCATCATCGTATAGAGAAAAAGAGCAGGCAACAATAGAGGAATTTCTTCCAGATCAAAACCATTCCCCACCACATTCTGTTATTCACGTAGAAAAACGCACACATGATTTTATTTGTTGTTGTTTTTTCACTTAAAATCAAATCAATGTTTGAACGAGTTTGTTACTGTTGTTGTTGTTGGGGGCCGGAATAGCTCAGTTGGTAGAGCGCCGGACTCGTGATCCTGAGGTTACGGGTTCGAATTTCGGTACAGGGGGATTTTTCCCTCGGAGTTAACATTGGTTCTGACTCCATTCCCATACAGTCCTTCGAATGAGACTATAAACCGAGGTTCCGTGTGTGAACGCACGCATAACATCTTGCACACACGTAAAATCCCATCACCAACTTTCGGAAGAGAAGGCCAGTTTGGCCGTTGGTATGGATGACACGTTACACATAGCATGCACCCTGCGTGAGAAATTGAAAGAATGGAGGAAGCAAGGATATTGAGTGAACGATATTGGACGATATTGACTGTATGACACGGGAAACGACTGAATGAAGCGCCAGCTGGCAGCTCTTCAGTCGGCACTATCCAGGTAGGCAGCCCGTTGTATAAACGAGTGTGGATTGTAAAGCGCTTAGAGCTTGGTCTCTAGCCGAGAATAGGCGCTATATAAGTATTCATTATTATTATTATTACTTAGAGAGGCGAATGTGTATCAGGTTGAATGAAATTGTGGCTTCTTTTTGGGATAGCTGATGGTAAAATATCCATTATCGTACACCACACTCTTTGTCACCAAACAGCCGTCACCAGGGAGTAGCGGCCAGGGTACGTGCCCGTACCCGGCAAGAAGATGGCGTTTGATAACTGAAATGAAACGTTGTCTGCCAACGGATTGTTTTGGCTTGTCGCCTAGACAAAAAAGGAAAAAAAAAATTATCGTTTGTTTCAGGTTAAGCAAAATCCGCACTCGAAACTTCGTAGGTGTGAATAGAAACTTCACAGATGTGACTAGAACTCGCAGTGTGACTAAAACTTCGCAGGTAGTGACTAGAAAGTTAATAGGTATGAACAGAAACCTCGCAGGTGTGAATAGCAACTTCGCAGGTGTGAATAGAAACTTAGTAGGTATGAATAGAAACTTCGTAGGTATGACTAGAAACTTAGCAGGTGTGAATAGAAACTTAATAGGTATGAATAGAAACTTAATAGGTATGACTAAAACTTCGCAGTGTAATAGAAACTTAATAGGTATGATAGAAACTAATGGTAGACTAACTTGCAGGTGTGAACAGAAACTTCGTCAGGGTATGACTAGAAACTTGGCAGCTATGACTAGAAACTTGGCGCTCAGGTATGACTAGAAACTTGGCAGGTGTGAACAGAACGCGAAGGTGCTAATGCATGCCTTCCTTTCACATTTATGCCGACGAGAAAATTCTGTTTGTTGGTTTGTTTGTTGGGTATTTTTTTTCTTATTCTTTCATTTGTTTTCTCTCACATGGATATATGGATACATAAGGAGAATATAAACGATGGATCTGAAACCTTTTTTTTTTTTTTTTTTTTTTTTTTTTTTTTTTTGACTGGTATTTTTGGTGTTATGACCTGTGGCCATGTGGTTGGTATTGCAGTATTGGAGGTTACTTCCCCTGAGGTGAATGCCACGTTTGAGGACCTGCCTTCCGCCAGTAATGGTCAGTGGATCGGTTGGTCACTCCACCCTGACGTTGTCGTGTTTACCTGCATGCTGTAGCCAGTTAACGTTTAACGTGACCCCTAGTCCATTCTGTTGTCGTCTGTGTCTGTGTGTGGGCGCGTTCGTGCGCGCGCATGCGTGTGTGTATGTGTGTGAACGCGCGCCTCTGTCTGTGTGTGTGTGTGTGTGTGTGTGTGTGTGTGTGTGTGTGTGTGTGTGTGTTGAACACGCGCCTGTGTCTGTGTGATTGTGTGAGATAGAGAAAAAAGTGAGAGAGAGAGAGAGATAGTGAGTGTGTATGTGTGTGTGCGCGCGCGCGTGTGTATGTGTGTGTGTGTGTGCGTGCGCGCGCGCACGCGGTCGTGTGTGTGGTCTTGCCATGCATTTCTACGTGTCTGTAACCACTGAGCTTGACATTAATCCGAGAAGCGTTTCATCATTTTGACTCTGTCGAGCTGCCATAGCTGACAAGCGTGCCACGTAAATCGTGATGTCAAGAGTTAACTCTATTAACCCGAGCTGCTGTTCTTAATAAACCGGTTCTTTTGTATCCGTCTGACCCGTAGCGTTTGCAAATAACTCGGTCACCGTGTTGTGGTAGATGATTATTAATCGCTGGATTTAACCTTTTCCGTGTTTTTGTTCCTTAGTTTGTCGTGTTATTGGTTTTTGTGGTTTTGTAACGCATCTTTTTTTATTTATTTTTTTAAACAGAGTTTCGGTGTGTGTCCTTTCCTGTTCCTCTAGATAGCCATTCTCCCCCCCCCCCCCTACCCCAGACCTGTTTTTTCTTTGAGTCTCGGCATGTCCACCTATCTTTCTGTCTGTCTGTTTCTGGCTGTCTCCTGTCAGTCTGTCTGTCACTCTCTCTCCACCTCTCCTCCTGTTTCTCTCTCCACTCCTTCCTCCCTGTCACACACACAAATGCACGCATACACACACACACACACACCACACACACACACACACACACACACACACACACACACACACACACACACATCTCACCTATGTATTACCTCTTTCTCTCTCTAACCTGTCACCTCTCTCTCTCAACAACCCACCATACACCACCACCTACCCACACCGCACCCTCTCCACCCCTCTCTCTCTCTCTCTCTCTCCCTCCCTCCCTCCCTCCTTCCCTCCCTCCCTTCCTCCCTCAAGGCATGACTTGATTGTATTGTATTTGCTGTCATAAACAAACTCACTTAATTCTACATGCACTGTGCGCTTTCTGTCGCTATCGTCATCGCCGCCGCTGTCT
>CM065724.1:79420859-79430859 GCA_033310375.1 Conus canariensis
CGCTCTAGCGTGCGCATATGTGTCCGTGGAGGCGCGCGCACGGTTCTGTTGTTGTTTCATATTTTTTATACGTTTTTCACAGGAAATTTCATGTCTCTTGCCCTCCTCGTTTCGTCACTTTCTGGCACAGTTTCTGCGGCCAGTTGATGCTGATTCTGATTTTTGTCCCATCGAAGGAGATTCCATGCTCCTACACTCCGATGTAGATTCTAATTCCAACGTCTTTTGGTGTTGGTTCTACCTCACATGTCTTTCGAAGTAGGTTCTGCTTCCTGTCCCTTTCTATGTTCATTCTGCTTCCTGTGTCCCTCCATGTTCATTCTGCTTCCTGTGTCCCTCCATCTTCATTCTGCTTCCTGTGTTCCATGTTCATTCTGCTTCCTGTGTTCCATGTTCATTCTCCTTCCTGTGTCCTCCATGTTCATTCTGCTTCCTGTGTTCCTCCATGTTCATTCTGCTTCCTGTGTTCCTCCATGTTCATTCTGCTTCCTGTGTTCCATGTTCATTCTCCTTCCTGTGTTCCTCCATGTTCATTCTGCTTCCTGTGTTCCATGTTCATTCTGCTTCCTGTGTTCCATGTTCATTCTCCTTCCTGTGTCCCTCCATGTTCATTCTGCTTCCTGTGTCCCTCCATGTTCATTCTGCTTCCTGTGTCCCTCCATGTTCATTCTGCTTCCTGTGTCCTTCCATGTTCATTCTGCTTCCTGTGTCCCTCCATGTTCATTCTGCTTCCTGTGTTCCTCCATGTTCATTCTGCTTCCTGTGTCCTTCCATGTTCATTCTGCTTCCTGTGTCCCTCCATGTTCATTCTGCTTCCTGTGTCCCTCCATGTTCATTCTGCTTCCTGTGTCCCTCCATGTTCATTCTGCTTCCTGTGTCCTCCATGTTCATTCTGCTTCCTGTGTCCCACCATGTTCATTCTGCTTCCTGTGTCCTCCATGTTCATTCTGCTTCCTGTGTTCCTCCATGTTCATTCTGCTTCCTGTGTCCCTCCATGTTCATTCTGCTTCCTGTGTCCCTCCATGTTCATTCTGCTTCCTGTGTTCCATGTTCATTCTGCTTCCTGTGTTCCATGTTCATTCTCCTTCCTGTGTTTCATGTTCATTCTGCTTCCTGTGTTCCTCCATGTTCATTCTGCTTCCTGTGTCCCTCCATGTTCATTCTGCTTCCTGTGTTCCATGTTCATTCTGCTTCCTGTGTCCCTCCATGTTCATTCTCCTTCCTGTGTTCCATGTTCATTCTGCTTCCTGTGTTCCATGTTCATTCTGCTTCCTGTGTCCTCCATGTTCATTCTGCTTCCTGTGTCCCTCCATGTTCATTCTCCTTCCTGTGTTCCATGTTCATTCTGCTTCCTGTGTCCCTCCATGTTCATTCTGCTTCCTGTGTCCCTCCATGTTCATTCTCCTTCCTGTGTTCCATGTTCATTCTCCTTCCTGTGTCCCCCATGTTCATTCTGCTTCCTATTCCCTTCCATGTTCATTCTGCTTCCTGTGTCCCTCCATGTTCATTCTGCTTCCTGTTGTCCCTCCATGTTCATTCTGCTTCCTGTGTCCTCCATGTTCATTCTGCTTCCTGTGTCCCTCCATGTTCATTCTGCTTCCTGTGTCCCTCCATGTTCATTCTCCTTCCTGTGTTCCTCCATGTTCATTCTGCTTCCTGTGTTCCATGTTCATTCTCCTTCCTGTGTTCCTCCATGTTCATTCTGCTTCCTGTGTCCCTCCATGTTCATTCTGCTTCCTGTGTCCCTCCATGTTCATTCTGCTTCCTGTGTTCCATGTTCATTCTCCTTCCTGTGTTCCATGTTCATTCTCCTTCCTGTGTTCCATGTTCATTCTCCTTCCTGTGTTCCATGTTCATTCTGCTTCCTGTGTTCCATGTTCATTCTGCTTCCTATTCCCTTCCATGTTCATTCTGCTTCCTGTGTCCTCCATGTTCATTCTGCTTCCTGTGTTCCATGTTCATTCTCCTTCCTGTGTTCCATGTTCATTCTCCTTCCTGTGTTCCATGTTCATTCTCCTTCCTGTGTTCCATGTTCATTCTCCTTCCTGTGTTCCATGTTCATTCTGCTTCCATTTCCCTTCCATGTTCATTCTGCTTCCTGTGTTCCTCCATGTTCATTCTGCTTCCTGTGTCCCTCCATGTTCATTCTGCTTCCTGTGTCCCTCCATGTTCATTCTGCTTCCTGTGTCCCTCCATGTTCATTCTGCTTCCTGTGTTCCTCCCATGTCCACTCTCCTCCCTGTTCCCTTCCATGTTTATTCTGTTTACTGTGTTCCTCCGTGTCCATTCTACTTTTATTTCCCTTCCATGTTAATTCTGCTTCCTATTCCCTTCCATGTTCATTCTGCTTCCTGTGTCCCTCCATGTTCATTCTCCTTCCTATTTACTTCCATGTTCATTCTGCTTCCTGTGTCCCTCCATGTTCATTCTCCTTCCTATTTACTTCCATGTTCATTCTGCTTCCTGTGTCCCTCCATGTTCATTCTGCTTCCTGTGTCCCCCATGTTCATTCTGCTTCCTGTTTCTTTCCATCTTCATTCTGCTTCCTGTTTCTTTCCATCTTCATTCTGCTTCCTGTTTCTTTCCATGTTCATTCTGCTTCCTGTTCTCTTCCATGTTCATTCTGCTTCCTGTTCTCTTCCATGTTCATTCTGCTTCCTGTTCTCTTCCATGTTCATTCTGCTTCCTGTGTCCTCCATGTTCATTCTGCTTCCTGTGTCCCTCCATGTTCATTCTGCTTCCTGTGTCCTCCATGTTCATTCTGCTTCCTGTGTCCTCCATGTTCATTCTGCTTCCTGTGTCCCTCCATGTTCATTCTGCTTCCTGTGTCCTCCATGTTCATTCTGCTTCCTGTGTCCCTCCATGTTCATTCTGCTTCCTGTGTCCTCCATGTTCATTCTGCTTCCTGTGTCCTCCATGTTCATTCTGCTTCCTGTGTCCCTCCATGTTCATTCTGCTTCCTGTGTCCCTCCATCTTCATTCTGCTTCCTGTGTCCCTCCATGTTCATTCTGCTTCCTGTGTCCCTCCATGTTCATTCTGCTTCCTGTGTCCTCCATGTTCATTCTGCTTCCTGTGTCCTCCATGTTCATTCTGCTTCCTGTGTCCCTCCATGTTCATTCTGCTTCCTGTGTCCCTCCATGTTCATTCTGCTTCCTGTGTCCCTCCATGTTCATTCTGCTTCCTGTGTCCCTCCATGTTCATTCTGCTTCCTGTGTCCCTCCATGTTCATTCTGCTTCCTGTGTTCCATCTTCATTCTGCTTTCTGTTTCTTTCCATCTTCATTCTGCTTTCTGTTTCTTTCCATCGTCATTCTGCTTTCTGTTTCTTTCCATCTTCATTTCTGCTTTCTGTTTCTTTCCATCGTCATTCTGATTTCCATTTTCTTCCATTCTTTCACTCTACTTCCTGTTCCTTTCTATGTTCATGCTACTTGCTGTTTCTTTTCATGTTTATATTACTCCCTGTACGCGTGCCTTAGAGATTCTATGTCCAGTGCCCTTCGATGTAAATGTTGCGTCCTTTATCATTTAAGCAGATTCCAGCTGTGGGAATCGTTCGGACATTATGTTCAATCAATATCAAAATTAATTATTTTTATATGTCTTTCGGACAATTTTTGTTGAAGTTCTACATATGCCCACGACACTCACGAAAAATTTGGTCAATGCTGTAATCGCCGATTGCAAAGAAAATTCCTCTCCCACATATCACACACACACACACACACACACACACACACACACACACACACACACACACACACACACACACACACCGCAGTGGTTTATGTTGGCTTGTCTACCCTCGTTGTGTCAAGGGGTGGTCTGTTGTGTGGGGTCGGCCGTGAAACCTTTTGCATCCAAACAGTATGTCAGGGAGGAGGGCGAAAGAAGAGCGGAGGCAGGTGGGATGTAGCAAAGAGTGACGGGAGTGGGGCAGGGGGTGTAGAGAGGGTGTGAGGAAGCCGGGAGCAAAGAGTGGGGAAATCGTCAGTCTCCCAAAGAGTTCAAGAGCTGTGCGTTTTCATCTCAGTATGGTGGAGAGCGTGACATGAATTGTAACCCTTCCCCTCATCTCTGTGATTGGAGGCCAGAATAGCTCAGCTGGTAGAGCGCCGGACTCATGATCCTGGGGTTGCGGGTTCGCATTTTGGTACAGGGGGATTTTTCCCTCAGAGTTAACATTGGTTCTGACTCCATTCCCCATACAGTCCTTCGAATGAGACTATAAACCGAGGTTCCGTGTGTGAACGCACGCACAACATCTTGCAGACACGTAAAATCCCATCACCAACTTTCGGAAGAGAAGGCCAATTTGGCCGTTGGTATGGATGACACATTACACATAGCATGCCCCTTCCCCGAAGATGGAGTATGGCTGCCTTAATGGCGGGATAAAAAACGGTCATACACACAAAACTCCACTGCCTGTCTATACAGGCAGTGTCCGCAGGAGTATCAGCCTGCGTACGCAGAAAGAAAGAAAAAAATCTGTGTGATTGTTTGCTAAAGTAGAGGATTTTCTCTCTCTCTCTCTCTCTCTCTCTCTCTCTCTCTTCTCTCTCTCTCTCTCTCTCTCTCTCTTCTCGTCTACCCCTCTCTCTCTCTTTCTCTCTCTCTCTCTCTCTCTCTCTCTCTCTCTCTTCTCTCTCTCTCTCTCTCTCTCTTCTGCTCTTTCTCAGTGTCTCCTTCTCTGTACCTTTTTCTCTGAATGTCTGCCTGTCTGTCCACATGTCTGTGAGGGATGGGGTGACGCACTGGACAAAGCTGTCGTTCTCAACAGCAGGGGAAAAGGCACGTTCGGTCGTTCTTACCAGATCGGCGCCCTGATCTGAAGCGCGGCCCCCGTCAACCCAACTGTCAGGGGATAGTTGTCCTTCTCGAGGGACATGGGGGGTAAAGCAGAACAGAGAGGAGACAGGCCCCGCCATCATATTGCGGAGGATCCAACATGAAGATTACCATGGTGTCATCGCAGACTGTGCCTACCTGGTCGTGGACCTGATATGAAGCGGTAGGCCGTCATAGTTGTTTTCAGTTGTTGTTTTTTTTTACAGCATTTTCCCTTTGAAAATTCAAAACCTGTTGCTTTCATTTCCGTGCCACTTCCTAACTTGAGTAGCTTCTGAGACAGCGACATGAAGGTGATGGATGGTGAGGACGGTGTCCTCCGTAGAGTAGCTTCTGAGACAGCGACATGGAGGTGATGGATGGTGAGGACAGTGTCCTCCGTAGAGCAGCTTCTGAGACAGCGAAATGAAGGTGATGGATGGTGAGGACGGTGTCCTCCGTAGAGCAGCTTCTGAGACAGCGACATGAAGGTGATGGATGGTGAGGACAGTGTCCTCCGTAGAGCAGCTTCTGAGACAGCGACATGAAGGTGACGGATGGTGAGGACAGTGTCCTCCGTAGAGCAGCTTCTGAGACAGCGACATGAAGGTGATGGATGGTGAGTACGGTGTCCTTCGTAGAGTAGCTTCTGAGACAGCGACATGGAAGTGATGGATGGTGAGGATGGTGTCCTCCGTAGCAGATCTGGAATCTGAGACAGCGACATGGAAGTGATGGATGGTGAGGATGGTGTCCTCCGTAGCAGATCTGGAATCTGAGACAGCGACATGGAAGTGATGGATGGTGAGGATGGTGTCCTCCGTAGCAGATCTGGAATCTGAGACAGCGACATGGAAGTGATGGATGGTGAGGATGGTGTCCTCCGTAGCAGATCTGGAATCTGAGACAGCGACATGGAAGTGATGGATGGTGAGGATGGTGTCTGGAATCTGAGACAGCGACATGGAAGTGATAGGTGGTGAGGATGGTGTCCTCCGTAGCAGATCTGGAATCTGAGACAGCGACATGGAAGTGATGGATGGTGAGGATGGTGTCCTCCGTAGCAGATCTGGAATCTGAGACAGCGACATGGAAGTGATGGATGGTGAGGATGGTGTCCTCCGTAGCAGATCTGGAATCTGAGATAGTGACATGGAAGTGATGGATGGTGAGGACGGTGTCCTCCGTAGCAGATCTGGAATCTGAGATAGCGACATGGAAGTGATGGATGGTGAGGACGGTGTCCTCCGTAGCAGATCTGGAATCTGAGACAGCGACATGGAAGTGATGGATGGTGAGGACGGTGTCCTCCGTAGCAGATCTGGAATCTGAGACAGCGACATGGAAGTGATGGATGGTGAGGACGGTGTCCTCCGTAGCAGATCTGGAATCTGAGACAGCGACATGGAAGTGATGGATGGTGAGGACGGTGTCCTCCGTAGCAGATCTGGAATCTGAGACAGCGACATGGAAGTGATGGATGGTGAGGACGGTGTCCTCCGTAGCAGATCTGGAATCTGAGACAGCGACATGGAAGTGATGGATGGTGAGGACGGTGTCCTCCGTAGCAGATCTGGAAAGAAGAACCCAGGCCATGAAAAGGAGACGTGTGATCGCTGATAGACCAGACATACTGATCACATTATCATCAGCAACTGCGCCACAACATCAAGATAGACCAGACATACTGATCACATTATCATCAGCAACTGCGCCACAACATCAAGATTGACCAGACATACTGATCACATTATCATCAGCAACTGCGCCACAACATCAAGATATACCAGACATACTGATCACATTATCATCAGCAACACGCCACAACATCAAGATTGACCAGACCTACTGATCACATTATCATCAGCAACTGCGCCACAACATCAAGATATACCAGACATACTGATCACATTATCATCAGCAACTGCGCCACAACATCAAGATATACCAGACCTACTGATCACATTATCATCAGCAACTGCGCCACAACATCAAGATATACCAGACATACTGATCACATTATCATCAGCAACTGCGCCACAACATCAAGATAGACCAGACATACTGATCACATTATCATCAGCAACACGCCACAACATCAAGATTTACCAGACATACTGATCACATTATCATCAGCAACTGCGCCACAGCATCAAGATATACCAGACCTACTGATCACATTATCATCAGC
Source organism: Conus canariensis (assembly GCA_033310375.1). NCBI lineage: Eukaryota > Metazoa > Mollusca > Gastropoda > Neogastropoda > Conidae > Conus > Conus canariensis. Next base: position 79,427,881 of record CM065724.1, read on the forward strand.
AACTGCGCCACAACATCAAGATAGACCAGACATACTGATCACATTATCATAGCAACACACCACAACATCAAGATAGACCAGACATACTGATCACATTATCATCAGCAACTGCGCCACAACATCAAGATATACCAGACCTACTGATCACATTATCATCAGCAACTGCGCCACAACATCAAGATATACCAGACACACTGATCACATTATCATCAGCAACACGCCACATCAAGATATACTAGACATACTGATCACATAATCATCAGCAACACGCCACAACATCAAGATATACCAGACACACTGATCACATTATCATCAGCAACACGCCACATTAAGATATACCAGACCTACTGATCACATTATCCCTGAGCAACTGCGCCACAACATCAAGATATACCAGACATACTGATCACATTATCCATCAGCAACTGCGCCACAACATCAAGATATACCAGACATACTGATCACATTATCATCAGCAACACGCCACAACATCAAGATATGCCAGACATACTGATCACATTATCATCAGCAACACGCCACAACATCAAGATATACCAGACATACTGATCACAATATCATCAGCAACACGCCACAACGTCAAGATTTACCAGACATACTGATCACATTATCATCAGTAACTGTGCCACAACATCAAGAAGAATGTCGGACATGATGAGGATTTGTTGACATCGGTTAAAAAAAACACAAGAAGAGAAGACTACTTCGTTGTAGCCAAATGACGAGATCCAGTGGCCTTGTTCAAACAGTCCTCCAGAGAATGAAACAGCCCTCCAGGGAATGAAACAGCCCTCCAGAGAATGAAACAGCCCTCCAGAGAATGAAACAGCCCTCCAGAGAATGAAACAGTCCTCCAGAGAATGAAACAGCCCTCCAGGGGACGAAACAGTCCTCCAGGGGACGAAACAGTCCTCCAGAGAATGAAACAGTCCTCCAGGGGACGAAACAGTCCTCCAGGGGACGAAACAGTCCTCCAGAGAATGAAACAATCCTCCAGAGAATGAAACAGTCCTCCAGGGAATGAAACAGTTCTCCAGGGGACGAAACAGTTCTCCAGGGGACGAAACAGTCCTCCAGGGGACGAAACAGTCCTCCAGAGGAATGAAACAGTCCTCCAGAGAATGAAACAGTCCTCCAGGGAATGAAACAGTCCTCCAGGGAATGAAACAGTCCTCCAGAGAAAGAAAGTCCTCCAGGGGACGAAACAGTCCTCCAGGGGACGAAACAGTCCTCCAGGGGACGAAACAGTCCTCCAGGGGACGAAACAGTCCTCCAGAGAATGAAACAGTCCTCCAGAGAATGAAACAGTCCTCCAGGGAATGAAACAGTCCTCCAGAGAATGAAACAGTCCTCCAGAGAATGAAACAGTCCTCCAGTGAATGAAACAGTTCTCCAGGGGACGAAACAGTTCTCCAGGGGACGAAACAGTCCTCCAGGGGACGAAACAGTCCTCCAGAGGAATGAAACAGTCCTCCAGGGAACGAAACAGTCCTCCAGGGAACGAAACAGTCCTCCAGGGAACGAAACAGTCCTCCAGAGAAGAAACAGTCCTCCAGAGAACGAAACAGTCCTCCAGAGGACGAAACAGTCCTCCAGAGAATGAAACAGTCCTCCAGAGGACGAAACAGCCCTCCAGAGAATGAAACAGCCCTCCAGAGAATGAAACAGTCCTCCAGAAAATGAAACAGTCCTCCAGAGAATGAAACAGCCCTCCAGGGAATGGAACAGTCCAGGGAATTCTCGAGGGAGGGAGGCGGAGGGGAAAACTAAAAAAATTGGTTTGACAGCATTGCAGAATGGGCAGGGAATCATCTAAGTGGAGAAGCCTTACGAACAGTTCTTCAGTGCCTCGCCCCAGTCATTCTTCACGATATAAAGGGACAAAAAGAAGAAAAGGAGGAAGATATTTCAAATTCTACGCTTTTTTTATTGTTTTATTTTATTTTTCACTTTACAGTACATTTTTTTCTTTACATACTGATTAAAATATTTTGATCTTTACAATCGCTTTCACTCAGTCTCTGTCCGCTTGCGACATGGAAGTTGTGACAAAAATGTGTGCCGGTCTTGCTTCGTTCGTCACACGGCCGTTCTCTGTCCGTTCTTTGATTTGTTCTACTGCTTCCAGAATCGTCGGCAGCCATTGGAATTTCTCTGGATAAACAGTGCAGCCGACTAAACACTGTTTAAGATCACGTTAAACCAGTGTCACTCAGCACTTAAAGGAGCACAGACTTCCAGTCTCCATCGGTTCTGTAATCCCGCTACAGTGACGGAGCGTGACGTCACAGAGGGTGTGTGACGTAGGCTGACGTCGGAAGAGAAGCGACGGGAGTGGAAGAAGTGGCTGAGAGTGAAGTGGTCGGTGATAGAATTGGAACACCTCCCGCCCGCTCTCCCAGATAGGGTCAACTTGGTTCAGAGCTCCTTTGTTCGACTCTCTCTCCCTCCCAGACCCCCCCCTCCCCCCGCTCTCTCTCTCTCTCTCCTCCCTCTCTCTCTCTCTCTGTCTCTCTCTCTCTCCCCCCCTCCTCTCTCTCTCTCTCTCTCTCTCTCTCTTTCTCTCTCTCGCACACACACAGAGGTTTAAAAAACTTAGCCTGCAGAGTTTACAAACACAGTGATATGTTTGGGCCCTGGACATTGTTCAAAGAACAGGTCCCTCCCTTTCCGTTCTCTCGTCCACATTCCCTCCTGATTCTCTCCCTCTGCTACGCCTATCAAACGGTCCCTCTCCCGTCTCTCTCTCTCTCTCTCTCTCTCTCTCTCTCTCTCTGTCTCTCTCTCTCTCTCTCTCCTCTTTCTCTCTCTCTCTCTCTCTCTCTCTCTCTCTGTCTCTCTCTCTCTCGCTCTTTCTCTCTCTCTCCTCTCTCTCTCTCTCTCTCTCTCTCTCTCTCTCTCTCTCTCTCTCTCTCTCCTCTCTCACAAAAGAATTTGTTCCTCTGGTTCTTGACAAAAGTT
>CM065724.1:79433359-79435859 GCA_033310375.1 Conus canariensis
TCTTCCTCATCATCACTGTCATGATCATTATGACCCTCATTATCATAACCATTACCGTCAAAGACATTAACTTTTTTTTCCCTTGCACTTCCTCTTCATTTTTTTTTTTTAAGCAAGCTTTTTGTTATTGTTCTCTTTCCTTCTTTTTTTATATTATTTATATTTTCAGTGTTTTTTTCTTCTTTCTTTCTTTCTTTCTTTCTTTCGTTCTTTCGATCGTTCGTTCTTTATCTTTCCTTTCTTCCTTTTTTTCCTCTTTCCTTTCTTATCTTTCATTCTCCTACCCTGAACTCTCTCTTCCTCCACCTTCTCCTTCTCCCTCTCCTCCTCTCCTTCTTCTTTTTTCTCATTCTCCTTCTTCTCCTTTCACCTCCTCCTTATCTTTTTTCACCGCCTATATCTCCTTTTTTTCGTCCACGTCCTCCACCTTCTCCCTCTTTTCCTTCTTCTTTTTCTTCTTCTTCTCCTTCTTCTTCTTCTTCTTTTCTTCTTCTTCATCTCTTCTTCTCTTCTTCTTTTCTTCTTCTTTTTCTTCTTTTCTTCTTCTTTTCTTCTTCTCTTCTTCTTCTTCTTCTTCTTCTTCTTCTTCTTCTTCTTCTTCTCCTCCTTTTTCTTCTTCTTCTCTCTCTTCATCTTCTTCTTCTCTTCTTCTTTTCTTCTTCTTCTTCTTCTTCTTCTTCTTCTTCTTCTTCTTCTTCTTCTTCTTCTTCTCCTCCTTTTTCTCTTCCTCCTTCTCCATCTTTTTTCTTCTTCTCCCCTCCCTCCTCTTCCTTCCTTCCTCCTCCTCCACCACCATAACCTTCTTCTCTTTCTCCTCCTCCATCTTCTCCTCCTCTTCCTACATCTTCTCCTCCTCCTCCTCTTCCTCCTCATCCGCCTCCAACTCCTCATCCTCATGCTTCTTCTCCTCCTCATCCTCCTCCATCTCCTCCTCCTCCTCCTCGTCCTCCTCCTCCAACATCTTCTCCTCCTCCTCCTCTTCCTCCTCCTCCGCCTCCAGCTCCTCCTCCTCCAGCTCCTCCTTCTCCTGCTCCTCCTCCTCCTCCATTTTCTCCTGCTCCATCTCCTGCTCCATCTTCTTCTTCTCCTTCTCCAACTTAACTTCTTCTCCTCCTCCACCTTAACCTTCATCTCCTCCTCCTCCTCCATCTTCTTCTTCTCCTTCTCTTCCTCCTCCTCCTCCTTTTCCTCCTCCTCCTTCATCTTCTTCTTCTCCTCCTCCTCCTCTTCCTGCTCGTCCTCCTTCTTCCTCTCCTTCTCCTTCTTCGTCTTCTTCTTTCTAGATCAAAGGATCAGTATGAAAAGGACCCGGCAGGGGGTTTATGTACAGTGGCGCTGGACCGTGCTGACAGAGGGAGGCAGGTATCTGGATTGTTCCGATACCACCATGAAAAATGGACCCAAAAGGAGGGGGGGGGGGAGAGGTGGGTATTGATAGACAGAGATAAGAAGAGGGAGATGGGGGAGAGGAGGGGGAGGGGCGAGAGAGAGGAGGAAGCAGAGAGAGAGAGAGAGAGAGAGATTTGACAAACAGTTCAGGTGGAAGCACTGGTTGTCTGTCGTGGATTCACTGACTGGAAACGTACAAACGTTTTTTACTTTTTTTGTTTTGGTTTGTTGTTTTTTTGGTCTGCAACCAAAAGATATGCACTAGAAGATGCAGCTATACATGAACTACCATAGTGTGTGTGAGTGTGTGTGTGTGTGTGTGTGTGTGTGTGTGTGTGTGCGTGCGTGCGTGCGTGCGTGCGTGCGTGCGTGCGTGTGTGTGTGTGTGTGGTGTGTGTGTGTGTGTGTGTGTGTGTGTGTGTGTGTGTGTGTGTTTCTGTCGTCTTTTTGTTCACGATCTTTATCTCTTTCTTTCTGTGTTTACCTTCTTTCTTTTTTTTTCCTCTTCCTTCTCCTTCTTCTTTTTCTTCTTTTCTTTCCCTTTTTTTTTCTTCTTTTCCTTTTCTTCCTTTTCTTCGTCTTTTCCTTCTCTTCCTTCTTCTTCTTCTTCTTCTTCTTCTTCTTCTTCTTCTTCTTCTTCTTCTTCTTCTTCTTCCTCCTCCTCCTCCTCCTCCTCCTCCTCCGTCATAATCATCATATTCTTTTTCTCTTCTTCTTCTTCTTCTTCTTCCTTCTTCTTCCTCCTCCTCTTTTTTCTTCTTCTTCTTCTTCTTCTTCTTCTTCTTCTTCTTCTTCTTCTTCTTCTTCGATCAGAAGAGGATAAAACAAGAAAGAAAAATGGAAAGAAAGAAAAAGAAAAAAAAAGAAGAAAAATGACGTGTTTTTGTGTACAGTGGCGTGTGACGGAGCTGACAGAGGAATTGCGGTGTGTGGATTGTGCCGACACCACAATAAAAGATGAACCAAACCCACCGTGCCACGTCAGGCGCATTGTATGGAGGCAGAGACAGAGAGACAGACAGACAGAGAGTGACAGAGAGAGTATGAGAAAGAGACAGAAAGAAACATAGAGAGTAACAGAGAGAAGGAGAGAGAGAGAGACAGACAGACA
>CM065724.1:79440859-79453359 GCA_033310375.1 Conus canariensis
TGTTGGGGGTGGGGTGGGGGATAGCTTTTCCTAGGACTCCGTTCCAGTGTAGGTGTCGAGAATGTGGGAGAAACCAGTGTTAGGAGAGATGATAAAAGATGGCACACAAACCGAAACAGGGAACAAGTCTTCACGAATGAAGTTTTAGACGAGGGGCAGGTTGGTTTGTTTGTGATCGTCACCACCAAAGAGGGATAACTTTTCTCAGGTAAAAAAAAAATAACACCAGCCAAGAAGATGTGAAGTGGGAAGACATTGTCTGGAACCAGCTACAAAGAAAAGATGGTAAACTGGACAAGACAGAACTCAATGTCATTCCCGACTGAAGGCTAGATAACGAAGACAGGGAGCAACAGCAACAACAACAACAGCAACAACAACAACAACAACAACAGCAATGTTGAAGTTAGGCCAGAGGGAGAGGGTGAAAGAAAAAACAACAACAACAACACAACAGCAACAACAACAACAGCAACAACAACAACAGCAACAACAACAGCAACAGCAACAGCAACAACAACAACAACAATGTTGAAGTTAGGCCAGAGGGAGAGGGTGAAAGAAAAACAAACAACAACAACAACAACAGCAACAACAACAGCAAACAACAACAACAACAACAATGTTGAAGTTAGGCCAGAGGGAGAGGGTGAAAGAAAAAACAACAACAACAACAGCAACAACAACAACAACAACAACAACAACAGCAATGTTGAAGTTAGGCCAGAGGGAGAGGGTGAAAGTAAAAAACAACAACAACAGCAACAACAACAACAGCAACAACAACAACAGCAACAACAACAACAACAGCAACAACAACAGCAACAACAACAACAGCAACAACAACAACAACAACAGCAACAACAACAACAACAACAACAACAACACGAAAACGGACATAAAGGGAAAAGAAACCAACCACAAAATCACCATCGTAGAATGGAGTAATCTGTCTCGGATAAGCTGCCTGGGGGGGGGGGGGGGAGGAAGGAAGACAGGGATGGAATGGACAAGAAAACAAACACACACACAAATACCCAAAGAACAAAACCTTATAGCAACGTAAAGAAGGAAGGAAGGAAGGAAAGACAAGATAATAAACACACACACAAATACCCAAAGAACAAAACCTTATACCAACGTAAAGAAGGAAGGTAGGAAGGAAAGACAAGATAATAAACACACACACAAATACCCAAAGAACAAAACCTCATACCAACGTAAAGAAGGAAGGAAGGAAGGAAGGGAAGGACGAACAAGGAAATAAACACACACATGAATACCCCAAGAACAAAACCTCATACCAACGTAAAGAAGGAAGGAAGGAAGGAAAGACAGACAATAAAACAAACACACACACAAATACCCCAAGAACAAAACCTTGTACCAACGTAAAGAAGGAAGGAAGGAAGGAAGGAAAGACAGACAATAAAACAAACACACACACAAATACCCCAAGAACAAAACCTCATACCAACGTGAAGAAGGAAGGAAGGAAGGAAGGAAAGACAGACAATAAAACAAACACACACAACAAATACCCCAAGAACAAAACCTCATACCAACGTAAAGAAGGAAGGAAGGAAGGAAAGACAGACAATAAAACAAACACACACACAAATACCCCAAGAACAAAACCTTGTACCAACGTAAAGAAGGAAGGAAGGAAGGAAGGAAAGACAGACAATAAAACAAACACACACACAAATACCCCAAGAACAAAACCTTATAGCAACGTAAAGAAGGAAGGAAGGAAGGAAGGGAAAGACAGACAATAAAACAAACACACACACAAATACCCCAAGAACAAAACCTCATACCAACGTGAAGAAGGAAGGAAGGAAGGAAGGAAAGACAGACAACAAAACAAACACACACACAAATACCCCAAGAACAAAACCTCATACCAACGTAAAGAAGGAAGGAAGGAAGGAAAGACAGACAATAAAACAAACACACACACAAATACCCCAAGAACAAAACCTCATACCAACGTGAAGAAGGAAGGAAGGAAGGAAGGAAAGACAGACAATAAAACAAACACACACACAAATACCCCAAGAACAAAACCTCATACCAACGTAAAGAAGGAAGGAAGGAAGGAAAGACAGACAATAAAACAAACACACACACAAATACCCCAAGAACAAAACCTCGTACCAACGTGAAGAAGGAAGGTAGGAACGAAGGGAAAGACAAGATAACAAACACACACACAAATACCCCAAGAACAAAACCTCATACCAACGTGAAGAAGGAAGGAAGGAAGGAAGGAAGGGAAAGACAGACAATAAAACAAACACACACACAAATACCCCAAGAACAAAACCTTGTACCAACGTAAAGAAGGAAGGAAGGAAGGGAAAGACAGACAATAAAACAAACACACACACAAATACCCCAAGAACAAAACCTTGTACCAACGTAAAGAAGGAAGGAAGGAAGGAAGGGAAAGACAGACAATAAAACAAACACACACACAAATACCCCAAGAACAAAACCTCATACCAACGTAAAGAAGGAAGGAAGGAAGGGAAAGACAGACAATAAAACAAACACACACACAAATACCCCAAGAACAAAACCTCATACCAACGTAAAGAAGGAAGGTAGGAAGGGAAAGACAGACAATAAAACAAACACACACACAAATACCCCAAGAACAAAACCTCATACCAACGTAAAGAAGGAAGGAAGGAAGGGAAAGACAGACAATAAAACAAACACACACACAAATACCCCAAGAACAAAACCTTGTACCAACGTAAAGAAGGAAGGAAGGAAGGGAAAGACAAGATAACAAACACACACACAAATACCCAAAGAACAAAACCTCATACCAACGTAAAGAAGGAAGGAAGGAAAGACAAGATAATAAACACACACACAAATACCCAAAGAACAAAACCTCATACCAACGTAAAGAAGGAAGGAAGGAAGGAAGGGAAAGACAGACAAGAAAACAAACACACACACAAATACCCCAAGAACAAAACCTTGTACCAACGTAAAGAAGGAAGGAAGGAAGGGAAAGACAAGATAACAAACACACACACACACAAATACCCAAGAACAAAACCTTGTACCAACGTAAAGAAGGAAGGAAGGAAGGGAAAGACAGACAATAAAACAAACACACACACAAATACCCAAAGAACAAAACCTCATACCAACGTGAAGAAGGAAGGAAGGGAAAGACAGACAATAAAACAAACACACACACAAATACCCAAAGAACAAAACCTCATACCAACGTGAAGAAGGAAGGAAGGGAAAGACAGACAATAAAACAAACACACACACAAATACCCAAAGAACAAAACCTCATACCAACGTGAAGAAGGAAGGAAGGGAAAGACAGACAATTAAACAAACACACACACAAATACCCAAAGAACAAAACCTCATACCAACGTGAAGAAGGAAGGAAGGGAAAGACAAGATAACAAACACACACACAAATACCCAAAGAACAAAACCTTGTACCAACGTAAAGAAGGAAGGAAGGAAGGAAGGAAAGACAGACAATAAAACAAACACACACCAAATACCCCAAAGAACAAAACCTTGTACCAACGTGAAGAAGGAAGGAGGAAGGAGGGAAGGAAAGACAAGATAACACACACACACACCAAATACCCCAAGAACAAAACCTCATACCAACGTAAAGAAGGAAGGAAGGAAGGAAGGGAAGGAAAGACAAGATACCACACACACACACACAAATACCCAAAGAACAAAACCTTATACCAACGTAAAGAAGGAAGGAAGGAAGGGAAAGACAGACAAGATAACACAAACACACACAAACACCCAAAGACAAAACCTTATACCAACGTAAAGAAGGAAGGAAGGAAGGGAAAGACAGACAAGATAACACACACACACACACACAAATACCCAAAGAACAAACCTCATACCAACGTAAAGAAGGAAGGAAGGAAAGACAGACCAGATAACATACACACACAAATACCCCAAAGAACAAAACCTCATACCAACGTAAAGAAGGAAGGAAGGAAGGGAAAGACAGACAAGATAACAAAACACACACAAATACCCAAAGAACAAAACCTTATACCAACGTAAAGAAGGAAGGAAGGAAGGGAAAGAAGACAAGATAACACACACACACACACACAAATACCCAAAGAACAAACCTCATACCAACGTAAAGAAGGAAGGAAGGAAGGAAGGGAAAGACAGACAGATAACATACACACACAAATACCCAAAGAACAAAACCTCATACCAACGTAAAGAGAAGGAAGGAAGGGAAAGACAGACAAGATAACACAAACACACACAAATACCCAAAGAACAAAACCTTATACCAACGTAAAGAAGGAAGGAAGGAAGGGAAAGACAGACAAGATAACACACACACACACAAATACCCCAAAGAACAAAACCTCATACCAACGTAAAGAAGGAAGGAAGGAAGGAAGGAAGACAGACAAGATAACATACACACACAAATACCCCAAAGAACAAAACCTCATACCAACGTAAAGAAGGAAGGAAGGAAAGGAAAGACAGACAAGATAACACAAACACACACAAATACCCCAAAGAACAAAACCTTATACCAACGTAAAGAAGGAAGGAAGGAAGGAAAGACGACAGATAACACACACACACACACAAATACCCAAAGAACAAAACCTCATACCAACGTAACGAGGGAAGGAAGGAAGGAAGGGAAGACAGACAAGATAACACACACACACACAAATACCCAAAGAACAAAACCTTATACCGACGTAAAGAAGGAAGGAAGGGAAGACAGACAAGATAACACACACACACACAAATCCTCAAAGAACAAAACCTCATACCAACGTAACGAAGGAAGGAAGGAAGGAAGGGAAAGACAGACAAGATAACACACACACACACAAATACCCAAAGAACAAAACCTCATTCCAACGTAAAGAAGGAAGGAGGAAGGGAAGACAGACAAGATAACACACACACACACAAATACCCAAAGAACAAAACCTCATACCGACGTAACGCCAGGGAGAGGAGGAGGAACCCAGCAGAGACACGAAAAACCAGAAGGTAAAGTGAAGCGATAAAGGAAAAAAGGAACAAAAGAAAGAAAGAAAGAAACAACTCCAAGCCCCACGCCCCAGGAAGGGCGAAGAGGCACACAGGAGGCGCGAGCGGTGTCTAGGTCAGCCGGGACGATTGGCAGCCCAGACAAAAGGAACAGACTTAGTCAGTATACAGGTGCACAAGACAGGACACACTCCCTCGCCCCATCTCTCTCTTTCGTGTCGTTGTTAGTGCTGCTGCTGCTGGTAGTGGTGTGGGTACTGTTTGTGTTGTTTTGTTGCGGCTGCGACAGGATCACATCTATCGGGGGCTGGAGACTGACGTTGTGGCACAGAGGTTGCTGCTGTCGCTGATGATGATGTGCTGCCGTGGGTCCTCTTCTGTAGGTGTACTCTTGACGGTTGGTTGTGGTCGTTGTGGTGGTGGTGGTGGTGGTGATGAGGATGTGACTTTTGTTGTGCTGTGCGCTGTCCAGGTTGAGGTGTTGTTTTGGTGCTTTGTTGGTCTTTTACGTTTTAATTTTGTGTGTGTGTGTGGTGTGTGGTGTGTGTGTGTGTGTGTGTGTGTGGTGTGTGTGTGTGTGATTTTTTCTCTAAATTCGTCTTCATTCTACTTTTCTTTATTCTTTTTTTTTTTTTTTTCGCTTTTCTCTTGTTTAATCTCTTTCGTTCCTCATTCTTCTCACCTCTGTCTACATTTCTCTTCTGTCTTTTTTTCTCTCATTTCTGTATCTCACTAATTTTAAAAAAAAAAAAAAAAAAAAAAAAAAAAAAAAAAAAAAAAAAAAAAAAAAAAAAAAAAAAAAAAAAAAAAAAAAAAAAAAAAAAAAAAAAAAAAAAAAAAAAAAAAAAAAAAAAAAAAAAAAAAAAAAAAAAAAAAAAAAAAAAGGGTGGAAGGGAAGGAAGACAATAAAAAAACACACACACAAATACCCCAAGAACAAAACCTCATACCAACGTAAAAGAAGGAAGGAAGGAAGGGAAGAAAGACAGATAATAAAAACACACACACAAATACCCCAAAGAACAAAACCTTGTACCAACGTAAAGAAGGAAGGTTGGAAGGGAAAAGGACAGATAAAAAACACACACAAATACCCAAAGAACAAAACCTCATACCAATGTAAAAAGGGAAGGAAGGAAGGAAAGACAAAGATAATCATACACACACACAAATACCCAAAAGAACATAAACCTATACCAACGTAAAGAAGGAAGGAAGGAAGGAAGGGAAAGACAGACAATAAAACAAACACACACACAAATACCCAGAGAACAAAACCTCATTACCAACGTAGAAGAAGGAAGGAAGGAAGGGAAAGAACAAGAAACAAACACACACACACAAATACCCCAAAAAACAAAACCTCATACCAACGTAAAAGAAGGAAGGAAGGAAGGGAAAGACAGACAAAAAACAAACACACACACAAATACCCAAAGAACAAAACCTCATACCAACGTGGAAGAAGGAAGGAAGGGAAAGACAGACAATAAAACAAACACACACACAAATACCCAAAGAACAAAACCTCATACCAACGTGAAAGAAGGAAGGAAGGGAAAGACAGACAATAAAACACAAACACACACACCAAATACCCAAAGAACAAAACCTCATACCAACGTGGTGAAGAAGGAAGGAAGGGAAAGACAGACAATAAACAAACACACACACAAATACCCAAAGAACAAAACCTCATACCAACGTAGAAGAGAAGGAAGGAAGGGAAAGACAAGATAAAAACACACACACACAAATACCCAAAGAACAAAACCTATTACCAACGTAAGAAGGAAGGAAGGAAGAAGGAAAGACAGACAACAAAACAAACACACACACAAATACCCAAAGAACAAAACCTCATACCAACGTGAAGAAGGAAAGGAAGGGAAAGACAGACAATAAAACAAAACACACACACAAATACCCAAAGAACAAAACCTTCATACCAACGTAAAGAAGGAAGGAAGGGAAAGACAGAATAACAAACACACAAAACAAATACCCCAAGAACAAAACCTATACCAACGTGAAGAAAAGGAAGGAAGGGAAAGACAAGATAACAAAACAAACACACACAAATACCCCAAAGAACAAAACCTCATACCAACGGTGAAGGGAAGGAAGGAAGGGAAGGAAGCAAGATAAACACACACACACACAAATACCCCAAAGAACAAAACCTCATACCAACGTAAAGAAGGAGGAAGGAAGGAAAGACAAGATAAACAAAAACACACACAAATACCCAAAGAACAAAAACCTATACCAACGTAAAGAAGGAAGGAAGGAAAGACAGAAGATAACAAACACACACAAATACCCCAAAGAACAAAACCTATTACCAACGTAAAGAAGGAAGGAAGGGAAAAGACAAGATAACACAAACACACACACAAATACCCAAAGAACAAAACCTCATACCAACGTAAAGAAGGAAGGAAGGAAAGACAAAGATAACAAACACACACACAAATACCCAAAGAACAAAAACCCCATACCAACGTAAAGAAAGGAAGGAAGGGAAACAGACAAGATAAACAAACACACACACAAATACCCAAAGAACAAAACCTTATACCAACGTAAAGAAGGAAGGAAGGGAAAAGACAAGATAACACACACACACCCCACCAAATACCCAAAGAACAAAACCTCATACCAACGTAAAGAAGGAAGGAAGGGAAGAAAGATAACCAATAACATACACACACAAATACCCAAAGAACAAAACCTCATACCAACGTAAAAGGAAGGAAGGAAGGAAAAAGACAAGATAACCAAACACACACAAATACCCCAAAGAACAAAACCTTCATACCAACGTAAAGAAGGAAGGAAGGAAAAGACAAGATAACACACACACACACAAATACCCCAAAGAACAAAACCTCATACCAACGGTAAAGAAGGAAGGAAGGAAGAAGGGAAACAAAGACAACACACACAAATACCCCAAAGAACAAAACCTTCATACCAACGTAAAGAAGGAAGGAAGGAAAGAAGACAAGACAAGATAACACAAACACACACCAAATACCCCAAAGAACAAAACCTTATACCAACGTGAAAAAAGGAAGGAAGGAAAAGACAAGATAAACAAACACACACACAAATACCCAAAGAACAAAACCTCATACCAATACGTGAAGAAGGAAGGAAGGGAAAGACAACAAGATAACAAACACACACACAAATACCCAAAGAACAAAACCTTCATACCACACGTGAAAGAAGGAAGGAAGGGAAAAGACAAGATAACACACACACACACAAATCCCAAAGAACAAAACCTCATACCAACGTAAGAAGGAAGGAAGGAAGGAAGGGAAAGACAAAGATATAAACACACACCACAATACCCAAAGAACAAAACCTCATTACCAACGTAGAAGGGAAGGAAGGAAGGAAAGACAGACAAGATAACACACACACACACAAATACCCCAAAGAACAAAACCTCATACCGACGTAACGCCAGGGAGAGGAGGAGGAAACCCAGCAGAGACACGAAAAACCAGAAGGTAAAGTGAAGCGATAAAGGAAAAAAAGGAACAAAAGAAAGAAAGAAAGAAACAACTCCAAGCCCCCCACGCCCCCAGGAAGGGCGAAGAGGCACACAGGAGGCGCGAGCGTGTGTCTGAGGTCAGCCGGGACGATTGGCAGCCCCCAGACAAAAGGAACAGACTTAGTCAGTATACAGGTGCACAAGACAGGACACACTCCCTCGCCCCCATCTCTCTCTCTTCGTGTCGTTGTTAGTGCTGCTGCTGCTGGTAGTGGTGGTGGTGGTACTGTTTGCTGTTGTTGTTGTTGCGGCTGCCGACAGGATCCACATCTATCGGGGGTCTGGAGACTGACGTTGTGGCACCATGAGGTTGCTGCTGTCGCTGATGATGATGCTGCTGCCGTGGGTCCTCTTCTGTAGGTGTACTCTTGACCGGGTTTGGTTGTGGTTCGTTGTGGTGGTGGTGGTGGTGGTGATGAGGATGGTGACTTTTGTTGTGCTGTGCGCTGTCCTAGGTTGGAGGTGTTGTTTTGGTGCTTTGTTGGTCTTTTTACGTTTTATTTTGTGTGTGTGTGTGTGTGTGTGTGTGTGTGTGTGTGTGTGTGTGTGTGTGTGTGTGTGTGTGATTTTTTTCTTCTAAATTTCGTTCTTTCATTCTTACTTTTTTCTTTAGTTCTTTTTTTTTTTTTTCGTTTTCGCTTTTTCTCTTTGTTTTTAATTCTCTTTCTTTCGTTCTCTCATTCTTTCTCACCTTCTGTCTATCATTTTCTTCTTCTGTCTTTTCTTCTCCTCCTCACTTTCTGTATCTCACTAATTTTTTTCTTTGTTTTTTTTTTAATCTTTCTTCTTCTTCTTCTTCTCACTTACTCTTCATCATCATCATCATCATCATCATATTCTTCTTCTTCTTCTTCTCTTCTCCTCCTCCTCCTCCTCCTCCTCCTTCTTCTTCTTCTTCTTTCCTCTGCTCCATGATTATAGGTGGAGATGGGAGTGGGAAAGGGGTTGGTCGGTGGGTGTTATTTTGGTGTGATTTATTTTTCTAAAAAAGCATATCCATGTTTTCTAAAAACTCTGTTTTAGAAATGTCCATTGTTATCGTCTTTAACTCCGCCTTTTATCTTTCTTTACTATCGTTAATACTTGTTTTTACCTTTATGGTCAGTTCTGATGTCATTTTTCCAAAAGAAAATCTCTCTCTCTCTCTCTCTCTCTCTCTCTCTCTCTCTCTCTCCTCTCTCTCTCTCTCTCTCTCTCTCTCTCTCTCTCTCTCTCTCTCTCTCTGAGTGTCAGTGTGCGTGTGTGTGTGTGTGTGTGTGTCAAAAAATTATAACGTTGCAAGAAATCTTGCTGTACGTCTGTACAAGTCATTTAAAAGGAGTGATTTGACCTAAGTAAATTGCATATGCTGAGAATGTTTATAATTTTGTGGTAAAATACCTTTTTAATTATGTTCTTTATTACTCACCTCGTTCAAATGGGGCTGTGGCCTTTTCTTGAAAATTATCGTTATCGTTATCGTCATCTCTTTCTGAGTGGTCCGTGGTCTGCATTGCGCAGTCTTTTTCGCCTAAAGGACGTCATTGGTTCAGCTGTTGTAAAGTACAGTGAAGATGTATTGGGGAACCAGGCGTTGTTTTGTTGTTGTTTCCATGACAACATGGTATCTCTTACGTGATGACAGCTGTGAAAGTGTTCCGTGCTCTCTCCGTCGATCACCAAAAAAATCAAACTGAACGCTATTTCTTCTTCTTCTTCTTCTCTCTCCTCCTCCTCCTCCTCCTCCTCCTCCTCCTTCTTCTTCTTCTTCTTCTTCTTCTTCTTCTTCTTCTTCTCCTCCACCTTCTTCTTCTTCTTCTTCTTCTTCTTCTTCTTCTTCTTCTTCTCTCTCTCTCTCTGCAATTACACACACTTGTATTGTCTAACTTGTTGTATAGAAAAAATGGACTGAAAGACTAGTTGTCAATCCAATAGCACGTCGAGTCATGAAGACACGCACGGTTAGAACACTGGGAATGAAAACATATTCTTATGCGGATTTCTTTCGGTTTTTTTTGTTTGTTTGTTTGTTTTTTTTTTTGTTTTTTTTTTTTGGGGGGGAGGGGGGGGTAAAGTAACTTTAGCTTATCTACTCTTGAAATTTCGTTGTTCACATCTTCAGCTTCCCTCTCCTCTCTTGCTCAGGGTCTGGTTTACACGCAGAGTAAAGTTTCGCCTTGTTCTCTGCTGCCGCACCTGTCCGACTGTCAGGAGTGAAATAACAAAGATGGTGTATTCCTTACGCCAACAAGTTCAGCATCAGGAGGTGTTCGTTTTGTGCAAAACTGGTTTTAAAATACACCTTTTTCGGGTTTTTTTTGTTTGTTTGTTTGTTTATCTGGTTGGGTTTTTTTTTTCACCCTCTCATCTTGACTTTTGCGAGTCTACCATTTCTATTGATTTCAGTTGTTTTCGTTTTCTTGATATAAATTCTGACTTCATCAAGTTGTTTGGTTGTTGTTATTCGAGTTACTGTGGGTTTTGTTTGTTTGTTTGTTTGTTTTTTGGGTGTGTTTTTTTTTTTTTTTTTTTTTTTGTTATTAGTGCTTGTTTGGTTGGTTGTTTTGTTTTTTTTTTCTCCTGTCAGTGGGCCAGTAAGCAGCCTGGTGTTGACCTTGATGTCCAACGGTGTCCGTTAGTCAGCTACTTTTTGTTTGTTTGTTTATTTTTCTCTGACGATTCAGGGCAGGATGATTTGTTTGATCAGACTGAAGTGCGTCCTTTTCGTCGACGGTTGTAGCGTGGCGCGAAGCAGAAATGATGCCGTGATTTGAGAAACCCACACACAGAGTTTTCAGAAATGACGCCATGATTTGAGAAACCCACACAGAGTTTTCAGAAATGACGCCATGATTTGAGAAACCCACACAGAGTTTTCAGAAATGACGCCATGATTTGAGAAACCCACACAGAGTTTTCAGAAATGACGCCATGATTTGAGAAACCCACACAGAGTTTTCAGAAATGACGCCCCATGATGATTTGAGAAACCCACACAGAGTTTTTACGCAGTTGGTTCATTTCAGACCAATTTTTCAAAGGATTAAGATTGATTTTAAAACTGATTTTAAGTAACTCAGCTGATTTACGTAGACAAACAAATTACAAGACAAAACACGCGTTTTGACCTCTTAGGTCTTCTTCATGCATCATAAACAACATTTAGGACAATGAAAACAAAGAACAAGCAATCACTTACGTCGAATTCGCGAAGGTACGCGATAGCTCGTTCTTCGTTTTCGAATGTTGTGTATCTTTCCCTGAAGAAGACCTAAGAGGTCGAAACGCGTCGTGTTTTGTCTTCTTAATTTGTTAGTCCATGTAAACCGGTGGAGTTAGTTAAAAGTTACTGTTAAGATTTGTTTGAATTTCCGCCTGCATTTACCTCACTTTGAAGATAACTGATTCAGATCGATGTTTGAAACCTACAAAAACAGCCTGTTTCTCCATGAAGATTATACGATGTGACCGTACCCACTTCAGGTGGCAGAGGCCCACTGTCGTTTACAATGAGCTGAGTTGTCCGCTTATGGTAAGATCTGGAGACAACGGACTCACGTTGTCCACCATGTCCAGCATGGGATACAATTGGTAAAACGTTGACACAGGACAGGTGTCGGTCTACCTTCGCAGCCAAGATACAAGTACACAAACAAAACACGGTGCAAGCAACGCTTATGTAATTTACCGTGCAAAATCCAGACAAGAGAATGTTCGACAAATCTCTGCGGTCAGGAGAGTATTGTTTAATTTATGAGGTTTTGATGTCTTTGATAATGTCAGAAGGCCTTTATCGAAAATTGATGTGTCTGTTTTATGTTCAGTTTCTCGTAATCATTGCTTTGTGCGTGTGTGTGTGTGTGTGTGTGTGTGTGTGTGTGTGTGTGTG
>CM065724.1:79463359-79473359 GCA_033310375.1 Conus canariensis
CACCCCAAGCAGTTCCCTGACGCCAACTGTGATGTGTGTGTGTGTGTGTGTGTGTGTGTGTGTGTGTGTGTGTGTGTGTGTGTGTGTGTGTTCGTGTTTATACGTGTGTGTGTGTGTGTGCGTGTGTGTGTGTGGAAACTTCTATGTGTGAGAAAGGGCGTGTGCGTGTGTTCGGGGGGTAGGGAGGTAGGTGTGTCTATCTATCGGTGCATTACGTTGTCCTGCTACGTACTCCCCACCCCCTTCCCACAATCCTGCACGTGCACACATCGGCCCAATAATCCCTGATGACGGTGACCCAAGCTGTGACGTAGCGGGGTGGATGTGCTGTGTGCAGCCGGGTACCTGCTGCACTGGTCCAACGTGGTGGGCTCCACTCACAGCAACGACTACCGCATCTGGCGCTACAACCACTACGCCTCCAAGGCCGTCAAGGAGGTCTGCGAGTATGGGTCCTCCCGCTCCCTGGAGAACGAGATGAAGGAGAACGTGAGTACAGCAGAGGGCGTGTGTGTGTGTGTGTGTGTGTGTGTGTGTGTGTGGTGCGTGCGTGTGTGTGTGTGTGATGTGTGTGTGTGTGTGTTGTGTGTGTGTGTGTGATGTGGTGTGTGTGTGTGTGTGGGGTGTGTGTGTGTGTGTGTGTGTGTGTGTGTGTGTGTGTGTGTGTGTGTGTGTGTGTGTGTGTGTGTGTGTGTGTGTGTGTGTGTGTGTGTGTGTGTGATGTGGTGTGTGTGTGTGGTGTGGTGTGGTGTGGTGTGTGTGTGTTTGGGTCGGGGGGTTGGGGGTGGAGGGGGTTGACTGTGGGTTCGGGGGGTAAGGTTGAAGAGGCGAGAGGGGAAGGGTGCATGAGGGTGGGTGGGGTGTTGGGGACGGAGGGTCGGGGGTCAGAAATACAGGCGGGATTGTGGGGGATGTGTATAGGGAGATGGGAGATGTATGGGGGGTACTTTGCTCTGTGGGTGTTTGCACTTCTTGCTGCTGCTGCTGCTTCTTTTTTCTACTTTTTCTTTCCTTTTTTCTTTCTTTCTTTGTTTCTTCTTCTTCTTCTTCTTCTTGACTTCCCTTATTTTTTATGACTTTTTTTCTCCCACTTCTTTGTTTTTCTTCTCTCTCTCTGTCTTTTCTTTCCTTGTTTACTTCTGTTTCTCTTTTCTTACTTGCCTTCCTCGTCCTCCTCCTCCTCCTCCTCCTCCTCCTCCTCCTCCTCCTCCGGTCTTTTTCTCTTTTCTTTTACGTCATCTGTCGTTGTTGTTGTTTTCTGTTACTCTTCACTATTTCTTCTTGTTCATCATCGTCATCATCATCATCATCATCATCATCATCATCATCGTCATCTTCTTCTTCTTCTTCTTCTTCTTCTTCTTCTTCTTCTTCTTCTTCTTCTTGACTTCCCTTATTTTTTGTGACTTCTTTTTCTCCCACTTCTTTGTTTTTCTTCTCTCTCTGTCTTGTCTTTCCTTGTTTACTTCTGTTTCTCCTTTCTTACTTCCCTTCCTCGTCCTTCTCATCCCGGTCTGACTCTCTTTTCTTTTACGTCATCTGTTGTTGTTGTTTTCTGTTTCTCTTCACTATTTCTTCATCATCATCATCATCATTCATCATCATCATCATCATCATCATCATCTTCTTTTCTTCTTCTTCTTCTTCTTCTTCTTCTTCTTCTTCTTCTTCTTCTCCTCCTCCTCCTCCGTTCTCCCCCTACCGCCTCCTCCTCCTCCTCCTCCACCACCACCACCTCCTCCTCCTCCTCCTCCTCCTCCTCCTTCTCCTCATCGTTGTCGTCGTCGTTTGAGAGATGATAGATCTTCAGTCTGATCTGGACGATTTGGCTTGGACTGACGCCACACCATTCCCTGCACAAACGACGAGCGGTCCCGGGGGGAGGCTGGTGTTGTGGAGAGGCGTCCCTAGAGTTGATTGGACTGACGTCACACCATTCCCTGCACAAACGGCGCGCGGTCCCAGGGGAAGGCTGTTGTGGTGGAGAGGCGTCCCGAGACTTGGTGGCCCGCCGACATTCCTTCACCCGAAATAACCGCCCCACGAGAAGTCGACGGGTGACGTGTACCCAGCCCTCAATGATGGACGATGTCTTCTCAGACGGCTGCATCCGAAAAGCGCGGGTACTCCTGTAGGGACTTTGAGATTGAGCGATTGTCGAAGAGCGCGAAACCGAGATCGTCTAAAAACACGAATTCTAACATTAGGAAAAAAAGAAAGAAAAAGAGAAGAAAAAAGAAGAAGAAGAAAAAGGCAAAGATATAAGCGTTCGGCATTTTCGCATCGCACATAAACAAAAAAAAACATTTAAAAAGGAAAGAAGGAAAGAAGAAGAAGAAGAAAAAGTAAGAATGAAAGAAGAAACAAGATGCAAAGCATATAAACGTACTCCCAGTTTATCTTGAATACAAGTACTTTCTGAGATATTCCATAAAGAAGAAAAACCGTTTTGGGCCGTTATAGCCGTTAGTAACGGCTATTCTGGTAACATAAAACATCGGGCACCATCCGTGACCCATAATGAACATACGTACGAATTTTCAGAAAGATCAGCCCAGAAGTTTTGTCTTGAGCGAGTGGAACACATTTTGACCTCGGACAGACACACAGACAGACACACAGACAGCATTTCTTCGTTCCCATTGTAAAGTACTCTCTGTTCAATAAGAACCGGGAGTACAAAAAGCCGAATGTTTAATAAGAGTTCTGCATTTGCGCTTCGAACATCGAAAACTCCTGCGTGTATTTAGATGTGTATGTATTTCAGATTGTGTTGCATGTGCATCAATGCGTGTGCAATTCTTTTGTGTGGCAGAGCCGGAGGTTGATGTGTTCTGTCTGCTGGGCCCTCTCAGCACAAATCGTACCTTCCGTCCAATATGAAGGATCGTCTGGTGGAAGAACAATGTTCAGACTGGGCTAAGATGACAATGGAACATGCAATGCTACTGGATTTCAGTCAGTCAGCTTCATTGTTCTGACGGAAAAGAGCGCATGTACTTGAATGGGTACAAAATAAAATCTTACCAGTTAGAAGGTTTTATATGATACCAGATCCAGGTGTTCGACATGAAACGAGTTTGTTGTACAAGAAAATCATGTTCGCGCTTTTATGCCTTGAAATTTCGCAAGCGCGCTCACACGCACTCGAACGCGCACGCGCGCGCGCAAGCACACACATGTATATGTTGTTCTTTTGTTATCAAATCCAAACTCTCTCTCTCCCTCTATTTCTCTGTCTCTCTCTCTTTCTGTCTGTCTCTGTCTCTCTCTCTCTCTCTCTCTCTCTCTCTCTCGCTCTCTCTCTCTCTCTCTCTCTCCTCTCTCTCTCTCTGAGGTAACTACACACACACACACACACACACACATACACACACACACACACACACACACACACACACACACACACACACACACACACACACACACACACAAGTACCTTCCACGGACGCACGCCATACTTTTCCTCATTTATCTCACTGGGCTTATCAACAGCCCACCCGACCTCCCCCTATTGCTCCCCCCACACCCACCCCTCTTCCCCCCGAATGCCCCCGTGGAGGGACGGGGGAAATATTTCAGGTCTAAAAGCGTCTCCCCAGACGACGGAGGGGGCCGAATGGAATTCCCGCCAGCCTGACTGACGGCGTCACTGTGCAGGTCTGTGAAAGCCGTTTCAGTCCGAGTTCCTGCCTTCAGTTGTCTTTACTACATGTCTCCTTTCAATGTTACTGTGCAGGTCTGTGAAAGCCGTTTCAGTCCGAGTTCCTGCCTTCAGTTGTCTTTACTACACGTCTCCTTTCAATGGCCTTGCCTTCCGTGATCCAGTCTGATGGTTTCACTTTGGCCGTTTAGACTGTGGAAATGTGTTTTAAAAAATCACTGAGTTAGCGCGAAACTGCTGACAGTGCTTTCAGGCGAGGCTTGCAGCATTATAATGTTTATAGTGATGATGATGACAATGACAATGATAGCGATAATAGTAATAACGATAAATAGTATTTGTACAGCGTAATTCTAGTTGAAAACTAACTCATTGCGCTTTCACACACCATCAAGACCTTCGTTTATTCGCTTAATAACGGCTGTCTTACTACAGATATGATTGGTTACACACAGTGTGAGAAAAACATTGTTCAGTATGCTTGGCTGAAGAGAGAGAGAGAGAGAGAGAGATGTGCAGGGGAAATACGCCGTCATCTCATGCGATGACATCCTTTGCAATTCAGGTTTCAAAACAAGCCTTATTTTGTTTCTGCCTTTGTTCCTTTACGTTTACTTTCATTTACTTTAGGATTGTCGCTAAAATGAGACGCAGTACATTCTGTCGTCGAAGTGCTGGCCTTCACCAAACTTAACACCGTGTCAAGAACGTCTTCGTCAGACAAGATCGCACAAGTCGCTGACGTCGCCATATTGTTTTGCTGTCTGACGGCAAAGTCTTCTGCAACTCATGGAGGGCACCTTGAGCCATCGCTGCCAGCTGCTTTGACTACAGAACAGACGGCAGCGTTACCTTTAATTGTTTTTACCCATCTTTCACCACATGCCTTAAAGTCAGCACTGGTATTTTTTCCCTATCTTGACCACGTATGTCGTTCAGCAAGAAGTACCTTTGACTACTTTTAACGATTGCACAAGACACGTCTTTGTTTCCATTGTTTTGAAAGTTATTTATCCTGTCTGAAGGAGACCCAGGCGTTTTGAATGTTGTTTATCCTGTCTGAAGGAGACCCAGGTGTTTTGAATGTTATTTATCCTGTCTGAAGGAGACCCAGGCGTTTTGAATGTTTTTTATCCTGTCTGAAGGAGACCCAGCCGTTTTGAATGTTGTTTATCCTGTCGAAGGAGACCCAGGCGTTTTGAATGTTGTTTATCCTGTCTGAAGGAGACCCAGGTGTTTTGAATGTTGTTTATCCTGTCTGAAGGAGACCCAGGCGTTTTGAATGTTATTTATCCTGTCTGAAGGAGACCCAGGCGTTTTGAATGTTATTTATCCTGTCTGAAGGAGACCCAGGTGTTTTGAATGTTGTTTATCCTGTCTGAAGGAGACCCAGGCGTTTTGAAAGTTATTTATCCTGTCTGAAGGAGACCCAGGCGTTTTGAATGTTACCCTGTCTGAAGGAGACCCAGGCGGTTGAAGCGAGTTGTGTCTGTTTTATGATTTGTTCTTCCTTCGTTTTGGCGGCTCAGTAATTTCAGTTTCGTTTTCATGTTTCAATGTCCGCCTGCAGTTACCCCACTTTGAAACCGGACACTAGATTTACTAATGAGTAATGACTTCCTTTTTTTCTTTTCTTTTTTTAAGATTGTGTAGACAAAAACTCTCCAGAAAAAAAATGAGACTGGAAGAACCGTTTATCCACGGAGGTCTTGATGAGATTTGGCTGCGTTCAGGTAGGGAAGGAAGAGGAAAAGAGCGGTTCTTGTTGAACGTAGCCCGGGCCTGTTGACGGCCGCTGTCTGATGTCGCAGCGCCGTTGATGGCGGAGAGACGAGGGCCGGGTGTCCCAGGGAAGGCATTGGGCGAGGGTAGCCGGGTCCCCAGGGGTGGTTATACGCTGATCAATCAGAGGCAACAACGTGTGGCCCTGCCTTCACACTGATCTGACAGCTCGGCGTCCACAACGGGCACCCACCGTCACAACACTTCAATCGTGGAGTGCTGCGGCCTGTGTGTTTGGCCGCCTTCTGTTTGAACGGTCCTCAGGGGGAGCCAGATGGGTTGTCTACAGCAGACACCAAAGTTTACAACACAGAGGCGACAGAGTGGAATGTGCCGTTCAGTTAGCTATGCTCAGAATTTTAATCGACGACATCCACTGCGGGGCAAAGAGAGTTGTTTTCCATTTGCAGAAGATATTATTCAGTCACATCATGTCATATTTTATCGAATATGTCCATTGTATCTCCCAAAGCACTGTTCTTTCAGACAGCATAGCACAACATTTTGTCGGATGTGGTACGCATTCAAATCAGCATGCATCTCTCCCAGGAACATGTACGTCTTTGTTCCCACAGACTGTCAGGATTATGTCTAGTGCGGCGAGGTTTCTGACTGACACCAAACTTCTGTTTCACTGCCTTGATTGATCGTCAACCTCGATAGAGACTTGGAAAGAAACGGACCTCTGAGCGCTGCGAAGAGCACGAGGTAGTCTGTGATGATCTGGACGTGATGGAGACCGTCAGCCTGTTCGTCCTACTCTGTTCTTGGGCGTCTCAGAGAGCATCCCGGCAGTGATGGCAGTTGAAAATGGAACGAGCCCCCCGCCCCTCCCACCTCCGCCTTCCCCCTCCACCTCCTTTCACAGAAATTTGGAATTTGGTACATACTCCTTGTAGAATTACGCTCATGCTTTTTGAAAAGAACACCAATGACAGTTTTAGGGTAAATGGGTCTGCATGTATCCTAATCCAGAAAACTGGATTGTAGGCTGTCCGCTAAATTTTGGTCACAACACTGGAGGTTTTAACAGCCGTACAGATGGTTTGGGGAACAAGGAATCAGCAGTGAATTGAATGACTGCAGTGTGTGGGCATGAAGGTACAGATGGTTTGGGGAACAAGGAATCTGTAGTGAATTGAATGACTGCAGTTTGTGGGCGTGAAGGTACAGATGGTTTGGGGAACAAGGAATCTGTAGTGAATTGAATGACCCAGTCTGTGGGCATGAAGGTACAGATGGTTTGGGGAACAAGGAATCTGTAGTGAATTGAATGACCCCAGTCTGCGGCATGAAGGTACAGCTGTTGGGAACAAGGAATCTGTAGTGAATGAATGACCCCAGTCTGCGGGCATGAAGGTACAGCGGGTTTGGGGAACAAGGAATCTGTAGTGAATTGAATGACCCCAGTCTGTGGGCATGAAGGTACAGCTGGTTTGGGGAACAAGGAATCTGTAGTGAATTGAATGACCCCAGTCTGTGGGCATGAAGGTACAGCTGGTTTGGGGAACAAGGAATCTGTAGTGAATTGAATGACCCCAGTCTGTGGGCATGAAGGCACAGATCAACAGGGTTTGGGGCAGTGAGTGACATTGCCAACCAGCTCGCCTGGATAGCTGGGCTGTAAAGAACAAGACTGCCCCCCCCCTCCCCATGTGTGTGTGTGCGCGCGTAATAAGAAATGTCAGAAGGTCAAGGGCACGGCCTAATCCCTGAACTAGTGCTGGTGCGAGAGGAATGCTGAACTAGGAAGAGAGGGGATGGGGAGAGAGGGAGGGAGAGAGGGACGAGTTGGCCCAGTCCCCTTTCCCCCAATCCTCAGGCCCCCAGGTCCAAGTAGCCATTAACCCATTCTCTTTCCCCGGACCGCTCCGCCAGGACCCCAGCACGGCCACTTGACGCCCAGTACTCCACTGATTGGGGGAGCAACTTGACGCCCCGCTCAATGCTGGGCCCTTTGAAGCGGAGCGCCGTCTTTGTGCCTCTGTCGGGGCGGCTGTGAAGTAACATTGTGGGCCCCAGATAAGGCACATACCTCGCTCCCTCGCCTCTCCTCTCGCTCTCCCCCCCCCCCCCCCCCCCCCCCGCCTCTCTGTCTGTCTCTGTCTCTCTGTGTCTGTCTGTCTCTTTGCCTGTCTGTCTGTCTATCTCCGTCTCTTTGTTTCCTTCCCTCTGTCTTTTTCTCTCTCACTCCCTCTCCTTCTGTCTCTCTCTTTCCCGCTCTGTCTTTCCCAGTCTCTCTCCTCTTTCCCCCTCTCTCTCACACCCTCTGTCTGTCTCCCACCCCACCTCTCTCTCTCTCTCTCTCTCTCTCTCTCTCTCTCTCTCTCTCTCTGTCCATCGTCCCCACCCCCACATTCTCTTTTCTTCACCCTAACCCCCAATAATCGGGGTAACTGACGCCCTGTGTTCCGGAGTTCTTCACCCTGGCTGGAGGTGGATTGTTCAGGAGCCAAGCTGTACAGCAGTGGCCTTTGGCAAAGCGCGGTCTGATTGTGGTGGAGTTGGCAGTTTTACCACTACCACTGCTTGCGCCTTTATTTATGAGTCGGGGCTTTGAGCTCCGTTTGCTTTCGAACACCACACACGGTCCGTTTTTGTGGACGCTGTTGGCATTTCACACCAGATTAGCGCTGATGGCTGGTCATTAGCTGGTTGGCGGCCCTCCGTTTGTTGTCAAGGTCGTTTGTCTTGTACGCCGTCTGCAAACCGACCTCTCTTCCCTCACCACCCCTACCCCTACCCCCAACCCTGTCCCCTTGGCCAGCCAGTTTGTTCTCATTCCACAGGAGGACGGCTGAAGACTTCTTGTTCGTCCAACGAGTTGACGAGAACCACTTCATTCATCTTGGGGTGAGGCGGGGGTGGGGGGGGGGTGATTTGTGGATACGCAAGTGGCTGATCAAACTGATGCGTGCTCGGAATGTGCGGTGACAGCTTGGACAAGGAATGTGGGAGACCTGCTCTTGCTTGCTGGCGCGGGCTTTCCTTGCCTGTCTCTTTTGTTGCGCTGCAGCTGACCTCCTTTCATGACATAAATTGGCGCCTTTGTGGATAGAGTAGCGCCATCTAACTCGATCCTTAGCAGTTTGTTCCCATGTGTCAGGGTTGATGTAAACGCTTTCAAGGTTGTTTTGCGAGTGTCTTTGAAGCGTTTCTTCTGACCTCCATTGGAGCACTTTCCTTGTTGCAGCTCACTGTAGAAGAGTCTCTTGGGTAGCCGGTGGTCTGGCATGCGAGCTACATGACCTGTCCATCGAAGCAGAGACAGCATCAGGATGGTGTGGATGCTAGGTAGGCCTGCTCGGTCGAGCACCTCTGTGCCTGGGATTTTGTCCTGTCGTTTCATGTTCAACAATCAGCTGAGGCAGGTTGTGTGGGAGTGATTCAGCTTCTTGGCGTGCCCTTGGTACATTGTCCACGTGTCACATGCACAGAGGAGTGTGGGGAGAACAGCTGCTCTGTACACCTTCAGCTTGGTCTGGAGACTGACGCCTCTTCTGTTCCCAACATTGCTGTGTAGTCTGCCAAAGGTGGCTGAAGGCTAAAAGCGGGAATGGAGGGGCAGTGCCCGGCTCCGCAGTACTGCCAGTTTAACGGTGTGTGAAGGGAAACCGTGATTCACTGATGTTCTATTATTTAAGGGGAAGAAGAGGCAGAACTCCAATAATAAACGCTACACGTTGTGCTTTGAGGCCTATGCACCCACCGTTGCACACACACAGCTCACTCATCGTACCACTGAAGTTAAGCGTGAAGTGCAAATACAGTCCACCTGTCATTCCTCACTAGTGGATGAACAGAGAGGGCGTCAGGAATGTAGACAGACGTCTACACGGTGAGCGCTGCTGGCTTGCGCGTCTCGTACGGCTCCTGGCCTGCATGAACTCTGCAGTGGGCTCATTTCGGCTCCTGGCCTGCATGAACTCTGCAATGAGCTCATTACAGCTCCTGGCCTGCATGAACTCTGCAATGGGCTCACTACAGCTCCTGGCTTGCTTGAACTCTGCAATGGGCTCATTACGGCTCCTGGCCTGCTTGAACTCTGCAATGGGCTCATTACGGCTCCTGACCTGCATGAACTCTGCAATGGGCTCATTACGGCTCCTGGCCTGCTTGAACTCTGCAATGGGCTCATTACGGCTCCTGGCTGCTTGAACTCTGCAATGGGCTCATTACAGCTCCTGGCATGAACTCTGCAATGGGCTCACTACAGCTCCTGGCCTGCCTGAACTCTGCAATGGGCTCATCACGGCTCCTGGCCTGCATGAACTCTACAATAGGCTCATCACGGCTCCTGGCCTGCGTGAACTCTGCAATGGGCTCATTACGGTTCCTGGCCTGCATGAACTCTGCAATAGGCTCATTACAGCCCCTGACCTGAATGAACTCTGCAATGGGCTCATTACGGCTCCTGGCCTGCATGAACTCTGCAATGGGCTCTTTACGGCTCCTGGCCTGCATGAACTCTGCAATGGGCTCATTACGGCTCCTGGCCTGCATGAACTCTGCAATGGGCTCTTTACGGCTCCTGGCCTGCATGAACTCTGCAAT
>CM065724.1:79478359-79483359 GCA_033310375.1 Conus canariensis
TCTCCTTCTCCTCATCATAATCATCACCATCACCAGCAGCAGCAGCATGGTAATCATCATCATCAACGTCGTAGTCGTCGCCATCGTCATCATCATTATCCGAACTTTTCTTCTTCTTCCTGTTTTTTGTCTTCTTCCTCTTTTTCTTCTTCTTCTTCGTCTTCTTCTTCTTCTTCTTCTGAATCCCCCCCTTCCTCCTCCTCCTCCTCTTCAGCCTTTCCCCCGTCTTCTTCTTCATTACAGTCATAAACATTATCATCGTCATCATCATCATTATCGTTGTCGTCGTCGTCGTCGTTATCAACTGTTCCCTTCTTCTCAGTCTTCTTCTTCTTCTTCTTCTTCTGATTGTTCTTTTTCCATCCATGCCATCAACATCATCATCATAGTCGTCTTGTTTTTCTTTTCTTTTTCCTTCTTACAAACACCGTCCTTTTCTTTTTCCTTCTTACAAACACCGTCCTTTTCTTTTTCCTTCTTACAAACACCGTCCTTTTCTTTTTCCTTTTACAAACACCGTCCTTTTCTTTTTCCTTCTTACAAACACCGTCCTTTTCTTTTTCCTTTTCTCCCCCTCCAGTCTGATTGTGTTTAGTCTGCTACATTTTACCTGGTTTATTCCCTCTCCTCCCAGATGAAGTCTTCTCTTTGATACCAGCACGCCCCCCCCCCCTCTACCCTCACCCCCCACCCCCATCTCCCAACCGGCACCGTCCCTTTTAACCCTTTCCACTTCTTCTCCCCCCTCCCCCCCCCCCCCCCCCCACCACACGCACAAAGACACGGGCACGCGCGCGTACACACACAGGCACGCACACACACACACACACACACACACACACACACACACACACACACACACACACACACAAACGCACGCACACACATGCGCGCGCGCGCGCACGCATGCGCGCACGTAACCACGCACAGAGAGAGAGAGAGAGAGCGAAAAGAGAGAGAGAGAGAGAGAGAGAGAGAGAGAGAGAGAGAGAGAGAGAGAACCAGAGACAGTTTAGATACAGACTGTTAGAAAAAGGCTGACCGCAGAACGAAAGTGTCGGAGAAGGCGCGGGGAGGGGGGGGGGGGGGGGGGGGGGGGGGGGGGGGGTGATGGGGTGGCCATGGTGACAGTCATTTCGAGAAAAGCACTGCCAGCCCCGAACTTTAGGCTGTTATGCATGACCCAATCTCCGCTTGGGACGGGGAGAAAAAAAAAAGGGGGTGGGTGGGGTGGGGGGGAGCGGGCTGGGGAGGTGGGAAAGGGCGGGGGTCAGGACACCCTGGCTATGTCTACATCATTAGGACATGTCCCCCCCCCCTCCCCCACCTACCCCACATCCCCTCCTAGATCCACCCCTACCCACCTCATCATCCACCTTAATGTATAAACATTGTCCTGACACCGTCTCCTCCCGCCCCCATCCTCCACACGTACTTACGCACATTCAGGTATGCATGTGCGCGCGCGCGTGTTTGCGAACACACACACATACACACATCCATATGCACAAACACACTATATACATAAACTAACAGGCAGCATACATCCACATGCAGAAACACACTACACACATAAACAAACAGGCGTGCGCGTGCATGCACCCACGTGTATGAATGAACAAACACGCTACATACATAAACAAACAGGCGACATACATCCATATGCAGAAACACACTACACACATAAACAAACAGGCGTGCGCGTGCATGCACCCACTTGTACGAATGCATGTACATGTTCTCGTGCGCTCGTGTATGAAGTACACGTACATTAAGTCTCTCTCTGTCTCTGTCTGTCTGTCTGTCTGTCTGTCTCTCTCTCTCTCTCTCTCCTCTCTCTCTCTCTCTCTCTCTCTCTCTGAATACATATAAATGAAATCTCTCTCTCTTTCTCACTCTAAATACATATAAATGAAATCTCTCTCTCTCTCTCTCTCTCTCTCTCTCTCTCTCTCTCTCTCTCTCTCTCTCTCTCTCTCTCTGTTTATCTTGAGGGGGAGGGGGAGAGTGTTTGTGTATGTATGAGGGAAGAGAGAGTGGAGTGGATTGCGGGGTGTAGTCAAACACTTTCAGTTGTAAAGGATTGGAAGACCGTTTCTGTTGTGCAGCTCTGTAGTGGATGGGTGGGTGTGCGTATGAGAGAGGGGGGGGGGGGGTGGCAGTGAGAGTGCGATTGTTTGTGGGTGCATGCACATCTTTGTATGCATATTTGTGTGGGTGCATGTGAATCCTTATGTGCTTGTTTGTCTGTATTTACCTATGAATGTGAACTCCTTTGTAGTTACAACGTAGCGTTGATGCCATTCCTAATTGAACGAACTGTTGAACCGCGAACGGGTGTATTTCGTCCAGCTGGCGATCTCGACAATCTTGCCTTTCTTCCTGATTGCCTGATCTATGATTGTGAATCCGAGGTCGGTGAGGATGGCAAACCTGACCGAACCAAGGTCTGCTGAGGAGGGGGGGGGGGGGGGGGGGGGGGGATCGCTCACATGTTCTGGGAATTGTTGGGGTTCGCTCAAAGGGAAGTAACCGCATGAAGGCTCTCCTATGATATAAACCAATTTATGACCTGTTGGCAAACTCTTATGTGACAGAAATCGGTTCGTGGTTGGTCGACTTAGGTTGGTCAACATTTTCATGTGGTATAGCCGAAACATTCAGTACACAATGTTTTGGAAAATAGGCATGCTGAATTTCGAACATTCAGTACACAATGTTCTGGAAAATAAACATTGTTGAATTTCAGACATTCAGTACACAATCTTTTGGAAAATAAACATGTTGAATTTGGAACATTCAGTACACAATGTTCTGGAAAATAAACATGTTGAATTTCGAACATTCAGTACACAATGTTCTGGAAAATAAACATGTTGAATTTCGGACCAAGAGATAGCTACGATCGGTGTCGCTGCCCATGTCAAACCGTTCCAACTTCAGCAGGCCTAACAGTGGATTTCGGTAAAACACCAACGAGCAGGTGGAGTTCCTTCCCTTGAGAAAAGAACTGTTCAAACTTCAATCAAGAATCGGTTCTTAGTTTGTCGTAATTGTGGATCGTGGTCTTCGGTTAAGCGAGGAACTGGCTTCGCCATTAGGTCGTGATCTAGATGAGCGAACCAACGGTTCGTTCAATGAAGAACCATCTGTAGAGGGACTCCATCCTCCCACTGCCATAGGGATACTTATTTCCGTCTGCAAGGGTACCTGTCATATGCGCGTTTAGACGTTAAAGCTCAATGTAACCAGTCGGCCATCCTTTCTCGGGTAATGGGTGAGCCAACTGGCAGAGCACAGGGTTCACAGATAGACGTTGGGAGTTCAATTCCTGCCATTGCCCGCGGAGGAGAGAGACACCGAGAGGGGGGGGGGGGGGGAGAGAGAGAGAGAGAGAGAGAGGAGAGGGAGAGAAACAGAGAGAGAGAAAAAATAAAACAGAGAGAGACAGACAGACAGACAGAGAGATTTGATGACTCTAGCTCTGGAAAAAGAAAGTGGACTCAACGCAGACGCTACGAAGGGTTCTGTTCACCAGACAGAATTCAGCGGGTGCCATATGCTGGCAGCTGTCAATGAAGGACTGGATCTTTATTTTCAAACACCTTCAGCTTCAGTTTATAAGGCATTGACGACGAGGTCAATGACATGGTTCTCTGGGATGATGATGATGATGAATCATCATCATCATCATATGACAGGAGAGGGGTGTAGGGGAAGGAGAAAACGTGTCCAGCACCAGTAGACACCACCAGAAAAAAACGACAGCTCAACATGATCAGAGCGAGAACGCCAAGTTATGATGCTGAATTCCAGGAGAAACGAACCCACAACATTTGAAGGACCGGGTAGTTTTGTAACTGAGATACCCAGCCACAGATGTAATGACAAGTCAGACGGATTGAACGATCAAGGGGGCGAGAGAGGTGTTGTTTGTAAAATCTTATCATGATGGATATACACGCGCGCGCGCGCGCGCACACACACACAGAGAGAGAGAGAGAGAGGAGAGAGAGAGAGAGAGAGAGAGAGAATCCTTTATTACGATGTTAAAGCACGGCCCCCAATGAAAGAGTGAGTGATTTCAGCCTTTGCAAAGTCGCCAAACAGTTCTTCATTTATCAGTCATCAACCCCCCGTGGAACTGCCAATCGGTTTCACAACGATCAAGACAGAATGAAGAAAGGGAGGGAGAAAGGACATTGTGCTGAAGGGAGGTAAGGGGAAGGAATCAAGGAGAAGGGGGAAGGGAATAAGGGGAAGGGGGGGGGGGGGGGGGGGGGACGTGTCAGAGTGTAGGCCGTGGAATTTGACGTATTAGCAGCGCAGTGACAGAAGTTGCAACACGGGTTTTAATGGACTTGCACGGGTAGTCTGGTGCAGGTCGACACACCACCACCCCCCTCCTCACCCTCCCTCACTCTCACACCGCCTCCACTTCCCACTTTAAACACATACACCCCCATCTTTTTTATTTTTATTTTGAAGGGTCCATCGTGTAACACTCATGATCTGTCAAGTTAGGCGTCACAATTCTTTAAGGAAATCTCTCTTCTCTCTCTCTCTCTCTCTCTCTCTCTCTCTCTCTCTCTCTCTCTCTCTCTCCTCTCTCTCTCTCTCTCGTGTGTTTGTGTTGTGTGTGTGTGTGTTGAGGAGAGAGAGAGAGCGCATAAGTGTGTGTGCGTGTGGGTGTGTTCAAAAATACTGGACAAACCGGACCAGAAAGATTGTGCAACGGAAAGTCATAAACATGATAAGGTAGTTGCAGTTGCAATGTTGTTCCCCCCCCCCCCCCCCCCCCGCCCACCCCCCTTCCCCAGTGCATGTCGGTTGGACAGGAGTCCTTTGTTCGTTGCCACTGTCACAGGAGGCCGTGTGTCTGTCCAAAGAACAACTGTCATACGCTTGACATCGTCAACCACCCGATCCGCCCCTCCATCGTCACCACCCCCGATCCGATACAACCCCTCCATCGTCACCACCCCCGATCCCGCCCCTCC
>CM065724.1:79490859-79508359 GCA_033310375.1 Conus canariensis
TCCACCCCTCTCTCTCTCTCTTCCCCTCTCCCTGCTCTCTCTCTCTGTCTGTGTCTGTCTGTGTGAATGTGTGTGTGGTTTTTTTTTTTTTTTAAAGGGACAGGGAAGGGTAAGGGAGGGGGATGAAGGAGAGGAGGGAGGAGGAAAAGGATGAACAGGGTGGGGTTGTTGGGTGGAAGATGCGTGCTGTCTGTTACGTAGGCATTGCGTCGGTAAGATTGTGATTTATAAAGTGTGTGTGTGTGTGTGTGTGTGTGTGTGTGTTGTGTGTGTGTGTGTGTGTGTGTGTGTGTTTGGCTGGCGACGGCGATGATTCAATATGTGTAGTTCAAGTGTTATATTTTAGACGCTAGCCACTGTTTTCTCTGCCTCTGTCATGATGTCCGTCTGTCTGTCTGTCTGTCTGTCTGTCTGTCTCACAAGCACTGTTTGGAAGAATAGGCTTTGCCTAAAATCTCTATCCTCGGTTGAATAAAATTTTGTTTTGTTTAATTCTCAATTCTCTCTCTCTCTCTCTCCTCTCTCTCTCTCTCTCTCTCTCTCTCTCTCTCTCTCTCTCTCTCTCTCTGACACACACACACACACACACACACACACACACACACACACACACACACACACACACTTTCCTCATCGTTATTGTACACATATATTTGCAGCTCGGCACACAACCACGTCATTTAAATTCGCATGGATCCAGAAATGTTACAAAAACATGTAAATAAGGTGATTAACCTTTGTTGCAATGCATAGTATATCAAAACCTTATATTGTTTTTGCAATGCATACTTCTAAAAAAAAAAAAAAAGAAACCCACACACACACACACACACACACACACACACACACACACACACACACACACACACACAGAGTCTTTATTCCAGTGAAATGTAGAACGCTACAGTTCTTACTGCAGCAAACATACAACACACGCAATCATTTGTGGCTGTGCGAAGAAGACACCAGCCTTTGTTACACTGGATTTTGTAAACCATGTCATTTTTTTTTGGCCATGAATGTGAAAGGCACACCACAGCAATAATCGACTGCCCATCTTCCCCACCCTTCCCCATTCCCTAAGCCCACCCCCCCCCCCCCCCCCCCGCCCCACCCCCCATCTAAACCCCCGACCCTACCCCCACCGTTTCCCAAACTCTTCACAAGGCCAGGATGTTTATGCATCGGCCTAGAGAAGTGGACTTCGCTAAGGAAATGGGAGGACGCCAATTCCGGAATGGGTGGACCTAACCCCCACACTAACCAGACACTAACCCGAACCTTAACCCTAACCCTCACACTAACCAGACACTAACCCGAACCCTAACCCTAACTATAGCTGCATAAAACCTCACGAAAAGCTTGACTGATATACTGTGCTTGCAGTGTGTGTGTGTGTGTGTGTGTGTGTGTGTGTGTGTGTGTGTGTGTGTGTGTGTGTGTGTTGAGGGGGGGGCGCAGTGGAGTTGTCTCCTCCGCAAGAACGTCCGCCATTGCAAGGTGGCTGGGGCAGTGGAGTTGTCTCCTCCGTTCTCCAAAGCTAAAGAAGAGAACATCCGCCATCACGAGAAGGCTGGGCAGTGGAGTTGTCTCCTCCGTTCTCCAAAGCTAAAGGAAAGAACGTCCGCCATTACCGGGAGACATCAGGTCTGCTGCAATCTGTGCCATGTTAAACAGGCGTCCCGCCTTGTACTCAGCAAAGATGTTAGCTGCTTCCCCTCAGTGCACGGAGTTTGTAGGAGACTGGAGGGTGACACCCCCTCCCTCCCCCTCCCCATTGCCGTCTCCCCTGAGTCTGGATGGCGAATTGCCAGCCGCTCACTTTGCGACAGATTAACGGCGTTAGTCTGCCCCGTTCCCAGAGCCATTTATCACGTGCAACTATCAAGTCCTTGAGCCCGCCCCCTCTCATTACGACTATCGGTAGACAGGTTGGAAGGGGGGTGGGGGAAGTGGTCAAAGTTTAAAAGAAAAAAGTAGAGGGAGGAGGTGTGTGTGTGTGGGGGGGGGGGGGGGGGGCGGCTGTGCTACAGTCTGCTTGTCTTCGTATGAAGGAAGGGGGAGGAGAGTGGGGAGGTGGGGGAGGGGGCATTTATGGATATTTTGAAGAAAAATTGTTGGACTGAGAAGATTACAAAACAAGCTTTTTTGTGTGATTGGATAAAGCTGTGGCTTGTCAAATACGTGGAGAGAATATACAAGGGGCATGGTGTCGGGTTGTGACAAATCATGTTCTTTATCGTTCTGCCGATTGCGGAGGCCATCTTGAGGGCTGTGAATTGTGACATCTGCTCAGAACGGCTGGAGGCTTACCAGGAGGGACTCCTGTCAGATTGCAACAGCCCGGTGAGAGGTTGGAGGACGTTCATTGAGAATGACGTCACAGATTACATGTCTGAACACCGTGTAGAACTAGCTGTCCATCACAGCCCTACGGGAAATCGGACTCCATTTTGAAGAGTTCAGACATGACGGTCGGATTTCAATACCAGGATAGCAAGAAAAGGACTCGTCACAGATCCGCACGAAGTAGTTCGTTCTGACTGCTTAAAGTCCCTGACACACTGGTTCATTCTGATTGCTTAAAGTCCCTGACACACTGGTTCATTCTGATTGCTTCAAATCCCTGACACAATGGTTCATTCTGATTGCTTCAAATCCCTGACACAGTGGTTCATTCTGATTGCTTCAAGTCCCTGACACACTGGTTCATTCTGATTGCTAAAATTCCCTGACACACTGGTTCGTTCTGATTGCTAAAAGTTCCTGACACACTGGTTCATTCTGATTGCTTCAGGTCCCTGACACAATCGATTTATCAGGGGACTGGTACTTAGAAGATTATTAGGACTGGACAAAATGAAAAGAAGTCAGGGATGAGAAGGGAGGGGGTGGGGAAGGGGTCAGAGGTGAAGCGTACGAAGCTAAACCACCAGCTAGCTGCATAATAGTACTATGTAGGATCGACCAACACCCGGTGACTCACACAAAGTGAGGTAAACTCGAAACCACGTGACCGGAACACAACCAATCGGAGTCGAGCACTTTGTCTTTCCGTGCTGCGCGATCACAGCCATCACAGTCCAGAATGACGGAGTCCTTTCAGCATTCACCGCCACCTCCTTCACAGCTGGAGATTCTTTGATGTATCGCTAGTCATTGATTCCGAAGCCCACCAAGGCCGGGAGGGGTAAAGAGAAAGACGGAGGAGAGGGGGGGGGGGGGCAGAAGAATGAGCTGGGGGAGGGATGGGACTCAGCAATGATGAACAGTACCCCAGTGGTCTCCTCTGACTGTCGTGATCAAGCACCTGGGTTGTTGGTGCACATATCTTGCCGGTCCTGTCAGCAATGGCGTCAGTCTACCTCTGTCCTGTGTCCAGTCTTCTCTTCTCTCACGCTGTCCCTTGGAGGATGACCTTGGAGAGCCTGCTGAATCTTGTCACATGCCCTTCCACGTCATCTTTCTTTTCCTCGCTGTGGGTGGTCAGCTGGTCTTCTTTGAGACTCACGTGCTGGCCAATGGTTCTGCTGACTTCGTTGTTCGTCACACATGATCAGTATTGTGCATGCCGAATCCCTTTCTGAAGGATCTCGTTTTTCATTGTTTGGGTCTTTCCGTGAGTTCTGCTCTCATATGTAGCCTGTGTACAGTGAAAAGTTATGTATATATAAGACGCGCAGACACGAGAGCCCCCGCCCCGTCTTTCTCTTTCTCTCTGCATATGTTGTGTTGTGAGGCGTGTGTGTGTGTGTGTGTGTGTGTGTGTGTGTGTGTGTGGAAAACTAAGATGCGGATAGGCACAAGAGGCCTTTCTTCTCTCTCTCTGTGTGTGTGTGTGTGTGTGTGTGTGTGTGTTGTGTGTGTGTGTGGTGTGTCTGTCTGTCTCTGTCTCTGTTGTGGTTTGTGTGTATGCTGTGTGTGTGTGTGTCTGCGTGCGTACGTGCGCGCGCGCGCGCGCGCGCGCGCGTGTGTGTGTGTGTGTGCTCAAACGCGTGCGCACTCGTACCTGTGCTCCAATTCAGCTAACAGAGAGGGCGTCACGTGCTGTTTTCAGAGCGAGAAGATCCGCACGGTACTCAAGACCAAGTCTCTGTGGGGGCCTCAGAACATCCGGGGCTCCGTGAAGGCGGTGTACACGGTCAACAAGAAGAAGCACCTGCTGTCCCTCCTCACCATGATCGGCCCCAGCCCCGACTGGTGTCTGGGTAAGATGGCACTGGTGTCTGGGTAAGATGGCACTGGTGTCTGGGTAAGATGGGGACTGGTGTCTGGGTAAGATGGGACTGGTGTCTGGGTAAGATGGCACTGGTGTCTGGGTAAGATGGCACTGGTGTCTGGGTAAGATGGCACTGGTGTATGGGTAAGATGACACTGGTGTATGGGTAAGATGGCACTGGTGTCTGGGTAAGATGGCACTGGTGTCTGGGTAAGATGGCACTGGTGTCTGGGTAGATGCATGGTGTCTGGGTAAGATGGCACTGGTGTCTGGGTAATGTGCGGTAAGATGGCACTGGTGTCTGGGTAAGATGACACTGGTGTATGGGTAAGATGGCACTGTTGTCTGGGTAAGATGGACTGGTGTCTGGGTAAGATGGCACTGTGTCTGGGTAAGATGGCACTGGTGTCTGGGTAAGATGGAGACTGGTGTCTGGGTAAGATGGATGGTGTCTGGGTAAGATGGCACTGTTGTCTGGGTAAGATGCAGTTCTGGTAAATCACTGTTGTCTGGGTAAGATGGGGACTGGTGTCTGGGTAAATCGGACAGGTGCCTGTCCTTGCCGATATTTGTTTTCCATTTCCTGGGCACCTGTACCTACCGCACAGGTTCGCCCTCAACTTGGGCAGTGTGCGCATCCTGTCCTGCTTGTCAGCAAGACAAGTAGCAAACAGTGAGGTGAGATATCCATGGAGTTTGACGTGGTATTGTGTAAGGACATCATTTGCCAGAGGTCCCCTTTAAGATCTGTGGGGTTGAACACTGACCATATGCACGTGAGAGAGAAAAGCTAGAAAAGACAGAATCCTTAACGGGAGACATTTTTCTTCGGGGATTAAGTGCGCTTGGGCTGCATTCGCTCACCTGAGGCTGTTAATGTTGTTGTTGTTTGTTAAATATAGCGTAATAGACCAATGGCGAGCACATTTTGTAGAAAACGAAAGAAGCCAGATAGATTGTGTTATGCTTAAGTGTAATCACAATTTCATTCATGACACAAACTAAAGGGGAAAAAATCCATACAAATGGGAGGAAAATCATGTTCTATGCTAGTTTTCCCGACGAAATGTACCAAGATGACAGGGCGAAGGGGAATGGAGTATAAAGAAACATGAAAAGATTCACCAAGTCTGTCTTTGCAATAGCTGCCAACAGTGTTTACATTTATCATTTTGGCATGATTAGAAAAAAAACAAACACCGGATATCAAGATTCCATTAATACCAACAACAAAAAAATGTGTGGCTTATTAACACAGTCTCAGCACACACTGTCTGAACAGATGTGTGTGTGTGTGTGTGTGTGTGTGTGTGTGTGTGTGTCAGTCCTGTGGCATTAGACTAGCATTGAGCCCCGAAGGGCCATCATGATCAGCTGAGTGGCATTCAGTTGATGCAGGTGTATGCGGGGCGGGCTGTTTTCAGGGGTGAGCGCGCTCAGCATGTGCAACGCCAACTGCACGTGGGCCGACCACATGGAGGTGGACCTCTACCCCTGGGACGCCGGCACCGACAGTGGCATCAGCTACATGGTCAGTCTGACCCCTCCCCCTCCCCTTCTCACTCTCTCCCCTCTCTCTCTCTCTCTCTCTCTCTCTCTCTCTCTCTGTCTCTCTCTCTCTCACTCACTCTGCCTGTGTGTGCATGTGTTGTGTGTGTGTGTGTGTGTGTGTGTGTTTTTGCGTGCGGCGCCTGTGTGTATAAAGTGTTCTCTTTCCATTCCTTGTACTGTGTATTTGATTTGTTATCAAGACGAATCCCTTTTTGATTTTTCAATGACTTTTATTAGGAAATGCTTTGATTGTTTACATTTACTGAGCTATTCAGTTTGCCTGTTTCATTCCAGATTTTTACTTCTCTTTCCTGGCCCTGCAAATATGATCTTGTTCCCCCTTGACACAAAGACTGTATAGGTCAATGTCAATAAAGATATGTCTCAAGCGTCTCTTCTCTGTCTCTGTCTCTCTCTCTCTCTCCTCTCTCTCTCTCTCTCTCTCTCTCTCTCTCTCTCTTCCTTCTGTCTCTCCTGTCGCTTTCGTCTCTCCTTCCTCTCGTCTCTCTCCTCTCTCTCTCTCTCTCTCTCTCTCTTTTTTTTTTTTTTTCTCCTACTCTCTCTCTCTCTCTCTCTCTCTCTCTCTGTCTCTCTCTGTTTCACTCTCTTTCTCCTACTCTCTCTCTCTCTCTCTTTCTCCAACTCTCTCTCTCTCTCTCTCTCTCTTCTCCTACTCTCTCTCTCTCTTCTATCCTCCTATCCCCCTCTCTCTTTTAGTTTCCCTCCACTCCACCTCTCGCCCTCCTCTCATTATTACTTATGATTGATCTCTTCAGTTGTATTATGTTTAAGGATTTGATAGTTATTACCTTATCAGTGATTAGGAGCAATGGCCTGTCTGTAAAATAAAACATCTCTCTCTCGCTCTCTCTCCCCTCTCTCTCTCCTCCCTCCCTCCTCTCTCTCTCTCCTCTCTCTCTCTCTCTCTTGAGGCACCTCTTGAAGGCGCACCGTTAATCAGATGTGTCGCCCTGGGGGACGTGTTTTGAGGAAGACCAGATTCCCCACAAATGGAACGCACCGACTAACACGCCGTTGGTGGCACTCCACAATTCGGCGGAAGGCAGACGATCACGTGATGCGTCAAAGCCCATTTTGAACGAACGGCTAGGCATGAGGGACTGTGGGAACTAATGGGAAGGGGCATGCTTGTCGCAGTCTCTGTCAAAGCAAGAGACGCCGGATGAGCGTTGATGGGGGTGAGGGATAGGGAATTGGAGGGGAGGGGGGTGGGTGGGGGAGAAGAAGAAAGACTCCATCGTTATACGCTGCGCTAAGAGAATCTGGCATGGAGAGAGATTGGTCTGTGTGTACCAAAGCCCTGACGCCTTGCAAATGTACCCTGGGAAGTCCTTCCAGCGGGACGAATTTGTACCAATGATTATAACGATGATATGAAAATGATGATAATGATGATGATAATGCAGCTGATAATAATGATTATGATTATTCCAATGCACCCGATATCAGTTGAGCTCAGTTCGCTCACAAGAACAAAAAAGCAAATGGTTCAGCATCTTTCTTATGTTGCTGTCTTCGCATCGAAATACACACATCAGCTTAACAACAGCATGCTCGTCCGCCGTTGACACACTACCACCCACCCACCCAATCCTTCCCCACCTTCCACACCCAAATGCACGCGCACACACACACACACACACACACACACCACGCGCGCGCGCGCACGGACGCACGTACACACGCACCCACGCACACACGCACACACGCACGCACGCACGCACGCACACAAGGTTTATGAAAAGTACATGTATCCTCCGAAGAACGTGAAGAGGTGTACAGGTGAGCAAGTTCAGACAATTAAGGTGAGGCTGTACCAACCAGGACAGCGTCGCAAAATGTGCAGACCTTCAGTGAGATTCCACTGGAAGTAATAAGCCAGTGCAGATCGGAAAGCAAGAAAAGTACTATGTACACTACTACTTTACACTGTAAACACGCCGCATGAAATAAATTTCGGAAAATGAAATGATAGATATTGCTACCTGGAGTTAGACCTAGTCTCCCAACAAACGAAAATGCACTACTCACTCGTGGCTTTCGACAGCCATCCGGCCATCTTCTTCAGCGGTGCTGTTGCTGTTGCTGCTGAAATGATAGATCTTTTTTCCTTGATTCGTCTTCCGTGCCCCCCTTCGCGTATTCCAGCTCCTCTATGCTTTGCCACAACCAGTCTGATCCTGTCACAGTCTCAGCTGTGGCAGCCCAAAACGTGCGAGTTGTCGTGAGGCAACCCACCGGAGGCGACACTGCACTGCTGCCGTCATCTTCAGTGGTGCTTATTCTGATCCACAGAGGCATGACACCATCCACCAAGCCCCCTACTGACGACAGTCGTTGTCCCATCGTGAAGCCAGTGTCAGTGAGCGTCAACCACGTCCATCCAACGACAATCCCCATAAACTTGCCCACACCGACGAGATTGACGAACGAGTTGTCACCAGCATGAAGGAAACTGAAAGGGAGATCTCCAGGAGAGCAGGACACGCAGGGCCACATGGTCTGACTGTTCTCTGTGGTGATCAGTGAGAGTGAGGAAGATCCAGTTACACAGCTCCTTTTTTTTTTTTTTTTTTTTGTTTGTTTGTTTTGGTCAAAGACTACATGACAGACACGTATACTCTCCGTTTCTTTTCGTGATGTTTACCGGCCTTATTCAGCCCACCAGAGATCGAGACACCTGTAGAGTTGGTCAGGATATTTGAGCAACACCCTCAGCGACCCGTCAGTTCAGTGGATGAGTCTCGGCTGCGTGGTTCCATTCTTCCCCTTTCAGCTCATAGCAAACTGGATACCGGGGAGCCCGAGCATTCCACAAGTACGTGCCTTACATGTGATCGAACCCACGACCTCCCAGCCCGCAAAGGCGTCCACTATACGGCAGCTGATAGAAACCAGTAGTTAGGGAGAACTTTAGAATGACGAAAAAACATGTACTGACATCTCTGCAGTGAAGGCTGGAATATCATGGAGGAACAAATATAAAGATAACAACACATCATTATTTATTATTATTATGATCATTATCATGATTATCTCTATTCCATAGCAGTAGGTAGGAGAGGTACCGTAATAGATGCAAGGGCAGTTAGAGATCTCCGCTGTCCACTGCCCATGGTCATGGGCAACAAGATAGAGATAGCAATACCTTGTAAAATGACGACACTGAGCATTGTTCATATGGTCCGGCTGCACTGAAATAATAATGGACGGGAGAACATCAGACTCCTCTGTGTGTGTGTGTGTGTGTGTGTGTGTGTGTGTGTGTGTGTGTGTGTGTGTGTGTTGTGTTGTGTGTGTAAGCCAGGAGACGCAATTCATCACTCCAGCGCGTGTCCGTGTAAATAATACTCCGCCCTTATCGGCCCAATAACGATGGTCTTTACCGGCTGCCCCGCCTCTATCGGCCGTTATGAAATAACATCACGTCCTTATCTGCCCCACTGTCGCTATCAGCCCTTATGAATAATAGGCCTGCCACGTTCTTATCGGCGTTTCCGTCCATATCAGCTATTGTGACAAATGCCTTGTTCTTATCCGCTGCTCTGTCCTTATCGTATCGGAGACATGTTTACCACAGCCTGCAAAACAGCGGCATTGACTTCACCGGGACCTCTTTACCTTCCGCACCTCCATCCTCCCCGCCCAACCCCCCACCCCGACCCCCCTCCCCCAGGCCGATAAAATCGCCAGACAGCGTCACCGCTCACGTCATTAAATCAGCTCACGTCACCTGTTACGTTTCAGCGCGTGCGTCCCGTCGGTAGCTTGACCTTGACCGTGACAGTACGTGTCATCAGCCGCCATGTTGCAGCGGTGAACGTTGCGAGCTGCGGGATGGTAGGGTGTGTGTTCAAGTCCCGTCGGAGGCATTTGTTCGTGAAAGGTCTTGTATCTCGGCTGACACTTGCCCAGAGTTGATGTTGCTAAGGGCTTACAGGGGAAGACTGGAGCCTGACAGTTGAGCTGGGTCTGCTGTCAGATGTCTCCAAGAGCGTTACGAAAGTTCCCGCTACACCTCCTCCCATTCCCCTTCCCTGGCCCTCTCATTTCTCCTTTCCTTTCCACTCACTGGCTCATCAAAAACAAATTGATATAATCATAACTGAAAATCAGAAACCGCCTTCAAAAGTGCAAATAGGGGATGTGTTTGGCATTAGGATTGGCAAAAAAAAAAAGAAAAAAGAAAGAGAAAATCGTCATGGAAGCACATCATAGCCAGGTATTTCAGACAAAGCGTTGATTAGCTCCCAACTCAACAACGTTTGTGTGACTGTATGTGTCGTATCATAGCCAGGTATTTCAGACCAAGCGGTGATGAGCTCCCAACTCAGCAACGTTTGTGTGACTATATGTGTCGCGCTTCCTGATTCGTCCAATTTTTTTGTTACGTTCCTTCCGACTGAGAGAGAGAGAGAGGAGAAGAGAAACCTCGCATGCGTTCACCTGTTGAGGAGGAAAGTGAGGGAAAGACAACTCCTCTCCGCTATGCAGCGGAAGCCAGACGATTGTCATCAGCTGGACGGGTTGAGCGGCAATGGAGTGACGGGGGAGACGATGAGCCAAGACACGTGCCGCGTTCGTTGCAACAAGACACTCTGTGGGTGGAAACATCTTCACGCAAAAGATCTCTACGCTTTCGTCGGTCGGAGCATGCAAGGTTCACAGAGAGTAATCTATTGTGACAGGAACTTGACACTGCAAACACAAATGATCAAGCACTGAGCTGCCAGATGAAGACAACAAAGACGGTAACAATGAGCTTCGACCTATTTGTCTTCTTCAGGCAGAACAAACAAACGAACAAACAACGGAAACAAACATACAGCGTGGATGTGGGGGGGGGGGGGGGGGGGGGGGGGATAAATGCAGATGAACAGGTTCCTAGTCACACAGTGAGTGGCGTGACGGGGAGGGTGTTGGGGGGGGGGGGGGAGGTAACGGGAGAGATAGGATGAAAAAAAGACGACGTTGAAGCGTTGTAGATGTGGAGAGTACGGTACAACTCAGGGTTGCGAGTTCCGTCCCCATCAGAAGAAGCCAGTGGTTTGAAGGGAAGTTGAGCGTGCAGCTAGCACAGGTGGATAGACTGGGCCATACAATAAAACATTGACTCACAGTACAGTGTCTATAGATGGATAGACTGGGGCCACACAGTTAAACATTGACTGACAGTAAGTGTCAGTAGATGGATAGACTGGGGTGACACAATAAAACATTGACTCACAGTGTCTATAGATGGATAAACTGGGGCACACAATAAAACATTGACTGACAGTA
Organism: Conus canariensis; assembly: GCA_033310375.1. Taxonomy (NCBI): domain Eukaryota; kingdom Metazoa; phylum Mollusca; class Gastropoda; order Neogastropoda; family Conidae; genus Conus; species Conus canariensis. The sequence continues at coordinate 79,501,931 of CM065724.1, forward strand.
AGTGTCAATAGATGGATAAACTGGGGTCACACAATAAAACATTGACTCACAGTGTCAATATATGGATAGACTGGGGCCACACAATAAAACATTGACTGACAGTACAGTGTCAATAGATGGATAGACTGGGGTCACACAATAAAACATTGACTGACAGTACAGTGTCTATAGATGGATAAACTGGGGCCATACAATAAAACATTGACTGACAGTACAGTGTCTATAGATGGATAAACTGGGGTCACACAATAAAACATTGACTCACAGTGTACGTATAGATGGATAGACTTGGGCTATACAATAAAACATTGACTGACAGTACAGTGTCAATAGATGGATAGACTGGGGCCACACAATAAAACATTGACTGACAGTACAGTGTCTATAGATGGATAAACTGGGGCCATACAATAAAACATTGACTGACAGTACAGTGTCTATAGATGGATAAACTGGGGTCACACAATAAAACATTGACTCACAGTGTCTATAGATGGATAGACTGGGCTATACAATAAAACATTGACTGACAGTACAGTGTCAATAGATGGATAGACTGGGGCCACACAATAAAACATTGACTGACAGTACAGTGTCTATAGATGGATAAACTGGGGCCACACAATAAAACATTGACTCACAGTGTCTATAGATGGATAGACTGGGCTATACAATAAAACATTGACTGACAGTACAGTGTCTATAGATGGATAGACTGGGGCCACACAATAAAACATTGACTGACAGTACAGTGTCTATAGATGGATAGACTGGGCCATACAATAAAACATTGACTGACAGTACAGTTCTATAGATGGATAGACTGGGCCATACAATAAATCATTGACTGACAGTACAGTGTCTATAGATGGATAGACTGGCCATACAATAAAACATTGACTGACAGTACAGTGTCTATAGATGGATAGACTGGGCCATACAATACAACATTGACTCACAGTACAGTGTCTATAGATGGATAGACTGGGCCATACAATACAACATTGACTGACAGTACAGTGTCTGTATCTCTCGGGCCTGTTTAGGTCTTATCTGGATGGCTGCCTGGGGTGTTGGTTGGCAGGCAGTTGTTGCAGCCATGATGGCTATAAAAGTACATACTTTTGATACCACGATGTGTCTTATGAAATGAAGTGTGGCGAAAAAAATTTACCTCGCTTTTATCAACCAAACTTCTGCCCTCTATTATTCACCGCCTCAAATCGATCATTCTAAGTATTAGAATGAAAGGAAAAATGTCTGGAAGGAAAACATTTTTAAAAGAGTTATTAGAAAGTCCGCCAAACAACAGGGTCAAACAGATCACAGGACAAAACACGACGCGTTTCAACCTCTTAGGTCTTCTTCAGGCAAAAGAAAAAAAGAAAAAAATTCAGGACGAAGAACGAGCAGTCACTTATCACTGGAAGAAAAAAGTTCAAGAACACAATGACAGACGTTGAACTTTCTTTGACTGCGAAGAATAACCCACATTGGAGTTTATTTCCTGTTAAGACAGGGCCCAGTGCTTGTGAAATAAAATTAACAAACAGGAAAATTTCACTTTAAAAGAAAATGATATCCAGCTGTATGTCGCTGCTGACTCGGATGGAATTGGATCACATGTCTACAGATGTTGCTGTTTTACTCCAGTACATGTTGTGTCTGGATAGAGAGAGGATGACCTTTTTGTTTGTGAGTGTGAGTAGCTGAGTAGAAAAGAATTGTTTTCCAAGGAGCAAAGACAAGAACTAGCTGAGTGTATTTTGATGTAGGGTATAAAATTCTGCCAACCCCCCCCCCCCCCCCCCCCCGCGCCGCTTCCCTAAACCGCCCCCAGCCCTCCACTACCATCACTTCTTTGCCCCCACCACACCCCTACCCCCCCCCCCCCCCCCCCCCGCCAACTCCCGTCTCACTCCAACCTACACAGTGAAAACGGAACAGTTAGTAGCAGCCAGTGATAAAACACTTGACGATGATCACACTTATCATTTCTTCTGTCGGAAGGAAAAGCACGCTCGACGAAAAAAAAGAGGGGGGGGGGGGGGGGGGGGGGGGGGGGTTATGGTGGTTCGAGGCAGAAAAAAGGAGAGGAGCGTGTGGATAAAGAACTGGACATACGATCTGCGCTCTCTCTCTCTCTCCTCTCTCTCCTCTCTCTCTCTCTCTCTCTCTCTCTCTCTCTCTCTCTCATTGACAGTGATGTGCGTCTATACCAGCGTCGTGTGCTGAAATTGTTTTCTGTTTTTCTCTCTTTTTTCCCCGTTGCTGTTGTCGTGTCCATGTCATGGCGGCTGCTGGTTTATTGTAAAGACCGACAGTGATTATTGGTGTTTGTACTGAACCACTCATTAAGGAAAGGAACAACTCCCTTACATAAAAGTTTCGGCCCTGTACCACTAACCATGAAAGAAGAGAGGGGGTGGGTATCTCATCCAGGTCAGGACTCCAAGATGCCCTCGTGCCGTCAGAAGTATGTTGGGCGCTGCAAGGATTCGAACCTCAGTCAGTCAGTTAGTTAGCTGGTTAGTCAGTCAGTCAGTCAAAAACGTCATGTTGCCCTCCACAGTCTCGGAAGCAGCCCACGATCCGCCGGAGAAGATCCACCGGCTCACCAGCTCGTACCCCAACCATCGGGACTCGCCGTTCTTCGGGCAGAGCGTGCGGCCCATGGGCCGCCTGGTCATCTCCAAGACCAAGGAGGCCTGCACCACGGACAGCGGCCAGTCCAACTCGGCGGAGAACTCGCCCAGCACGGAGGAGCTGGTCAGCATGATGAAGATGAAGATGATGATGAAGAAGAAGTTGGGTGAGTGTTGGGGGTGAGTGGGGGTGGTGGCAGTGGGATGGGGGTTGAGTGGGTAGGTGTGTGGTGTGTGTGTGTGTGGGGGGGGGGGGGGCGACGTGAGGGGAAAGGGGGGAGAGCGAAGGACAGGGTGTGGTGTGTGTATGTGTCTGTATGTATACGTGTGTGTGTGTGTGTGTGTCTGTATGTATACGTGTGTGTGTCTGTATGTATATGTGTGTGTGTGTCTGTGTATAATATATATATATATATAATGTGTGTGTGTGTGTGTGTGTGTGTGTGTGTGTGTGTGTGTGTGTGTTGCTTCTATCTTGTTCGGTCACTCAAAAAAAAAAAAAAACAACTTAGCAGCGAGTGTAATTAAACCCACTCCCCGCTCCTGTTCCCCCCCCCCCCCCCCCTTCTAACCTCCGACCCCCCTTCCCTGCCCCACCGATCCAATCCTCCACCCGCCACCCTCAACCCCCGACACACACCTTCTCTCTCTCTCTCTCTCTCTCTCTCTCTCTCTCTCTCTCTCTCTCTCTCTCCCTCCCTCCCTCTCTCTCTCTCTCCTCTCTCTCTCTCTCTCCTCTCTCTCTCTCCTCTCTCCTCTCTCTCTCTCTCTCTCTTCTCTCTCTCTCGCTTCTTCCCATATTCTTGTTCCTTCTCTTCTCCGGCAGCCCACCACGTCCATCCCTTACGTGCCTCACATCGCCCCATTCTCCCCCCCCCCCCCCCCTCTCGCTCTAACCCCCTTCCCCCTCCCCCCTCTATCCCCGCCCCCCCCCCCCCCCAACAGTCTTCAATCTAAGTGTCATTTTACTCTTTATGTGCCCCACATCGCCCCCTTCTCCCCCCCCCCCCCAACCCGCTCTAACCCCTTTCCCCCTCTCCCCTCTATCCCCCCCCCCCCCTAGTCTTCTGTCTAAGCGTCATTTTACTCTTTATGTGCCCCACATCACCCCTTCTCCCCCCCCCCCACTCTAACCCCTTTCCCCCCTCCCCCCTCTATCCCCCCCCCCCCCCCTAGTCTTCTGTCTAAGCGTCATTTTACTCTTTATATGCCCCACATCACCCCCTTCTCCTCCCCCCTCCCGCTCTAACCCCCTTCCCCCTCCCCCCTCTATCTCCCCCCCCCCCCCCCAGTCTTCTGTCTAAGCGTCATTTTACTCTTTATGTGCCCCACATCACCCCCTTTCTCTCACCCTCCCCCTTCCCGCTCTAACCCCCTTCCCCCTCCCCCCTCTATCTCCCCCCCCCCCCCCCAGTCTTCTGTCTAAGCGTCATTTTACTCTTTATGTGCCCCACATCACCCCCTTTCTCTCACCCTCCCCCTTCCCCTCTAACCCCCCTTCCCCCTCCCCCTCTATCCCCTCCCCCCCTCCCCCCCCCCCCCCTGCAGTCTTCTGTCTCAGCGTCATTTTACTCTATGTGCCAACATCACCCCCTTCTCCCCCCCCCCCCACCCCCCCCGCCGATCTAACCCCTTCCCCCTCCCTCCACCCCCCCCCCCCCCCCCCCCCCCGTCTTCAATCTAAGCGTCATTTTACTCTTTATGTGCCCCACGTCGCCCCCTTCTCCCCCCCCCCCCCCCCCGCCGATCTAACCCCTTCCCCCTCCCTCCCCCCCCCCCCCCCCCCGTCTTCAATCTAAGCGTTACTCTTTATGTGCCCCACTCGCCCCCTTTCCTCCCCCCCCCCCCCCTCCGCCGATCTAACCCCTTCCCCCCCCTCCCCCCCCCCCCCCCCGTCTTCAATCTAAGCGTCATTTTACTCTTTATGTGCCCCACGTCGCCCCCTTTCCCCCCCCCCCCCCCGCCGATCTAACCCCTTCCCCCTCCCTCCCCCCCCCCCCCCCCCCGTCTTCATCTAAGCGTCATTTACTCTTTATGTGCCCCACGTCGCCCCCTCTCCTCCCCCCCCTCCCCCCCCCCCCCCCCCCGCCGATCTAACCCCTTCCCCCTCCCTCCCCCCCCCCCCCCCCCCCCGTCTTCAATCTAAGCGTCATTTCACTCTTTATGTGCCCCACATCGCCCCCTTTTTTCCCCCTCCCCCCTCTATCTCCCCCCCCCCCCCCCCCCCCACAGTCTTCTGTCTAAGCGTCATTTTACTCTTTATGTGCCCCACATCGCCCCCTTTTTCCCCCTCCCCCCCCCCCCCCCCCGCTCTAACCCCCCCCTCCCCCTCCCCCCTCTATCCCCCCCTCCCCCCCCAGTCTTCTGTCTAAGCGTCATTTTACTCTTTATATGCCCCACATCACCCCCTTCTCCTCCCCCCTCCCGCCTAACCCCCTTCCCCCTCCCCCCTCTATCTCCCCCCCCCCCCCAGTCTTCTGTCTAAGCGTCATTTTACTCTTTATGTGCCCCACATCACCCCCTTTCTCTCACCCTCCCCCTTCCCGCTCTAACCCCCTTCCCCCTCCCCCTCTATCCCCTCCCCCCCCCCTCCCCCCCCCCTCGCAGTCTTCTGTCTCAGCGTCATTTTACTCTATGTGCCATACATCACCCCCCTCTCCCCCCCCCCCCCCCCCCCCGCCGATCTAACCCCCTTCCCCCCCCTCCCTCCCCCCCCCCCCCCCCCCCCCCCCCCGTCTCAATCTAAGCGTCATTTTACTCTTTATGTGCCCCACGTCGCCCCCTTCTGCCCCCCCCCCCCCCCCGCTCTAACCCCCTACCCCCCCTCCCCCCCCCCCCCCCCCCCCCCCACAGTCTTCTGTCTAAGCGTCATTTCACTCTTTATGTGCCCCACATCGCCCCCTTTTTTCCCCCTCCCCCCTCTATCCCCCCCCCCCCCCCCCCCCCCACAGTCTTCTGTCTAAGCGTCATTTACTCTTTATGTGCCCCACATCGCCCCCTTTTTCCCCCTCCCCCCCCTATCCCCCCCCCCCTTTATGTGCCCCACATCGCCCCCTTTTCCCCCTCCCCCCCCCCCCCCCCCCGCTCTAACCCCCCCTACCCCCTCCCCCTCCTATCCCTCCCTCCCCCCCCATCTTCTGTCTAAGCGTCATTTTACTCTTTATGTGCCCCACATCGCCCCCTTCTCCCCCCCCCCCCCCCCCCGCCCACCACTAACCACCTTCCCCCTCCCCCCCCCCTCCAGTCTTCTATCTAAGCGTCTTTTTTGTTCATCTCCTCTCTGATTTGGCCAGTCTGACTGACCCCAGTCCAGTGAGCAGCCCGCCCTGATGACCAGCAGATTGGGAGAGAGCTGTCAGAGAGGAAGACAGAGTATCTCTCTGATTCCTTCATTGGCTGACAACCCCCCCCCCCCCCCCACACACACACACACACACCTCCTCCTCCTCCCACAATGATCACAGGTTCCCCGCTGGTCAGGGACCCTGTCAGGCGCTTTGCATCCGAGGGCACTACTCTGTGTGTGTGTGTGTATGTGTGTGTGTGTGTGTGTGTGTGTGTGTGTGTGTGTGTGTGTGTGTGTGTGTCCGCGCGCGCATATGTATGTCTGTGTTTGTGTGAGAGAGAGAGAGAGAGAGCTTGGGGATTTTCATGTTCGTATGTGTATGAGAGAGAGAGAGAGAGAGTTGATGACGGGTGGTGAGAGAGGAGTGGTGTCATGCGTGTGGAGGTCAAGCTGAGGGAAGAGAGAGAGGAATGGGAGACGCAGGAGCGTTACTAACAC
>CM065724.1:79510859-79560859 GCA_033310375.1 Conus canariensis
ATGATGATGACGATGGTAATAATGATGATGATGATAATGTTGATAATGATAATGATGATGATGATGAATGATGATGATGAAGGAACGGTGGAGGATGCTCATCAGCAATGAGGAAGAGGGTGATGATAATGTTATAATGATGATGATAATGATGATGGAATGATGAGATATGAAGGAACAGTGGAGGATGTTCATCAGCAAGTGAGAAAGATGATGGTGGAATGATGTGAAGATGATGATGATGAAATGATGAGCAGTGATGGTGATGGTGATGATGATGAAGAAAGAACGGTAGAAAACGTTCATCAGCAAGTGAGGAAGAGGATGTTGGTGATGATGATGATGATGATGATGATGATGATGAAGGAGCGGTGTAGGCATGTAGCTTCCACAAGTGAGGAAGAGGATGTTGGTGATGATGATGATGATGATGATGATGATGATGATGATGAAGAAGGAGCGTGTAGCATGTAGCTTCACAAGTGAGGAAAGGAGTTGGTGATGAGAGATGATGATGATGTGATGATGATGATGAAGAAGGAGCGGTGTAGGCATGTAGCTTCCACAAGTGAGGAAGAGGATGTTGGTGATGATGATGATGATGATGATGATGATGATGATGAAGAAGGAGCGGTGTAGGCATGTAGCTTCCACAAGTAAGGAAGAGGATGGGGATGATGATGACGATGGAACCGCGGAGGGTGTTCATCAGCAGATAGTGAAGAGGATGGTGACGATGATGATGACAACAGTAATGATGATGATGATGATGACTGTGGTGACGATGATAGTCATGATGATAATTACAGGGTGATGATGAAGGCACGATGAAGAATATCAGTGCTGATGACAGTGATGATGATGATGATGATGATGATGATGATGATCCTGATTATGATTGAGGAACGCTATAGAGATGCCCCAGGAATGGAGATCGACGTTGACGTTGATGGAGTGACAGACGTGAAGTGATCCGTGGTAGTCTTCTTTCCAGCGTGGTGTTCTGGCGGCACTGTGGTGGTGATGTTCAATAGAGCAGCAAACCCAAACACATGCACAGACCCAGCAAACTCTCGATCTAACTTTTTTCCTGATTATTTCATTCAGGTTTTTTTGCCTCTGCATCCTTTTTAATATGAAAAAAACCCGCACACACTCAAATTAAAAAAAAAACCAAACAGCAACTCGAACAAAACGTGCCTGTCACTTCAGAATTATTTCCTAAGTAATTCGACGCCAGGTTTGATGTTCTCATTCAAACTTTTTTTTCCACCCATTAGTGACAAGCGCCCCCCCCCTCCCCCCCCCCCTCCCTGTGAGCGATGCCGCACATCAGTTAACTCATTGTCTACTTCACCGTCAGACCGAAGTAAGATGTACGATTGAGCAGAGTGGGGAATTGTTGGCATGGGCAACCTGTCAGTGCAATTCTCTCTCTCTCTCTCTCTCTCTCTCTCTCTCTCCTCTCTCTCTCTCTCTCTCTCTCTCTCTCTCTCTCTCTCTCTCTCGCCACTCCAGACTGATGGATGGAGTGGGACTGGGGCAGCGATTGTCGCTTAAGGTGATTGATCATCAGCCAGATTCTCCACGTCTTCCCCAGCGGTCTGAAGGAGACAGGCCCAGGGCTAGGACGAGGTCCGTCACCAGGGCCGAGTGCCATTGAGATCAGGTTTCTGTCGGAGCTGGACGGGAGCTTGCGCCGCTTGAAGAGTCACGCTGCGGATTGAGGATTCCAGGTATCGTCACGGGCATCCTGGGCAGGGTAAACGTGACATTGGATTGGAGGAGTGGCCGGCTGTGGTGTGCTGGTCACGCCTGAAGCGAAACGGGTGACATCGAGCGGCTGCTTCAGTCTACAGCGTCCCCAGTTCAAATATTGACTCGTGGTCTGGCGGGAGTTGAAGGGTGGGCCCAGTGGTTAACACTGTCGGTTAGGAAGTGAGATTGTGTCGAGGGTCCGTGGTTCCAGTTCTGCAAGGGGCACGTTTGGGGGCCTCTCCGTTGTCGATAGATCTGTGGTGGGTGCCTGGGGAAATTTTGGAAAACCTACTTTTGATGGGTAAACAAAAACGTAACCAACACAAACCGGAGAGAGAGAGAGAGTAGTGTCGCAGTATTATGGTGGCACTCTCTACCAGAGGAGAGCAGAGTGAATTTCACACAGAGAAATCTGCTGTGACACTGAGGTTCCAGATTACGGTACAGTACAATGCAGTGCAGTACAATACAGTACAGTACAATACTGTACAATCCCGTGCAATGCAGTACAGTACAATACAGTACAATCCCGTGCAATGCAGTACAGTACAATACTGTACAATCCCGTGCAATGCAGTACAGTACAATACTGTACAATCCCGTGCAATGCAGTACAGTACAATACTGTACATTACAGTGCAATGCAGTACAGTACAATACTGTACAATCCCGTGCAATGCAGTACAGTACAATACTGTACAATCCCGTGCAATGCAGTACAGTACAATACTGTACAATCCCGTGCAATGCAGTACAGTACAATGCAGTACAGTACAATACTGTACAATCCCGTGCAATGCAGTACAGTACAATACTGTACAATCCAGTGCAATGCATCGCAGAGCAATACGAAGCAAAACACTGATACGGACACGGGATATCTGGCGATAACATACACCGTAGGACATGTACCAATAGGTACAGACGAAAGGATTAGTGATGCCTGCTCTTTGTGGGACACCTCATTAACGGTTAATGACTGTCTTTCGTTCTTTCATTCATTCTCTCTTATGTGTCTGTTTTTTTGTTTTATTTGTGTGTGTGTGTGTGGGGGGGGGGGGGGGTTCTGCCGTACTTTCTCCACATTCCTAGCTTCTGTGGCATTCTTCCCATGCCACTCACCCGCAGTATCCAACCTTATCCTTTCAACAGCACAGCCCAGCCAGGAATCCCCAAATTGACTGTGAATGTCACGTCCCCATCAGGTTGCCCGTCGCAAGCGACTTAGCGCGGCCTTGAGCTCACTTCAGTCGGATTTTGAGAGGGACTCGAGTGACATTGTGTATGTGTGTGTGTGTGTGTGTGTGTGTGTGTGTGTGTGTGTGTGTGTTGTGCTGTCTGTCCTGTCTGTCTGTCTGTCTGTCTGTCTGTCGCGTGTGTGTGTGATGGTTTCAGGTCGGAGAAGACGGTGGACTGTGGTATTCACCTGATGGAGAAAGACCTGTGCCGAGGCGCCATCTTTGACTGCCGCAAAGCCATCATGATGAAGAACTTGTCAGGTCAGCAGTGCTCTCACTACGCTCTGTCAGTCTGTCTGTCTGCCTACCTGGTCTGTATGCTGATGGCAGGTTTTCACTTCGTGTGTGTGTATGTGCGTGCGCGTGTGTGTATGTGTGTGTGTGTGGTGTGTGTGTGTGTGTGTGTGTGTGTGGTGTGTGTTTGCGCGCGCACGCAGGAGAGAGAGAGAGAGAGAGCGCGCACAACTATATTTTCTGTGTTAGCTTTTTTAGATTGGCGTGCAGAGGTAAGATATATACATGCGTGCATATCTGATTTTGTGATTTTGACCCAGCATATTGTCCATCTTGCTTGGCTTACAGTGTGTTTTTGTGGGCATGCGCGCGTGGGTGTGTGTGGATGTCGGTTCACATGCACACAAATGTTAAACTGTATCATGTCTGCAAAGCTGGGGGGAAACCAATTATGAACGGGGATTTACTAGTGTAGGGGAAGTAATTCATGGTCCCTTGCCACGCAACTAAGTCACATTGTAGTTAATGTTCCTGGTCCTTCGATCCCTCCAAGATAGTCGCCTGGGGAATGTTTTGTTTGTTTCAAATATTATTACTTGTATTTATAGCTTTTAATTTTTTGTTCAAGAATAATTGTCATTGTTGACTTGCCTTGGTCGTCAAAAAGTAACCACGATCTTTTGGTTTCTCTTTTTAAAAAAAATAATAAAGGAAAAAAAAAAAAGCCACTGTATTCTTCAGTAAGTGACAGTGAAATAGGGTCTGTGAGTTTGAATACGTTTATCCTCATTTTATTGCTTTTGAGCTTATTTCAAAGATCAAAATAGAATCTCAATGCGATGGTACCCAGTAGAATGTGATACTGCTACTTCCCCTAAAGCAGGAACTGTCTGAAGTCAAGTGGAATCAGCAGTACAGTGTGCGCTGTCCTATCTGTGCCGCTCCGTAGTGCATTCCATGCCATGTGCAATTCACAATGAAACATGTTCTTGTACAGTGTTGGGATTTATATGATGTCAGACAGAAAACATTTCACAATAGACTCCATCAAAGTCTTGTTCAGAGATGTGTTTCGACTGATATGATTTCTTTTATAAGGGTTTTTGTTTTTTTTAGAGTGAGATCAACATTTTCATCCGATGGTAGTATTTTAGGGATGAAAATTTTTAACGAAATTTCATTTGTTTTTTTTTGTTTTGCGTGTGTGTTTTTGTTGTTGTTGTTTTGTTTTTGTTTTTTTTTTTGTTTGTTTGTTTGTTTTGGGGGGCGGGGGGATGTCTTTTTGCACTTTTTTTTCTTTTCTTTTTTCCCCCTTAAATCCATTGGAGAGTTCACTTCAGCGGGGTGACTGGCTTGATATGGCCCTTTGCTCTGTGTGTGTGTTGCAGCCATCTGCAGTCTGGAGGCGGACGACGGGCCGTGCCGGGGCAACTTCCCCCGCTGGTTCTACAACAGCAGCATGCAGAAGTGCCAGGTCTTCAGCTACGGCGGCTGCCGCGGCAACGACAACCGCTTCGACTCGGAGGAGGAGTGCGTGCAGCTCTGTGCAGAACACATGGGTGAGGGAGGGAGACTGCTGGGTGGGTGGGTGGTGGTGGTATGGTGGTGGTAGTGTGGTGGTGGTGGTTATGATTGTGGGATGTTGTGGCAGCAGTGGAGATTGTTGTGATGGTGATTGTGTTGTTGTTGTTGTTGCAGGGGTGATGATGGTGGTGTGTTGTAGTGTGTTGTTGGTGGTGATGTGTTGTTGCTGTTGTAGATGCGATGTGGGGTGGTGGTGGTGGTTATTGCGTTATGTTGTGGATGCAGTGGAGATTGTGGTGGTGATGAAGATTGTGTCGTTGCTGCTGTAGATGCGATGAGTGGTGGTGGTGGTGGTGGTTACGGTTATGTTGTGTTGTGACAGTGGTGGGGATTGTGGTGGTGGTGCTTTTTGTGCTGATTGTGTTATTGCTGTTGTAGCGGCTGTGTGTGGCGATGGCAGTGTATTGTGTTGGTGCTGGTGATGATTGTGTCGTTGTTGTTGTATATGCGGTGTATGGTGGTGTTGCAGTGGTGGTGATTGTGGTGGTGGTGTTTTTGTGGTGATTGTGTTGTATTGTTGTAGTGGTAATGGCAGTGTGTTGTGTTGGTGCTGGTGATGATTGTGTCGTTGTTGTTGTATATGCGATGTGTGGTGGTGGTTACACTTCTGGGGTGTTGCAGTGGTGGGGATTGTGGTGGTGGTGTTTTTGTGGTGATTGTGTTGTTGCTGTTGTAGTGGTGATGGCAGTGTGTTGTGTTGGTGGCGGTAGTTGTCCTTCTTGTTACGGTTATAGTGTTCTCGCTGCGATAGTTGCTGTAGCATCAGCAGCAGCAACAGCGATAGTTGCTGTAGTATCAGCAGCAGCAACAGCGATAGTTGCTGTAGTATCAGCAGCAGCAGCAATAGCGATAGTTGCTGTAGTATCAGCAGCAGCAGCAATAGCGATAGTTGCTGTAGTATCAGCAGCAGCAGCAGCAATAGCGATAGTTGCTGTAGTATCAGCAGCAGCAGCAGCAACAGCGATAGTTGCTGTAGTATCAGCAGCAGCAGCAACAGCGATAGTTGCTGTAGTATCAGCAGCAGCATGCGATAGTTGCTGTAATCAGCAGCAGCAAAGCGATAGTTGCTGTAGTATCAGCAGCAGCAGCAACAGCGATAGTTGCTGTAGTATCAGCAGCAGAGCAATAGCGATAGTTGCTGTAGTATCAGCAGCAGCAGCAATAGCGATAGTTGCTGTAGTATCACAGCAGCAGCAGCAATAGCGATAGTTGCTGTAGTATCAGCAGCAGCAGCAGCAAAGCGATAGTTGCTGTAGTATCAGCAGCAGCACAGCAACAGCGATAGTTGCTGTAGTATCAGCAGCAGCAATAGCGATAGTTGCTGTAGTATCAGCAGCAGCAAGCAATAGCGATAGTTGCTGTAGTATCAGCAGCAGCAAATAGCGATAGTTGCTGTAGTATCAGCAGCAGCAATAGCGATAGTTGCTGTAGTATCAGCAGGCAGCAGCAGCAATAGCGATAGTTGCTGTAGTATCAGCAGCACAGCAGCAATAGCGATAGTTGCTGTAGTATCAGCCAGCAGCAATAGCGATAGTTGCTGTAGTATCAGCAGCATCAGCAGCAATAGCGATAGTTGCTGTAGTATCAGCAGCAGCAGCAATAGCGATAGTTGCTGTAGTATCAGCAGCAGCAGCAATAGCGATAGTTGCTGTAGTATCAGCAGCAGCAGCAATAGCGATAGTTGCTGTAGTATCAGCAGCAGCAGCAATAGCGATAGTTGCTGTAGTATCAGCAGCAGCAGCAGCAATAGCGATAGTGCTGTAGTAAGAGCACGAATTAGCGTAGTTCGTAGTATCAGCAGCAGCAGCAATAGCGATAGTTGCTGTAGTATCAGCAGCAGCAGCAACAGCGATAGTTGCTGTAGTATCAGCAGCAGCAGCAATAGCGATAGTTGCTGTAGTATCAGCAGCAGCAGCAATAGCGATAGTTGCTGTAGTATCAGCAGCAGCAATAGCGATAGTTGCTGTAGTATCAGCAGCAGCAATAGCGATAGTTGCTGTAGTATCAGCAGCAGCAGCAATAGCGATAGTTGCTGTAGTATCAGCAGCATCAGCAGCAATAGCGATAGTTGCTGTAGTATCAGCAGCAGCAGCAATAGCGATAGTTGCTGTAGTATCAGCAGCAGCAATAGCGATAGTTGCTGTAGTATCAGCAGCAGCAGCAGAGCAGCGTCAGCAGTAATCAAAGTAGTGATGTAGTTGAGAGTCGTAGTTAGCAGTTAGTTCCGTAGTTAGTTCTCCATCTTCCTCTCCTTCTGCAACCTCGCGCTGTTAATAAAGTGACCCCACAAGAAGTTAAAAAAAAAAAAAAAAAAACCTGACTTGCATTAGCTGATGAACGCTTGGTGCAACATTTAACTTATGCCTCTGTGTCTCTCCCTCTCCCTCTGTCTCTTCCCCGTCCGTACAGCGGAAGCCCACCGGCTGGACGGGAGGGACCCGCAGGCCAAGGAGAAGGAGGAGATGGCGGACGGCATGGCGGCGCTGGAGGAACGCACGGCGCGGGAGAAGCAGCGGCTGCTGGAGCGGCAGCGGATGATGCAGCGGCAGGCCATGGAGGACAGGCAGCGGCAGATGGAGGCCGACGCCCAGCAGAAGGAGCTGCTGCTGCAGAAACAGCACCTGGCGCAGCTCGGCGACAACATGAACCTGGAGGAGATCAAGGTGAGGAAGGGGGTGGGGGTGGGGTGGGGAGAGGGGGAGGAAGGTGGAGCGTGTGTATGTGGGGTGGAAGGGGGGGGGGAGGTGAGAAGTTACTGCTGCAGAAACAGCACCTGGCGCAGCTCGGAGACAACATGAACCTGGAGGAGATCAAGGTGTGGAGGGGGATGGGGGTGGGGTGGGGAGAAGGGGAGGAAGGTTGAATGTGTGGATGTGGGTGATGGGGGGTGGGGGTGAGAAGTTACTGCTGTAGAAACAGCACCTGGCGCAGCTCGGTGACAACATGAATCTGGAGGAGATCAAGGTGAAGGGAGGGGTGGGGTGCGGGGGCTGGTGGAAGGGTGGGAAAGGGGTGGGGGAGGGTGAAGGGATGGGGTTGAGTGTGGGTTTGAGGTGGGAGTGTGTGGGAAGAAGGGTGTGTGTGTGTTTGTGGTGTTTGTGGGTGGGTGGTGTGTGTGTGTGTGTGTGTGTGTGTGTGTGTGTGTGTGTGTGTGTGGGCAACACAACACAGTGAAACATAGTATAACTCAATGCAACGCAAAACAACACAGTAGAATACAGTTCAACACAACATGAACACAATGCAGCACAGTACAACACACAGTATACTATAGTGCTACACAGTGCGCTAGCAATACATACAATGCAACACAGTACAACACACAGTATACTTCAGTGCTACACAGTGCGCTAGCAATACAACACAATGCAGCACAGTACAACACACAGTATACTACAGTGCTACACAGTGCGCTAGCAATACAACACAATGCCGCACAGTACAACACACAGTATACTACAGTGCTACACAGTGCGCTAGCAATACAACACAATGCAGCACAGTACAACACACAGTATACTATAGTGCAACACAGTACAACACAACACATTGCAACACAGTACAACTCAACCCAGCACAGTACAACACACAGTATACTACAGTGTAACACAATGCGCTAGCAATACAACACAATGCAGCACAGTACACATTGGAACATAATACAACTCAACACAGCACAGTACAACACCCAAAGCAACACAACACAACACAGTACGATAACACATAATACAATGCAAAGGAACACAATACGAAACATTTAAGCAATGCGAAATAATGCGACACAAACAATAACGCAGCAAAAGACAGTATAACACACATCCCAGCTTCCATAACACAACGCAGCACAACCCCAGCCTAACCCATGCCATGACCTGACCCTGACCCTGACCTTGACCCCGCAGACGGCCATGCTGAAGGTGGAGGGCATGATGAAGCAGACGGAGGCCTTGCAGCTGGAGCCCCGCGCCAAGATGCTGATGATGCGGGAACAGAAACGCATGCTGCGTCGCCTCCGCCGCCAGCACAAACGGCTGCTGAAGGGCCGGCGGCACCGGCACGGCAAGGGCAGGTCGCGGCGACGGCGACGGCAGCGGAAAGGACACGACGGCCCGGCGATAGATTGTCAGGTGAGGAGAGTGAAGGAGACGAGGGGGGGGGGGGGGGGTAGATGTGGGGAAACTGTGTGATGGCGAGGATGATGCAAGTGTGTGCTTATGATTGATCTCAGAATGTTTTTTACGTCAACACTTGTAAAAACTGAAGTAATACGGCAGACGGACATACCCATCTCTGGATACTAGGGTCAGAGGATCTGTTGAATACTACGTTGGTACCACCAGAATGACAACACGTTAAGACGGGCGATGGGAATGATACTCTTTACGTTGGATGTAACCGGGATTCGAACTTTCAACATCCGACTGCCGGTTCCACTGAGGCAACCTCTTCGTGTATGACGCAAACTGTAATACGTCTTTATTCTAGGAATCCAAATATACTCGCCGTTTATGGAATCATTACTCAAAATTTTGATTTTGAAAAATGGAATCGAATTTGACATGACATCCTGCAGTTTAACTGGGTTTACCTATGTGCCTGAACAGAAAAGCAGGGAAACAAGCCATGACCGTCTTCAAATCGATCCGTGCTATCGGAGAGTTGCGGGCCTTTGCATGCTGAACGGGTAACGTTATGTTGACCAAGCTTGATTTGGTTGTTGTTGTTTTTTTTTTTGTTTTTTTTTAAGAAAGCTGAAACCCCAGTGAATTCTGGGAAGGACTCAAACTAAAAGAAAGACACAGCTGGCAGCTTGTTCTTCGTAGCAGGCTCATGCACGTGCTGAGATGACATGATGATTTCACATTGCAAGGTTCTCTTTCAAACACCATATCGAGCAGTTCTTTCCGTACTGGTGTGTGTGTGTGTGTGTGTGTGTGTGTGTTCAGACCAGACTGTCTCATGAATGTCACGCTCAAATGCCGCCACAGCAAATGATGCCATTTCCCAGCAGGGGAGGATTTTGTCTGTAAATGACCACGAGGAAACATCGCAGCGGCGTTAACTGGAAGTGAGACAGCACGCCTTAGCAATAATGATCTGTCCATGCGTATATTTTGATCAACCGCCTGTGGTTTGCTATTTGTATATGTAATGTACCTGCATGTACATATAAGAGACACAGAGAGAGCGAGAGAGAATAACAGTGACAAAAAAACTTTAATGACAACAGCTTAGTATACCGTATGTCATGAGCTCAGTATATTGTCTTGTACAAATTACGATGAAACTGATTAGCTCTGTAGGTCTGATTCAGCAAATAAACATGGCAACCTTTCATTTATCCGCAAATATTCCTTTACCGGAGGAAAAAAATCAGAAACAAACAAAAGAAATATACAAGTAGACATGTTAACTGTTCTTAGTTTTAAAACAACAACAGCAACAAACTATAGAACATTTTGGGGCGAAAAGGATTAAATAATCGTCGCGCAACTTCCACCAGGGATCCGCAAAACAAAAAACAAAAACAACAACAAAAAAAACCCTTAGACAATAGGCACATGAAAAATATTATTTTCAACCTGGGTTTTTCGACTCATTTTAATTAAGCGATACAGAAATAAACTTAGCTAGAGATTTTATGAAGTCCACATTGTCAAGCGACAAAATTTCGGACACTCTGTGACTATAAACAACAGGCACTTGAATAACTTACATTCTTTGCCGAGGGGGGGGGGGGGGGGGGGGGGGGGGGGGGGGGGGGTAGGCCAAAGCCTAGTCGTACAGTCTGTCCTTGTCATGCATACATTATTTCAACACAAATCAGTCATAATTACAATTCAACATCTCAGATAGAGAGAGAGAGAGAGAGAGAGCATGTATGTGTATACTCAAACGACATCCCTGAGCGTGTCAAAGTTTCCTCTGTGTTCACCAGGTGTCGCCGTGGTCGTCGTGGTCGTCCTGTTCAGTCACGTGCGGGAAGGGCACCATCACACGCACGCGCGCCATCAGGCGCCAGGCGGAGAACGGGGGGCGACGCTGTCCCCGCCGCCTGGTGAAGACCAAGAAGTGCCGGATTGACGTCCAGTGCCGTGAGTGTCTGTCTGTTGGGCGAGGCTGTGTGGGCTGGTTGTGCGGTTGTTGGCTGGAGTGGTTTGTAGATCGGGTGGGTCAGGTATTGGGGAGGGAGGGAGGGGTGGGGCATCAAGGTTGGTGGAGCGGTAGCTCGGTTCGCTTTCTGCTGTTTTAAACAGAAGTGTTGTTAGTTCCGCAAGACAATCCACACACACAGATTGCAGGACAAAACACGATGCATTTCGACCTCTTAGGTCTTCTTCAGGTATTCACGACAACGAAATTCATTGTCCTGAATGTTTTCATTGTCCTGAATGTCGTTTTCATTGTCCTGAATGTTTTCATTGTCCTGAATGTCGTTTTCATTGTCCTGAATGTTTTCATTGTCCTGAATGTCGTTTTCATTGTCCTGAATGTCGTTTTCATTGTCCTAAATGTTTTCATTGTCCTGAATGTCGTTTTCATTGTCCTAAACGTTTTCATTGTCCTGAATGTCGTTTTCATTGTCCTGAATGTTTTCATTGTCCTGAATGTCGTTTTCATTGCCCTGAATGTCGTTTTCATTGTCCTGAGTGTTTTCAGTGTCCTGAATGTCGTTTTCAGTGTCCTGAATGTTTTCGTTGTCCTGAATGTTTTCATTGTCCTGAATGTCGTTTTCATTGTACTGAATGTCGTTTTCATTGTCCTGAATGTTTTCATTGTCCAGAATGTTTTCATTGTCCTGAATGTCGTTTTCATTGTCCTGAATGTCGTTTTCATTGTCCTGAATGTTTTCACTGTCCAGAATGTTTCCATTGTCCTGAATGTCATTTTCATTGTCCTGAATGTCTTCATTGTCCTGAATGTTTTCATTGTCCTGAATGTCTTCATTGTCCTGAATGTCGTTTTCATTGTCCTGAATGTCGTTTTCATTGTTCTGAATGTCGTTTTCATTGTTCTGAATGTCGTTTTCATTGTCCTGAATGTCGTTTTCATTGTCCTGAATGTCTTCATTGTCCTGAATGTTGTTTTCATTGTCCTGAATGTTTTCATTGTCCTGAATGTCGTTTTCATTGTCCTGAATGTCTTCATTGTCCTGAATGTTGTTTTCATTGTCCTGAATGTCGTCATTGTCCTGAATGTCGTTTTCATTGTCCTGAATGTTTTCATTGTCCTGAATGTTTTCATTGTTCTGAATGTCGTTTTCATTGTCCTGAATGTCGTTTTCATTGTCCTGAATGTCTTCATTGTCCAGAATGTTGTTTTCATTGTCCTGAAACGTCGTTTTCATTGTTCTGAATGTCGTTTTCATTGTCCTGAATGTTTTCATTGTCCTGAATGTTTTCATTGTCCTGAATGTCGTTTTCATTGTCCTGAATGTCGTTTTTATTGTCCTGAATGTTTTCATTGTCCTGAATGTTTTCATTGTTCTGAATGTTGTTTGTGTTTGCCTGAAGAAGACCCGAGAGGTCAAAATGCGTCATGTTTTGTCCAGCAATCTGTCTGTCTGGGTTGTCTTGCGGAACCAATAACATTTCTTGTTACAATGTGCTTCAATTTCCGCCTTCAGTCCCCTGGCTTTGAAACCTACTGCTGTTTGGTGAGGGGGGGGGGGGGGGAGGGTAGGATTTTAGCAATCGGCGTCATGTACCGTTTCGCGTTCTTTTCTTTGGAATTGCACCTGAGTTTATTCTATTGTTTTGAAGGAGAGGTGGGAATTTACTGGTGGTTGATAAAAGATGGTAGGGGAAAGGGGGTGGGGGGGTACTTCAGTGCTGTTAGTCACATTGTTACAAAGAATCTCTCTCTCTCTGTGCCTCTCTCTCTTTCTCTCTCTCTCTCTCCTCTCTCTCTCTCACACACACACACACACACACACACACACACACACACACCACACACACACACACACACACACACACACGTTAAGATATGAGTTTAACATTGATATTTGATGTATAATCATTTTTGTTTCCTTTTTTATAGTTTATGTTTCAAGTTACTGAATGAGAATTATTTTTGAATTGATATAAAAGCACTGTACATATCAGACATAATCTAAATGGAATGTTTTGTTTATCAAAACTATTTGTTATTGATCTTCAATCGAAATGTTGCAATCAGACAATCAACAAGTGAAGTGAGGGCTGTAGAAAGCAGGGACCCCCCCCCATTACCCCCCCCCCCCCCGTGCTGCCTGTCACTGACCTCCTGCCTTTATTCTTGACCAGCTGTCAACTGCAAGATGGGGAGTGGGGCAAGTGGTCCACCTGCTCTGAGTCGTGCGGGGAGAACGCGGTTCAAATCCGCAGACGGCGGCGGTTGCAGAAGCCCAAGCGGGGCGGCCTGGCCTGCCCCTCCAAGCGACAGACCCGCTTCTGCAGTCTGCCCATGTGCCCTGACGCCGATGTATGACTTCTTTCCTCTCACTCTCTCTCTATCCTCCCTTTTACCCCAACCCCCACCCCCACCCTACCCCACCCCATCCCCAACCCCCTCCCCCAACCCCCAGTCTCCCTGCCTTGACTCTGGGTTTCTTCTTCTATCTCCTGTCTGTCTCTTGCATTGGCTCCACGCTACTGCCGGCCAACATTTCAAAAGTTTATTTTCGATGGTGGATTTTGAATTAAAGAAAAAAAAAACGTGTCGGTTTTTGTCAGCGGAAGCGGAAAGGTGACTGAAGATGAACAATGCCGAAATTCCCCGAACGAAGCGCTTTGTTTCAGGTTTGTTACAGACAACACTAAGCATTCAGAGCTTCCGTAACTGCTGTTAACTATATTTATTGATGTTACATCTTAAAAACCAGTCATTAAACGAAGTACATTTATGCCTATTTTTTTCTTTTCCCAGAAATAACTGTCGGACTGTGAAGATTATAGTGGAATCGGAATTTCCTTTAGGCGGGCCATCCATTGCTCAAGCCTGCATGTTTACATCAAACAGTCTACCTTGGTCAGTACACTGGCAAAAGAAAAAAGAAAAGAAAGGGGAAAAAAGAGAGAAAAAAGAAAAGAAAGCGAAAAATAAGAAAGAAAAAAGGTTGTGTTTCCAGTGCCACAAGTCTTGTGAAGCGAAGCAGGTGATAGTTGGAGCCAATGGATTATTTTGTCTGGTGATATTGTCCCGCATGTCCGTTGATATTGTATCGGTTGTGTATTGTATCATGACCTGACTGCAAGGAGAGCACCTTAAAGCATCCACATGCCAGTATCTGAGGAGTAACTTGTGTGTGTGTAAGGAATCATGACTGTGTATCCCGTGCACTTAGATGTCTGTGTAATACGCACTTTTGACAGTATATCATTCAGTGCCATTGCTTGTATGGATTCTTTTTTTTTTTTTAGAAAGGCCAAAGTAAATATACAGGCTCTACAATGTTTCGTTGTTTTATTGATTTCACAACAGATTCCCGCTCCCGAAAGTGTTTGAAAGTGAGTCACAGCTAGGCCAGTGGCCAAGACTTTTCTTTTTTTATTATTATTTTCAAAAAGAAAGATAGATACAAGCAGCTAAGCAGTCTGTAGTCTGAACCACGTCCATAGACCTCCTCATTCTCAGTCTGTAGTCTGAACCACGTCCATAGACCTCCTCATTCTCAGTCTGTAGTCTGAAATACGTCCATAGACCTCATCATTCTCAGTCTGTAGTCTGAACCACGTCTATAGACCTCCTCATTCTCAGTCTGTAGTCTGAACCACGTCCATAGACCTCATCATTCTCAGTCTGTAGTCTGTCCATAGACCTCCTCATTCTCAGTCTGTAGTCTGAACCACGTCCATAGACCTCATCATTCTCAGTCTGTTGTCTGAAGTACGTCCATAGACCTCCTCATTCTCAGTCTGTAGTCTGAACCACGTCCATAGACCTCATCATTCTCAGTCTGTAGTTTGAAGTACGTCCATAGACCTCCTCATTCTCAGCAGTGAAGTGTCGTGCTTGTCGTACAGTTGTCAGTACCTAGAATCGTATGTAGATGGTAAAAGGTAAAAGCAGACGCTTGACTTATGCATTTTAAACGCATGCAGTTTGACTGTTCAGACAAATTAGGTAGGAACCAAAGCATGCCCCGTTATTGTCGTTTGCCACCCGGTTGTTGTGGTTTGACTCTGTAACATTGACCATCAGGGCAGTGACGATTGTTCTTTTTTTTGTTTTGTTTTGTTTTGCTATCCCATCTTCTGTGCCACCTCAGTGGCAGTGCACCCACGCCGCTCATTCCGACCCTCCTGTTCACAGCCACAGCCTGGCCTGGGCTGCCGCAGCCCCGGCAGCGGCAATCCACAGGGAGCAGTCAATGTCAAACCGTCAAGAGGCATCCCACCGGCGGAGACACTGCACTACCGCTGGGAAATCACTTCGGTGGTATTCAGTGGTGCTTGTTCTGATCCAACGTATACAGGACACCACCTACTATGTCCCCTACTGACGACACTTACGATTGCTTAGTCGTGGAGCCGGCGTGAGTGAGCTGTCCCTCTGGAGGGCGCCACCAGTGACGATTATTCATATCAGGACTGTGCACCACAGCAATCGCTCAGTCCTGTGCACCCTTTTGGTTTGGATGGCAACTACAGTTATTATTCATGTCAGGACTGTACACCACAGCAATCGCTCAGTCCTGTGCACCCTTTTGGCGTGGATGGCAACTACAGTTAGATGTCATGTCGGTGTGGTTGCTGTTGCAGTGTTGGTGTGTGTGGGTAAACTGGCCAGCATTGTAGTTGTTGTGGGTTGGTTTCATTAGTCGTCACCTGTTAGCGGTCACTTGTGCACGTTAGTTTTGGATCTTCTCCGTGAAGACCTTTGGCCAAACGTTGTGGACTGATTCCAAAGAAGATACGGCTTTTGAGAAGGACCGAGGTCTGGTCAAGTCAAGCATGTATTGGCAGTGAGCCTTTCCATACACTGATGATTTTATACTCAATACTTACAGACAACTAGGAAGTAGTGTACACGAAACACACTGGGTTTACGGGAAAGTAGTCATGTATTAAAGACAGCTAGGAAGCAGTGTGCACACAACACACTGGGCTTAGGGGAAAGTAGTCATGCAAGCCAGCTGTGTGTCACATCCAGGTGTTACAAGCAAGGCTTTAGGCATGGCAACTTTTATCTTTCAAATGACACGGGTGCGGGTTTAAACAATTTTTTTTATTGTATTTATATTGCGATAAACAGTCTGTATGCATCTATAGAGAAGCACCAGTAAAACTGTGAATCATTATGTCTGATAGATACGATATGGACTTGTAGAATGTACATGGCATTGTCATATTATTAAGTGCATGAGTCTTGAGAAACGTTCATGTTTACTTATATAACGTTGTGTTGAACTTGTTTGTCTACATGTCATAAAATCACACACAGGTGTACACACTTTGATCATTTGTTCAACCTTGTGCATGCTTTCTTTTCCTGGTAAAATGAGCTACAAATGGAAAACGCGCCACTAATTGGTGAAAGTGATGAGTGTTGTAAGGTTTTAATCATTGGTGGTTCATGCTTTTCTGGACTATATATTTCGGAGGAAAAGTTCCCATTAGATACAAAAAGCATAGGCGTTCATTACTTCTCTCGGAACTCAAGTCTTTAAAAAGTGTAAGGGAGGAGGGGGGTACTGTCTCTGAATGTTACACCCTCACCCCCTTTCCCCTCACCATCATTCACTTCCATCCATTTCAGGGATTGTTAGCTGTGATCAAAGCTAAACTGAGATCAAAGAAATCCCAAAGAACGACTTCGTTATGTTATAGAACAGCCTTCACGAGGAACTGGAGAGATGTTTTTTTTTTTTTTTTTTAACTGACGCCGTTGAGTCTCGTAATAATGGACATAACCAGAAAGAGCCTCATTTTTTGTGTTAAAAAAAAAACCCTAGGTAAACCTTTCGTCCCTTCTCAACGTGGACCCAAGGTGCTTGAAGGTTGAAGAGGTCCTCTTCCTCCAGAGTCTGTCCAGTGGGAGGTTGACGGCTGTCACACGACAGTGAAGGACCTGAATCAGTGTTCTGATGGTGCCACAACATTCACCACAGAGACGTGCTTGTACTTACCAGATACGGTACCAAAGGAAGGTTACCATGACAATGAATCGAGCTAATTAAACAACATGTGTCGGATGATTTACTTAGAGAAACAGTTGTGGTAAAGTAAAAACACAGTGATTCCAGGCATTCCTTACATGACCAGTGTGACTTCAGGTGAAACAAAAGGTAATTAAAACACATTTGAAAAAGACTCTTTCCTAATCTTCATCGCGTGAATGCCTGCCCCCCACCCCACCCCGCCCTCCCACTCCTTGCTGTGAATATTCTTTTATTTTAAAGACATTTTTCTTTTTCTTCTACAATATGAACACCAACCAAATGCACAATATAGAAGAATAAAATACTTAAAGAAAGTGTCCATGTGCAACATATTTTCACAAAGAGAAGACATAAACAAAGAGTGGATATGTAGATGACAACCAAGGGCGTTTCTTTCCATCGTGTTGTCCTCTTCCCTACCCATACCCTGTAGAGGTTTCTTGTTTCAAAATGACACTATAGAAGAAAGTCAAGTATGTAGAAGTCGTTTCAGGAAAGCGGTTGAGGAAGGCTGGTTTGGAAAGCATGCACGTGGTTGTGTAACCCCCCCCCCCCCCCCCCCACACACACACAACACACACACACAACACTGTTAGAGTGGTCAGCTACTGGCCACATGACATTGACCAGCAGTGTAGTCTGTCCACACTACAGTGACTGACCGGACTTCGTCCCGTGGACTGACCCGTGTCTAATGCCCGACCTTGTGGCCTTGTTTTGTGTTTGCAGGTGGAAAAGAAAATCAATTACTTCATGATGTTCCATCGCCGCTACTAACCCCCCGATAATGCAAAACCACCCCCTACTCCTTCAGCAGCCCCATCTCGTATGTGGCTGCATGCATGCACGTGCGAGAGAGAGAGCGCGTGTTGTGCATGACCTAGTGACCTACTTACCTCTCAGCACTGCTTCGTGAGCTGTGTGTGGCAGCTGCCCTGCAGAGAAACAGGATGGAAGCCTTGCTGCACTAAGCTGTGCTGCCTGCCCCCCAACCACCTACCACCTACCACCACTACTACCACTAGGCCGCGTCTTGTGCACCATTCTCTTTTGTACCCCCATCATTTTTCGTGGGCATGCAAGCACAGACTTAATATTTACAGACAACGTTATTTTTGTTAGTTTTTTTTCGTGGGCATGCAAGCACTGACGTAATATTTAGAGGCATCGTTATTTTTTTTTTTTTTTTCTGTATTTTTGTTTTCGTTTTTTGTTGTTGTTGTTGTTTTTAAATAAATCTATCCGCATGGTCAGTAACATTGACATTCTAATCGGGCACAGACGTACGTGAATCTGGTTTTTGTTGTTGTTGTTGTTGTTTTTGTTTTGTTTTGTTTTTTTGTTGTTGGCTGTTATATTCTGCATGATGTGGGACAGTGGACGGTGAAAGCATGCTCTGTCCACCAGTGTAGCCTGTCTTAACGACACACCCAGTTCTGCTGAGGCCAGCTTGGCTGTGTTGGGACCAGCTTCTGCCGTGGACTCTGTGTGTGTAGTAGCACCGTGACTCAGCGAACTGTGGACACAGGCACCACCCTGTGAACTGTGACAAGGACTGAAGAAGGGTAACAGCATGGTGCTTCGTTTGTCTCTTGTTGTTGTTTTCTACTTATTGTTAAATTATGTCTGTACAGTAATTCGTTTTCCTTTTTTTCTGTATCTGCAAATCAGAGGCATATCATTTTTTAAGAATTTGACACACAATGCCATCATTGTGTACTCTGAAATGAACACCTTGTTAGGCAGGGTCGTGGGTATTTCGCTCGGTCACATAGCTTTCGGTCTGATGATAGGACCCTGTCAGGTTCAACATGTTCGAGGAGATAGGTCCCCCCCCCCCCCCCCCTCACAGCAACAGGAAGTTTAGGCAAAGACAGGGACATTATTAGAAAAATTATTTAGACACAGACAAGACATAGCAGGGGTTTTGACAAAGAGAAGACACTGCAGAGAGTTTTTGGCCTAAACCGGACATGGCAGAGACAAGTTTTGGCCAAAACAAATTGAGACATGGCAATTTCTGGCAAAGACGAGGACATCGCAAGACAAGTTATTGCATGGACGGGACACAATGGGGACATGGGACCTCAGATTTCATGCAGACACTAAGAATCTGGCCGGAGTGAACCGAGACCCAGGAACTCCAGGGAAGAAAACCTTGGGCCAGCGGAAAACTGCAGAGTCTGAGAGAGGAGTGAACTGAGAGCCAGGAACTCCAGGGAAGAAAACCTTGGGCCAGCGGAAAACTGCAGAGTCTGAGAGAGGAACGGCATGTATGTCCACAGCTTTCTCTGTGCAGAGTAAGACAGACCTGTACACACATACACGCGCGCGCGCACGTGCACATGCACTCACAACACACACACACACACACACACACACACACACACACACACACACACACACACACACACACACACACAGACGTGCTCGCACGCACACACGGCGCAACACACACACACACACACACACACACACACACACACACACAACACACACACACACACACACACATAGAGTAAGAACACGCACACACGCACCACGCACACACGCACACACGCACGCACACACCACACACACACACACACACACACACACACACACACACACACACACACACGCAGAGAAAAAGAGAGTAAGAACACCAAAATTGTCAACAATATCCAACTCCATTGCTGCGACTACCCTTCAGGATAAATAAAAGTCATCGGATGCAAACACCTCTTCCCCCTTCCTCCCCCATCCCCTAACCCCACCCCACACCCACACCCACACACACACCCCACACCCTTCCACCACCAGTCCCCACGGACAGACAGGTACTGGCATCAAGACGAGAGTTCCAGCCACAGTAGATCAGCGTCAAGAACCATTCTGTCTGTCGAAGACATCAAAGCCAGGTCAAATGTCCTGGTGACCAGTGAAACAACCCAGAGCCCGCACAGGTCAGAGTTCTGTTCAAACAAAGTAAGCTGACGATGGTGTACAGAGAGAGGTTACGTCCCTGCCCGCAGTGTTACCTGCCGCCTGTAACTCGTGAAGAAGAAACGTTTGTTGGGTTCTCGTGAAGGCCTGCAGTTGACTGCCTGTGCTTTGTTCTGTAACTCGTGAAGAAACGTTTGTTGGGTTCTCGTGAAGGCCTGCATTGACTGCCTGTGCTTTGTTCTGTAACTCGTGAAGAAGAAACGTTTGTTGGGTTCTCGTGAAGGCCTGCATGACTGCCTGTGCTTTGTTCTGTAACTCGTGAAGAAGAAACGTTTGTTGGGTTCTCGTGAAGGGCCTGCTGCAGTGAACTGCCTGTGCTTTGTTCTGTAACTCGTGAAGAACTTGTGGGTTCTCGTGAAGCCTGCATTGATGCTGTGTTTGTTCTGTACTCGTGAAGGACCTTTGTTGGGTTCTCGTGAAGCCTGCATTGACTGCCTGTTTTTGTTCTGTAACTCGTGAAGAAGAAACTTTGTTGGGTTCTCGTGAAGGCCTGCAGTGTGACTTGCCTGTGCTTTGTTCTGTGAACTCGTGAAGAAGAACACTTTGTTGGGTTCTCGTCAAGGCCTGCATGACTGCCTGTGCTTTGTTCTGTAACTCGTGAAGAAGACACTTTGTTGGGTTTCGTAAGGCCTGCAGTGACTGCCTGCTCTTTGTTCTGCATGGTGAGAAGGGCTTATCAGTGGCTGGTGCTGGATGTTCCCTGCAAGCTTGGAGAGCCTGGCAGCCTGCATGGCAGGGCACTGAGAGGAGGGGCAGGCCTTTGGGGGGGGGGGTATACCTCCACTGTGTATTTGCAGTCTCTCTCTCTCTCTCTCTCTCTCTCTCTCTCTCTCTCTCTCTCTCTCTCTCTCTCTTCATTAGCTATGCGTGTGTTACTGCAAATGAGGCTGTTTTGCAAATCGTTGTGGGGACAGAGTGATAACATTTTGAAAAAGAAGGAAAATAGAGAGAGAGAAGAACAGACTCACATTTCAAGTTGACAAACCAGTTGCTTAGTGATCCGTTTCCTTTCTAAATATTGGTGAGAAACTTTTTGAGGGAAGTTGAACAGGTCAGTTATCATTTTAGCAACACTAAGCATCGTTGTTGTTTGCTAATTGCGGACTTCTTTTTCTTACCTCCAACCTTCCATCTCTGCCTGTTCTCATTGTTATTGGTGGTGTGTGACCATTGCCAAACCCCAAATACTGCAGCAAAGACGTACCTCGGAACCTGTGTAACGATTACAGCCTTTATTGGTATTATTGTTGTTGTTGCTGTTGTCCTTTAAAAACGATAAACATTGTCCTGTTCCGCGAGTGTGCACATTTGAGCGATCACAGACAAAATGCTCTCGACGGCATCGTATGGAACTACACTTGGTTTTTGTTTCTTATGCACAAAAATGTGTCAGCATTTTTTGTTTTAATAATCTGTTTTCGCCGTTTTATTTGACACAGTGTGGCTTTTCATCCAGTGTCTAGATATGATGGTTGACCATTCAAATGTACAGCCTTGTGTAACATTTCTCTGAGACAGACCACGTGTTTCACCGCCTGTAGTGACGTTCCCTCACCTAGTCGAAGCCCAGAGAGCCCACATCAATTCTTCTCTCGCCACTCATTAGGACTGTTGAGGCTGAGGCCGCAGATTTGCAAGAGCGCGAGCTCTACAGCAGAGAGAATACGTGACTTAATAATGTCCTCCCTATAATAATAGCTGAGACTTTAACGGCAACCTTCAAACGACTTCCTTGACTCCATGCAGCCTGTGTCAACGTTTACAAGCAAACAAGCAGGTAGTGAATTCAGTGTTGCTACTCCTTTACGAAATCATTTTTAGCTTTAAAAGATTTGAGCAAAACCAAACCCCGAGAACTAAGAAAGGGAAAAAGCAGCCTTTCAAAGGCTTCGAGTTGAGCTGATGGTCGACCTGTCCCACAGACACCAGCCGCTCATGATTCTGTCAAGGTGACTCCAAGGATGTGAAGGCTGGCGTCTCTGTCCTGTCTGTTGAAGTGTCTGTGGCGCAAGTTGGGGGGGGGGGGGGGGGGGTACTGGAACGAGCAGCCACACAGGAGAGAGCCTCAGAGTGGCTGAGGGACAGACAGGAACACATGGCCTTCTCCTCCAGACAACGGCACCTGTGTGGATGGCGGGTCGGTCAGTGACGGGCAGTGAGCAGTGGGTTCCATCTGCAGACCTCACAGTGGAATGTGAGCGTTCTGTGGGGAGAAGACAAACCCTGTGTCCCATGGCATGCTTTGTTAGCAAATGTGCCTACTTCATGACATATGGGATTTGTCGATCGTTTATAGAAAAATTACTGTAAGTTAGGCCAGTTTCTAAGCTCTTCTGACCCAGTGAAAGGCACATTCAGTAGTTGTAAATCTGCACGAAAGGACTTGCCACCTTTTCTATCCCCAATGCCAAGAACTGGTCCTTTGTTACACTTGTATCACGGTTATAATCTGTGCTAGGAGCGTCTACTAAATATGTCCATAAGCCCCTGTGTGTGTACTTATGCTTTTATTTCAACTTTCCTGTGTCTTGTGTGCGCACCTTTCAAGGTCTCATGGCTTGCTGTGTGTTGAGCAGTCCACGCGCAGTGACAGCTTCTTTACCAAACCCAAACCCTCATGAGAGTGTGATCTTTTCTTACCGATGTTTTAATGCCAAATTCACTTCACGCTTTCTGCGTCCTGCGTCTCTTTGTGTTCGGTGTTAGATTTGGTACATCTCATCCCAGTTCTGTGCCAAACCTTGGGTTGTTTACCCTCCAAAGTAGGCTGTTTATTTCTTTTAGAAGTCAACGGCATTTTTAGTGTTCTTTCATAATGTCCAGAATAGTATCACAAATGTCCCAATTCTTTGCATGTTCCTGGTGTGATGTACATTTTTTTCTGTAAAGAGTTATCATACCATGTTTCAGATCATTCTCTCTCTCTCTCTCTCTCTCTCTCTCTCTCTCTCTCTCTCTCTCTCTCTCTCTCTCTCTCCCTGCAGTATAAAAGTTATCAATGGCACGGGGGGTGTCGCACCGTACCATGTTTGGCCATGTAGAATTTTGAAGCGTGTCAGCCTTGGTCATTGAGCACCAGTCTGGCCATTGACCATGAGGCTGGCTGGGAGGCCTGACACAGGCCTTACTTCACTGTTGGTCAAACTGGTCAGCCCTTACTTCACTGTTGGTCAAACTGGTCAGCCCTTACTTCACTGTTGGTCACACTGGTCAGCTTTACTTCACTGTTGGTCACACTGGTCAGCCCTTACTTCACTATTGACCACACAGGTCAGCACTGCATCAGCTTACAGCTATCACCGGAACAGTTCTTTGTTAGCAGATGCGATAGTTTTTTGGGTTTTTTTTTTTATCTGATTCAGACATTGGACATAAAACCATGATCTTAATCATTTAGATTTTTCCCAATAGATATTGCAGATATTATGAAAATCATGTTCTTAATAAGCATTTAGATTTTTCTGAATCAGACGTTGCACTTATAAAATCATGATCTTGGTCATTTAGGGCAAGTTGTATAATCATTTTCAACACAAAAAAAAGCAAAGAAAAAAGTATTTGGTGTATTTGTTTTCTTTTTTGTTGGTCCATAGAAACTTTTCATTGACACTTGGAAATACAGTGAGTTGAAAGGTCAACCCTCAACTTGCAGCTAACAAGCATGAGCACGGGCATGTTCAGTATGTGTGTGGGTGACCTGTGAAACGGACCATCCACTCTGAACACCGACATTTAATCGTGTACGAATTGAATAATGTTGTGAGAGTGATATGCATGTCATGTAATCCATTGCACAGTGGACCTTTTGCTTCTTTTCTGCGCATTTTGTGATATGCATTTCAGTTGATGCATTTTGGATTTTTCCCCGTTCTTAGCTCTGTGTTCGTGTGTAAAACAGTTCTTCTTAATGGCTGGTGCCTGCTTCTGCCGTCAAGAAATGTCTCATGATCTTTTTTTTTTTTTTTTTTTTTTTTTTTTTTTACACACTTAGAGAAATGTTCAGTTTGAATGTCTCACGGCCAGTGATAGAAGGGTATCAGAATGTCTCAAAGTAATCATACCTCAAATGAAAATCTGAAAACATTTGAAAATATTCTACTAAACAGTAATTATAATATAAAAATAAGTGTCATCTGTCTACATAACAAATGGATTTTGTTGGTTGTCAATGTTGCTATAGTCTATTTAAAGGGGAAAAAAGTGAGGGGGGGGGGGGTAATTGTTTTAAAAGAAAGTTATTTAAAGTAAGAACTGATTTTCGAAAAGTTGCATTTTCTCCTGTGGAAATGGAATCAATGTTTGGAGAAGAAAAAAAAAGGAAAGAAAAGAAAGAAAATGAGAAGAGCTAAGAAGGAAAAAGGGGGACAACTCCTGGCCGAGAGCTGAAGCATGTGAGTGATGCGCGCCTTGTCCTCTGCAGGTGGCAGTGCTGACAGAGGCAGGCGACGACAGATGAGACAGACAGACAGACAGACAGACACAGGGCAGTACACACCTCCTTCTGCTGCATTGCACAACCCTATCACCATGGCGACAGATCTCACAGCTCAGGGCGGACAACTCCCTCCATCCCAGTCAGTCTGCAGGGTTGCTGCCCCTTCCCCCCCCCCCCCCCTCCCCCCCCCCCCAAAAAAAAAAAAGAAAGAAAGAAAAAGACAGAAAGAAGGAAAAAGAAACCACTGGGCTGTGTTAACCCGTGCTGTGTGAATCTCCGGGTTTCGGGCAGTCGCTGTTTGGCGGGACGAAGAGGCAGATCTCTGACATAGCACTGGATGAGGTGACCGGCGTGGAGATGGAATAGGTCCATTAAAGAAGAACACCTGATGGGGTGAAGAGATAGATGTAAAAACAGACACCAGCTCCATCGACTTGGATGGTGAAGACTATGTTATGTTTTACTCAATGGGCAACGTTTTTGTCTCTTGGTCGCACTTGGCAGGGGGGTGGATTACGGTTGGAGCATCCTCAACTTGAGAATTATTTCATACATGTTTCATACAATGTCGGGAGAGAGCAGAGCTTATAGTTTTTGTTCATTGGTTTGGTGAGTTGCTGATTGTCTTGCCAGCCTATCGTTTTTGTTTTTCGTTGGGCATGGGAACGTTCGTAACGGACTTTGTCTTTCCGTGATGGATCAGAATTGGAAACGATCCACGTCATTCGTTTTCTGGGGCAAACACCTGCGTGTGAATGGTCGCACAACCGCACAGTGAACACACACACACACACACACACACACACACACACTCGCACACAACACCACACACACACACACACACACACACACACACACACACGCACGCACGCACGCACGCACGCACGCACACACACACACACACACAACACAACACAACACAACACAACACAACACAACACAACACACACACACACAATATGGGGAACTCGGAACAACAGTGGGCTACGAGCTATGTGGAGGTGGTGGTGGCGGCTGTCAGTGACCTACCTTTCAGCCAGGTCAGCGCGGCAGTAGATCTGTACTTTGCCACTACTACAGATCACATATCAGAGAGGTCTGGTCGTGCTGGGGGGGGGGGGGGGGGTGTCAGTCCCTCTGGTTTCTTACTGCTAGCTGCCACACTCGGATGTTCCTGACCTCGGACAGTCGGGGTTTAGCAGCCCTCTTTCTACACAGAACACTGTCATCATCCCAACAAGGGGCAGTTCATTACTCATGGAAGAGGGAAAACCAAGAAGAAGCGGTGGTTGTGGAGACAGTCGTGCAAGGGATGGGCAAGGGGTTTGAAATGAAGGGATGGGCAAGGGGTTTGGTAGTGGAAAAACAAAATCCGTGGGGGAAGAGGACAACTGCGTTCAGTGGAATCTTGTCACCCAAAGATAGCGTCATGCTGTTATTCTAGTTCAGAACTAGCGTCATGCTGTTGTTATAGTTCAGAACTAGCGTCATGCTGTTATAGTTCAGAACTAGCGTCATGCTGTTGCTATAGTTCAGAACTAGCGTCATGCTGTTGTTATAATTCAGAACTAGCGTCATGCTGTTGTTATAGTTCAGAACTAGCGTCATGCAGTTGTTATAGTTCAGAACTCCCCTTCAGGGCCCTGTGCTCTTTGTTCTCGTTCTGAATGTTGTTTTGGCTTCCTTTCCTCATGTGTCTCTTGTCATGTTGACGTGTTTGTCCAGTGTGAGTGTGTTCAGACCTGTAGCCTGGTGGTGGACCTTGGGTTAACCCGCCGGCTGGAGGGTGCAGGACGGTGAGAGTGGAACAGATGTACATATCTCTGAGGGCTTTGTGGCAGTGTGTGGTGTGTTGACCACAAACACTATGGCATCACGGTGTGTCAGTGTACCTCATTCATTCTAGATTCAGATATCTTGATTATTTATTGGACTGATCAGTGATCAAGTTTTCAGCTTTTTCAAGAAAAAAATTCTTATTCACATACTCTCTTCATTTTGCCAAACATGCGTGTGAATTTGATGTTTGTCTCATTTGTTTGCTTTGGCTGTTATATAGTTTGATGAATAAACAATGGAAAATCAGGTAAATGACAATTAGGTCAGCAAAGACAGTTGTGATTCAGTATGGCCAGAATATGGTTGACTTCTTTGATGAACAGTGTGGTTAAAAACGAGAACCACAGTCAGTCTGTCCAGCTTTTCTAAAGATGCATTTCTCATCCGTTTATTTAGTTCATGCATAATACTTTTAGAACACAAACTATACCCATACAAACACATATACTTAAACATATACTTAGATGCACGCACATTCTCTCCCTTTATACACACAAAGAGCATTAAGAGATTAAGGTATGATATTCATCGCTTTTCTATTTCCTATAAACTGGCAGCATCACACCTTTTCCCCTTTGTCCCTAGTTATAATCTTATCATGGTATTTGGGATGTAAAGAACATTGATGCCGACAGGGATGTATTTGCATAAGACATAGTCAGGTCACTGTACATATATACATACGTTGTTCAGTCATGAGTTCACTGCTGAGGTCAAAATATTTTTGACGGCTTTTTTGTGTGTCAAGAGTGTAAAGAATTTTTATTGTTTACGTAAATGATTGTACATTGGCTTTGTTTCCATGAGTCTGTAACATATTGTGATATCATTATTGTCAGTAAACTATTTTACAACCACAGATGTTGGCCTGTAGGGTGTGTATGTGTGTGCGTGCGTGTGTGCATGCATGCATGTAAGCATACGTGATGAAGAGTCTGTGATGGAATCTAATGCAACAGGAAATTTTTGGACAGAGATGTAATCGAAAAACAGAATAGATGCAACCACAAACATATGCACATGTGTGTGCACACACACGCACGCACACACACACCGCACGCACGCACGCACACACACACACACACACACACACACACACACCAAGACTGATGATATGAAATCATTTATTCAACATACAACATCCACCTCAAATGAGCCACCAACTTTGGACACCAGCACAACACCACACTTAGGCATGAGTCGATGAACAACTACAAGATGATGACTTTCCAGAAAAAAACAAACAAACAAAACAAAACAGCAGAACACGCGTCTCAACAGTTAAAACATTTCATGTCCAAGGAACCGTTCAACATTTTCGCAGAGTGAACATTTAGCAAAAAATGAACTCCAACAGTCGTCACTAAAAGGATCAAACACATGAACATTTCAACAGTATCATTCAAATAAAAGGAACCATTTTGGACATTTATTCATATATAATAAAACATTAAAATGATAATAATGCTGGGGAGGGGGGGGGGGGGGAGCAAACATATAGACAATGGAAAAAGAACCCCCTAAAACCAAGAACTTAAAAAGACAGTAACAAAGAGATGTCCTCCTCCTCCTCCTCCCCCATCAGAATCCTCAGTATCTCCTTCCCTATGTTTTTGTCCCTATTTTCCCCACTCAATGCGTAGTAGACTTGAAAGGTCTACTTTAATATCTGTTATGTTTTTTTCTGATGAACTTGAGAGGAAGTGGTGTGGTGCACAACATTGCATGATGGGTATGGAGATGGATTTTTTTTTTCTTTTCTTTTTTTTATGTGCAAAATAATGCAAAAGGTGTGGAAAGAGCACACAAAACTGCAACAACACGCTTGTTCTCACTACCTAGCAGGGAATGGGAGTGTGAGTTTCACAAGATCTGAAACGAGCACACAAAACATGCAACAACACAACTCTGTTTCAACCCTAGCAAGAAGGAGTGCGTTCACAACACAACTCTGTTCTCACTACCCTAGCAAGAATGGGAGTGCGTTTCACAAGATCTGAAACAGAGCGCACAAAACACTGCCAACAACACAACTCTGTTCTCACTACCCTAGCAAGAATGGGAGTGCGTTTACAAGATCTGTACAGCGCACAAACACTGCAACACACACTCTGTTCTCACTACCCTAGCAAGAATGGGAGTGCCGTTTCACAAGATCTGAAACAGAGCGCACAAAACACTGCCAACAACACAACTCTGTTCTCACTACCCTAGCAAGAATGGGAGCGCAGTTTAAAGCAGCAATCTGGCATGTTACAGACACCTCTAACAACCACATGCAACCATGTATTTGAACAATTTCAGTATACTGCCAGTGAGGGGCCATTTCAAGCAGGCCAAATTGGCATGTTTCAGACCCCTCTAACACACCGGCAGTGAAACCATGTATTTGAGAGCAATTTCAGTAACTGCCAGTGAGTGCCTTTCAAGCAGGCCAAATTTGGCATGTTTCAGACCCCTCTAACACACCGGCAGTGAAACCATGTATTTGAGAGCAATTTCAGTAACTGCCAGTGAGTGCCGTTTCAAGCAGGCCAAATTTGGCATGTTTCAGACCCACTAACACACCGGCAGTGAAACCATGTATTTGAGAGCAATTTCAGTAACTGCCAGTGGCACTGAAGAAATGAAAATGTTCAGTTTCCTTCAGAGAGACGGTCAGTCAGGCATGAGAGAAAGCCACAGGTGTAATCCTATTGCTATGTGCGTCCTTCCACCTGGTCCTGACAAACAAACATTGGCAGACAATGAATTCTGAAAGAATGTGTGCATATGTGTCCCATTCAGAATGTTATGGTCATGACAGTATCTTGGTTTTGATATCAATTCTTTCGTGCTATCATTTCATCTGGATACTTGTTTTTTTCTGTGTGTGTGTGTGTGTGCTTGAGTATGTGTGTGTGTGTGTATGTGTGTGTGCATGTGTATGTATGTGTGTGTATGTATGTGTGTGTGCATGTGTATGTATGTGTGTGTATGTATGTGTGTGTGGTGTATGTGTGTATGTATGTGTGTGTGCATGTTGATGATGTGTGTGTGTGTATGTATGTGTGTGTGCATGTGTGTGTATGTGTGTATGTATGTGTGTGTGTGTGTATGTATGTGTGTGTATGTATGTGTTGTGTGTGTGTGTATGTATGTGTGTGTGTATGTATGTGTGTGTGTATGTGTATGTATGTGTGTGTGTATGTGTGTGATGTGTATGTATGTGTGTGTGTATGTATGTGTGTGTGTATGTGTGTGTGTGTGTATGTATGTGTGTGTGCATGTGTATGTATGTGTGTGTATGTATGTGTGTGTGCATGTGTGTGTACGTATTGTATGTGTGTGTGTGTTGTTTGTGTGTGTGTGTGCATGCGTGCCCATGCGAAGGTTTTTTTTTTCTTTTAGGCAATGTCATTCTTTTGTAGTCTTTGAATGGAGCTTGGTTTGCTGTGGACCATTTAAAAAGCACCCTAGTTGCCACAACCATCCCGAAGTCAATATTCAGAAGTTGGGAGATCAGGAGTCGGGAGATGGGTAGGGGGAAATTGGGCTTGTGACTAGTATTAATTCTAACTGCCAGAATAGATCAACACTGGGTTCTAAAAGAACACATTTTCCTGCTTATGTAGTTGCTGGCACTGTGCATCATTATGTCCCTGTTCACCAATACTTTATCATCCCATTCCAAAAAAAGGACTCCTCCATCCTAAATTTTTGGAGAAAAGTCTGCAACTCTGGATTTGTTCATAAAACCAAGGATTTGAGGAATAACGAATATTAAAAATAAAAAGTAAATTAATGACAAACTGGAGATGGTCGGCAGTTCAGAGGTAATTATATACCCTTGTGACAAAAAGCACCAGCTCATAATAAGAAAAACTAGGTCAGAACCTAGAAAACTGGCTTCCAGCCTATCCACACACAAAATCCATAGGAAACCATGGAACATCTCCATACTTAATGTACGTCACAAAACAAAAAGCAACCCCCCAAAACACTGACATGTATTAAATCTTTTTTAAAAAAAGAAAGAAAAAGAAAAAAGAGAAATCAACCCTGTTGACATTAAATCACATAGGCAAAACATTAATGGAGGAAAAAAAAAGTCTCCATCATAAACTTTGAAATGATAACTCAAGACTTACCAGGACAAATGATGAAAACAAAAGCTATGTTACAACACAAGAGCACTCAGATGTGCCTCAGCAGGTAACAAAATATCACAACACACAAACGGATCTTCCTACACTAGATCCTGAACTCAAAAGCAGCAAAAAATTCTTTTTAAAAAAGAAGGCAAGATCATCTTTTCCCACTATGTAAACTGGCATAAATGAATTGGAAAATCCATGAGTTAAAAAGAATCTCTCCCCCTTTCTCGAGGTAAAAGAAAACACACACACACACACACACACACACACACACACACACACACACGAAAGTGACTCCCATGAAATTGTGAATGATGCTTTCTCATACAGTCTCTCTCCCACTCTGTCTCCCTCTCTCTCTCTCCAAATAGTATGTTGTGTCAGGACTAGTTGTTGTTTGATTTTTTTCTTGCTTGCCTTCTCTCATTTCTGTATTTCACTGTCTTACTGTATAATTGAATGAGAGCAAATGAAAATAGCCAAAAAATGTGATTTCTACCGTACTAGAACAGCATAGCACTTTGACTCAAACCTGTTTACTGGGTATGATGACTACTCTTGAAGAAACTGCTCAAGTCAGAAGCTGACTGACAGATTCAGAACGATCACATCTGATCATTTCAGACTGACAGATTCAGAACGATCACACCTGATCATTTCAGACTGACAGATTCAGAACGATCACATCTGATCATTTCAGACTGACAGATTCAGAACGATCACATCTGATCATTTCAGACTGACAGATTCAGAACATCACATCTGATCATTTCAGACTGACAGATTCAGAACGATCACATCTGATCATTTCAGAACTGACAAAATCAGAGACGATCACTCTGATCATTTCAGACTGACAGATTCAGAACGATCACATCTGATCATTTCAAAGATGACTGACAAACACTGAGTACAGAACTCCTTCAATCGATCTCTTTACACTTCACATACCTGACTGTCAAACCCATTTCATGGCCCACTGATCACATTTTACACAGTAAATCTTCTCTACTCCACCACCAAAAGCAGCCAGCATCAGTTTTAATTTTAAAAAAGGGGGTTCTTTAGAGACTGGTCTCTCTGCAAA
Organism: Conus canariensis; assembly: GCA_033310375.1. NCBI lineage: Eukaryota > Metazoa > Mollusca > Gastropoda > Neogastropoda > Conidae > Conus > Conus canariensis. Next base: position 79,542,301 of record CM065724.1, read on the forward strand.
AAACCTCCAAGATGATCTGCCTTCATTTCCTATTCGTACGACCGACGGAACGCATCAGGCACTTGACACCCAGTCTGCCCAGAGAATGACGACAAGCATGCAGAATGGATGACTGCAAAGAACAGACAGAGTGTCCGACATAGAAAAAAGGATGGACACTGACACAAAGAGAGAAACAGGATGCCAGTACAAATGACCAGTCTGATGACAGAGTGGGAACTAGTCGGTAAAAAGGGGCCAAAATCACCACCACATCACTTCCACACCTTCACCACATCATCTCCCAACATAATGGGCGACATCACCGCAAACTGCCCCTCTAATGTTTGAAGAATCCAAATGACCCACGGTGACCCTTCACCCCCCAACTGGCCACACAGCTTCTACGGGTCATCAGCATCATTCAGGAATCCCCCCCCCCCCCCCCCCCAGTCTGGACACTCTGCACCGCCTTCTGGCTGGCAGCGCACAGCCTATGCACACCATGAACCTTGCAGCAGCCTTCCAACACACAGACACTTGTCTTTCTGGCACATTTTGCTCTTGTCTTGATTGGAATCGCCTCCAAATTTCACCTTGTTCCCTTTAATGACTTGTGTGTAACATTTTGTTTGTAAATCCATACTAAATTCACATCCCTATACTTCTGTTTACAATCGTGATGCAACACATCATCATCCTAGGACTGCTTGCAGCCATGTCAGCCTCTAACATGACCACCTTTGTTCTCCTGAAATAAACAAGAGAGGAAAAACCCCCCGCACCCTAGCATGGCTGCCTACGTGATGAGGTGATCAATAATGCCCTTCTCTCACCCATGACAGGTTACGCAGTCATCTGACATTGGCTAGTGAGGCTGACCCACTTAGTGTTCAGCTGGTTAATGCAAACCAACACACAGTAAAACACACAAACCAACACATGGTAACACGCACACACACAAACCAACACACGGTAACACGCACACACCAACCAACACACCGTAATGCCCACACACAAACCAACAAACACACAGTATGTTAAAAACCAGTCATACTGCATGGGACAGATCTCACTAATCTAAGTCATAATATTCAACAAACTAGGATTTTGGTAACGTTTATACACCAATAATAACAACAGAGTAGTGGACATACTTGCTATAGTATAGTAGCAATGTTATGAACAACAGTAACGATATCGCAAGAATTATAGGTGTATGAGTAGCGTGACAATGAAGCAAGAGTTTCAGATCTAACATAGTGAATTATAAAATACAAAACAGCAAGAAAAAACAATATGGAACAGTTCCCATGGAAAAAAAATATAACATTTCTTTCAGTATCCAGAAGGAGAATAAACATCCCCTCCTACCCCCACCCCCATCACCTTCTGCTTCTGTCATTCATGTCAAACCAACATGAACATCAGACAGAGGAATTGCCACACACGACCAGGGCATATTTAGATGATGTCCTCAAATCAGAAATCATCTACAGGAACACTGAAACGGGTGAGAAATAGAACACAAATCAAAGGAAGTACACATGTACTGAAGTGGTACCATGAGGTCAGTATACATGTACTGAAGTGGTACCATGAGGTCAGTCTACATGGACTTGTATCAGTGCAAGGTTGGCCAAGTCTGCACGAGAAAATAAAACAAGGGATTTTTTTTTGCATTACTCTGGTTTTGGGTGGTGCAAATAATGCTGGCATTTCTTGGATTTTCCTTACTTTTGCTACCACTGGAAGGAGTCATTTTTCAGTGGATCAAAAACAAACAAAAAAACTTGCATTCAGTTCATCAGAAGTAAACTCCTAATTTGTGACAAATTTTAAAATCATTCTTATGGTGAGTCCACCAAAAACAAGGGCAAACACATAATAAATCTTGCACAGAATATGAGAAGATATACGATTGCTTGTTCTTCATTTTCAGTGTCCTGAATGATGTTTATCCTGCCTGAAGAAGACCTGCAAGGTTGAAACGCGTCATATCTAGTCTTGTGATTTGTTTGTCCTTGTTTTTGGTGGACTCACTAAGAATCATTTCAAAATGTGTTTCAATTTCAGCCTGCAATCACCTCACTTTGAAACAACTTCCTGATTTGTGGTTACCAACACACTGAAAAATGAAGATTACTTTTGGTTTTTGTTTGAAGAGAAAATGACGACCGTTTGGGTCCAAAAGCCTCATTCAGTTTGTGTTTGAAAAGAAAACGACAACCATTTGAGTCCAAAAGCCTCATTCATTAGAAAACGACGACTGTTTGGGTCCAAAAGCCTCATTCATTAGAAAACAATGACTGTTTGGGTCCAAAAGCCTCATTCATTAGAAAACGACGACTGTTTGGGTCCAAAAGCCTCATTCATTAGAAAACGACGACTGTTTGGGTCCAAAAGCCTCATTCATTAGAAAACAACGACCATTTGGGTCCAAAAGCCTCATTCATTAGAAAACAACGACTGTTTGGGTCCAAAAGCCTCATTCAATATGTGTTTGAAGAGAAAACGACGACCATTTGGGCCTAAAAGCCTCATTCATTTTGTGAGGGCAGGAGTGAAAACCTTCCTACATTTTGCCTGGGACATGAAACCTCACACACCACACCCCACCCCCCTTCACTGTATGTGCTGGGACACCCAGTCATCACCAGCATCAACGTTTTCATCCAGAGGTTACTGGGACACCCAGCCATCATCAGCATCAACCTTTCCATCCAGAGGTTACTGGGACACCCAGTCATCAGCATCAACGTTTCCATCCAGAGGTTACTGGGACACCCAGTCATCATCAGCATCAACGTTTCCATCCAGAGGTTACTGGGACACCCAACCATCATCAGCATCAACCTTTCCATCCAGAGGTTTACAACTGAATACTGGGGTCTTACGTCATGACCTACATCCCCTGTGGGATGTAAAGGAAACATGCACACCATATGTCATCAGTAACTTCTTTCCTTTTTCCACAGAGGTTCAATTCTAAAACAACATGTTTCTGGTGTCGTACATCTGAAAGAATTATGTGGGTAAGGTGGGGGTGGGGGGCTGGGGGACAGCAGGGGGGGGGGGGGGGTAGAGATGGGGGAAGGGGTAGTTCGCATCTTATGTTTTGAGTGAATTGTCAATACTCCTTTTCATCAACCTTTGAAACAAAGCTTTCTTTTCCATATGAAAAATGAAGTTAATTCATATTAACGATTTGGGTAGAATTTTTCATAGCAAAGACTGTCCATTTGCACTTAGGTGCATTTGTTTGAGTGTATCTGGCTGTGTGTACCTGTGTGTCTGTATGAGTATGCCCGTGTGTGTGTGTGTGTTGTGTGTGTGTGTGTGTGTGTGCGTGTGTGTGTGTGTGGAGGGGTGAGGGTGTGCTCCTTCAGATAACTTCAAGATTTTCCACCTAAGTGGTTCAAATCTGAGTTCTTATTAGGAACACCGAACAAATCACACAACTTCAAGTGATTAAAACAAGAATACTGAATCTACAGCTCCCAACTGAAAAATACTGCGGCTGTTTTCTTCATAACACAAAATAAAGAAACAAAAGAAAAAGAAAGGACGTCATGTTGAAGATAATCTCATTGTGTATTTCACAAACCTCAAGTAATACCATTCAGCTGGGTAATCTGATGAGAAATCTCAAAACCTGTTCCGCATACATTGGTATTACATGTAAAACAAAAGAAGGGCCTTGTAAATGATTTGAGTAGTTACAATTACAGTGATAGACAATCCATATCATACTTATGTAAGTTTTTACGTCATTACTAGTTTCGCAAACCCACCAACAATACAGGACCTTTGGGACAATTCTGCCTTGCGAGAAAAAAAAAAAACGAAAGGAAAAGAATGCACTTGTCGTATTCACATATTACATACATTTAATTCATAACATGATCACTGATCCGTTGACATTGTTAAGCATGATCAAATGAAGCATGCTAAGTGGACCAGGCTTTTGCATGTCACATTCCACTCCAAGTTGAAAACCGACAAAGACGAAAAAAAAAAGAAGCTTTGTCAGCTACTAATCTGCAGCTGAAAAAAAAATGCATTCCAACAGCTGTATGGGCAAACTGGGAGTGCAGAATGCACAACTAGTGTCCATGCTGGGCAATGTGCACAGTGCAGAATGCACAACTAGTGTCCATGCTGGGCAGTGTGCACAGTGCAGAATGCACAACTAGTGTCCACGCCGGGCAGTGTGCACAGTGCAGAATGCACAACTAGTGTCCACGCCGGGCAGTGTGCACAGTGCAGAATGCACAACTAGTGTCCACGCCGGGCAGTGTGCACAGTGCAGAATGCACAACTAGTGTCCACGCCAGGCAGTGTGCACAGTGCAGAATGCACAACTAGTGTCCACGCCGGGCAGTGTGCACAGTGCAGAATGCACAACTAGTGTCCACGCCGGGCAGTGTGCACAATCTCCCTATCCAGTAATAATAGAAAACTGGTATGTTATAAACTGTAACAAGACCAGAAAAAGATACACCCAAACAGGTGTGTGGGACCCCAAAAAGTACTGTCCTGCTATGAATTGTAATGAGACAAATAAATAGTGCCAGGACTTTGACGTCCAGCAGAGAGAAAAGAATCCACTGCAACAGCAGAAAAACCTTTGGATATCAGTCAAGAAAGACAAGAGTCGGGTCAAGTCTCTCCAAGACAACACAGGTCAGTTTTCAAGTCCTGCCAAAGCAGACCTATGGCCAGGATCAGTTCCCTTGACTTTGTGAAGTGTTGGTGTTTGTGTGTTGCTTCTCATTTGTTTCCCTTCTTCATCAGTTCCCTTGACTTTGTGAAGTGTTGGTGTTTGTGTGTTGCTTCTCATTTGTTTCCCTTCTTCATTTCCCCCTTCCTTCCTTCCTTCCTTCCTTCCTTCCCCACACCGCTGTACACACACCATCAGGAAGCATTTGTGCGCATGCAGTTTATCACAAAGAAAATGCACATCCAACCAACAAAGAAAAATACTTGGATCAGAGTTGTACTCGCACCTCTAACATACGTCTCTTCCCACCTCCTCTTCCCCCTCCCACATATCATATGTACTGACATAAAAGACAGATTCAGATATACACAGAATTTTTACGATCATGAATCACAGAAAAAATAATCTTAAACATCTATTTTGCTGTCAGACATCAAAGCCAAGATTGTATGCAACATTTTCTTTCTCAGAGTATATCCCACTTCTTAGCGTTGTTCTTTTGTTCTCCCAAAGCACACCACATCCGTTTGTTTACTTCACAGCCAACAAAAAGAAAAGTTCATAACTCTATCATTTCTGTTCAGACCAATGTATGGTTTAACCAACCATGTGGTTACAACCATGTTCATGATGTTTGAAGAAGACACCACGCAGCCAACAGCACAAACACATTAAAGCCTGTAACCATTTCAAGTTTACCCTTAGCATATGCCAAATATCAAATAAATTGGTTGATGGCCCAGCCAATGAGAACAGAAAGAACCTGCCAGCAAACCAGACATATTTCTATCTCAACTGTCCAATGAACGAGACAATCATATTATGCCGACAGCGTACAGTGAGACAAACATATTATGCAGGCGAGCGCAAAGACAATCTGACATCAGCGGGTGAACACCATCGCGGCCTCTCTGACGCATCATGAGTATTCTTCAACAGGATTACAGTGCCTTCTGCCAGTCAAACCCATGAGGCCTGGGAGAGTTCATGGCCAAATTCACATTGTAGTTGAGTGTACCAATACTCACACACAATCCAAAGAAATGTCAGGAGCAAATACTTACAATTTTCACACGCTCTGAAGATATCTTTAGTGTGTTTATTCGTATGTGTGAATATGTTTTTAGTGTGAGCATGTATATGCATGTGTGTGAGCGTGTAATTTCCATGTGTGTGAACATGCATGTGTGTGTGTGTGTGTGTGTGTGTGTGTGTGTGTGTGTGTGTGTGTGTGTGTGTGTAAGTGTGTATGAATGTGTGCTATCTATGTGGATGCGTCTGTGTATGCAGCTTTGTTTGCTCAACTGTATGTCTTCTGATGAGGTCCCCTTTCCTTCCCCTTTGAAAAGACCACACTACACAGTGCTCAGAACAGCACCTGGCCATGTAAGCAATATTCAAGAAGCCAACCAAGCCGTCACTCTCATCAATCCATCAAGTCTACTCATACAATTAAAACAAAACCAACAGATACACAATAAAAACAATACTGCCTTTTCAATTCATATTTTGTTCACAAAATTGACAAAGAGACTTTTTTTTTTTTTAAACTCATACTGATAACTTCTGTTAAAAGTTTAGTAATATGTACGAAACATCAGTCAGAATACTTTTTTTTTGCTTTAAAACAATGAAAAGAAAAACAAACAAAAAAAAAAAAAAAAGAAAAAAGATGGTGGTGAACAAGAGTTCAAAGGTGTTCTAATGAAAAGAAAAAAAAAATCAGAAGCCATAGTTGTAAAGAGCCCTTTTTCAGCAGCAGGTACACGTGAACACAGTAGCAGCTTCAAGAGATTCACAACTTCCAACTACCCCTTCCCCCTTCTTCTCTTACCAACAGCAATTTGTTCCAATCACATTTGGGAAGTAAAGTCGAAGACATCACCAGTGACATCAGAAAAATGACTCATGATGGGACAAGAAATGACATCAGACATGGAAACAACCTCCTACCGCAATAGGTTTTTCAGCTGCTAGTCATCAGCAAAAATTAGTGCATCAAGTTATTTTCAATGCATGTCGGTTTGTGCATGTGCACACACAGATATATGCTTGTAAATGCAAACCAATGTGCATTCCCTCAAACAATGTACTAACACATGTACACACAGACACATCGATATTGTGTACGCGCACGCGCGCGCTCACACACACACACACACACACACACACACACACACACACACCCTGTCTGTACAAACAGGGTCAAGAGGAGAAATGCTAAATGACATCCATGAGATCAACTGGATCAAAGCATTGACATTAAAAACAAGACGCCATCATCTGACAACAGAGCCAGCTACAGGCCCCATGTCCCCGCACTGCCTACCAAAGAACTCAATGTCACACCACACCATCAACTACACTGTTTTTCAAACACACTGTGTTCTGTTTGATTGAAATATAGAGGAAAAACACACCCTGGGAACAATGCCTCTGGAACTCACTGACAAAGTGCCAACAACCAGCCAGGTGTGGAAGTCTGTGGGTGCAATGCCTCTGGAACTCACCGACAAAGTGCCGACAGCCAGCCAGGTGAGGAAGTCTGTGGGAGCAATGCCCCTGGAACTCACTGACAAAGTGCCCACAACCAGCCAGGTGAGGAAGTCTGGCACTGACGGCCCACCTGGACGACACAATGGCTCCTCCACAACAGTAAAAATGATGGCATTTACCTCCCCTGTTTCTCTACACTGTTCCCCTCAGTCATGCAGGCAGCACTCTGGTGACGTTACGCAAACATCAATTCAAACAAAAAATTCTTTTCTCAGTAAATGCTCAGGTCTGAAAGCAGACTGATCTTTGTATCGAATTATTTCATTTTACCAAAAGCAGGCGGAGTCACAAGACAAACAGTGGAGAATTCACAGGATTCTGCCCATAATTGTACCTCTGAAAACCAGAGAACATCGTATCAAAGCTTAAAAAGAAATACTCCAACCATTTCTGTTGCAAAGACAACTTATTTCAATCTTATTTCATCCCAAAATTTTGTATTTAAAAAAATGCAGTGTGACACTGGAGCCTGGGAAACACTATCAGTGATCATACTGGTTGATTTTCACACTGGTACGGTAAAACTGGCCATGGCAAATGGGTCCACCCAAACTGGTAACCCAGTCCTAGTAGTAGTAAGAGCCAAGTGCTAGGAACACAACCATCCACTTTACACCCCCCACATCCAGTTAAACTTCAATCAAATATGTGGTACTGGTGCCTGATAGTTTGTCAGTATTTTGTCATTTGAACTGGGAAAGAAAAAAAAAAAGGCAGTAGTTATTGATGAACACGAAGCCTGAATATGAATGACTAGAATGTTTTAAAACAAAACTACACATATCAAACACAAGCATACGCACGCACATACACACACACACGCACACACACACAACACACACACATTGACCAGGTCAAAAAGAGTGTGATTCAGACCCTGAATTTCTGTATTTTGTTGGAGGAGGGAAGGGGCAGTGGTGAGGAGGACGCAGAAGTGTGGAGGAAGGAGGGTCGAGGGGGAAGAGAGTGTCCACAAATAACTGACAAGCTGACCCACTGGCCTGAATGCAAACAGCCAGAGAGTGTCCACAAATAACTGACAAGCTGACCCACTGGCCTGAATGCAAACAGCCAGAGAGTGTCCACAAATAACTGACAAGCTGACCCACTGGCCTGAATGCAAACAGCCAATCAAGTCCCATCCAGACCACCGGCGCTAGCAGCCCTGTTAATACTGATAATGATGTAGGGGTTCATTGGTTTGTCTTTCAGTCCATGCCATTTTTCCATCAGTGAAGGTATTTGATTTGCACCCAGTTTTCTACGCTACTCAACCTGTTTAAAGCAAAGTTACCTGCCTATGGTTTGAAGCACTTTACTGAATAATTTGAGGTAATGACGTTCATGTCATTACCTTTCTTTTACTGAAATCAAAGCCCCAAAGGGAACCCTGAGGAAAAAGTACAGAGCAACAATTTTTTTCTTAAAAAGTCAGAAATCAGAAAGATGGTTTATTCCTTTTCAACAGGTGATGAGATAGTTATGACAACTTTACACAGCATTTGTTTACCCTGTTTAGTAGCAGCATCTCTGTTCAAAATGTTTAAATTCAACTCACAACAAACTTAGTTGAATGAAACTAACACACAACACACATTACTGCACATTTTAAAACTTTATTTAAGGTAGACAGACAGACAAAGAGATGGAAAAAAAAAAAGGATCAGTAGACCATGAGGGATGGTCAGAGTACCAGTCTCTCAGATGAGATGACAACCCAAGGTCGCCTGCGCTGCAAAAACATTTGATGCATCCAATAGAATCCAGGCAACAAAGACAGCCACCCATGACGACAGTCTAGCTGAAATCATCCATTTTGAAGGATACATAAATAAATGACTACATTCACTCATACACAGACAAACGGGAGGAAAAAAATGTTGCTGGATTTGAAGTGATGTGCTCTTCTCATGAACATCAGTTCATCTTCCTCTCTGTGGTAACACAATAAGACAACACTACAGTACACCACTCCTGGTTCTGACAGTCAAACTAGTTCATAACTTTCACATCTACTGCAAAAGTGTCAGCTTACACCTGGCAGAACCAGGCTTCAGACCTGACCTTTAGACGAGTCAACTTGACCCGTCTTAGCTCGAAAGGGCAGATCACGGCGCCACCACAATGAGGCCGTCTTGAACACCTTTTCAACTTGGGACAGAGCTGTGCATGTACACACAGACAATTATCAGACAGAACAGCGAAAAGAGCATCAGAATATACACACAGCTAGTATTTCTGTGGTCTACCAACTACATCAATATCAAACAGCAATCAAAAGTACACACACAACTCTCTGTTAAAAGCATCACAAACATGTCCCAGGACTTTGTGTGTATGTGTGAGGGCGAGAGTTACATGTAATCATTTGATTAAATCAACCACATGTTGTGGTTCTTCTGTAGAACACAGTCTTCGGCACATAAAACATGCTGACAGTCAAATAATTGTACTTGCATACTTTCTCTAAAGCACACACACACACACACACACACATACACACACACACACACACACACACACACAAACACACACACACACACACACACACACACACACACTCACATACACATAACGCAAACACAGGCAAACACACACACACACACACACACACACACACACACACACACACACACACACACACACACACATATATAGTGACACTCCACATCATATGCGTAGATAAACAACAGTTCATGTGTTGATTACCTTTCATCACAACTAAAATATACATTATATCCAACAAGCTTTTCTCAAGTGTTCTTCAAAACTCTGCTGAAGAACAAATTAAAAAAAAAAGAAAAAGGAAAGATAAAAATCAACAGCAAAAAAAAAACAAAAAAAAAACCCAAAACTCCCATCCTCCACACCCCAGTCAGCAGACACAGCCATGCTGCTCACCAAAACACCAGGTTGAAAAGTGGCTACACTCTACTCAGCTTTTTTCTTCAACGCTTATCTACCGCAGGTATGGACAGCCCAAGCAAGGGCCAAGGAGAAACTGAAAGTCCAAATCATGTGAAGAAAATCAATAGTTAACCTTCAAACAGGAATGGAGGCAGGGGATGGAAGAAACACGCCATGCCTATGTGCAATCAATGAGGGGGGGAGGGGACAACAACTTAACTTGGGATAAGAAGAGGACCAAGCGTAAGATTCTTGGAGAGAAAAACACATTCCAGTGAAAGTGAATATTTCTTCATGGTCGAACACTGATTTCCAAGATGAATCACAATGACAACCACAGGCAATTCTTTTCACAAACAACTACAAGAAATGATTGAAGACTATGGATGTCCTGAACACTGAACTGAACTAAAACGTTGATTGCATACAAGACACTGCACTGTTGATATCAGGACAGATTTTCGCTAATCTCATTTCTGTGTTTAGCTTTCAAATTCAACATCATTATTTAGCACACTTCAGGTGTTCTAAGCTCCTTGCTCTTGTGGAATGTCTTTTCAGGAAGTCTAATATTTCTGGCTCTCTTGGGAGAAAAAAAAAAGCTTCCTTTATTTAGATTTCTTCCATCCCGGGAAATGTCTTCTTCTATTTTCAAAACTTTTCTTTGGGGATGGAGCGGGGGGAGGGGGGGGTGGGGGGGGGGGGTTAGGGAAGGGCAATATCCAGCGTTCCACCAGTCCCCTGAACGGTGCCAGCACTTCCAGGGTATGAGAACTGGCATCGTGTGCAGAGCTTCCTGCAACAGTCATGGACTCAGACAGACTGAACCTTCAAGATGGCAAAGCTATGAAGTAAGACCTTCCTGAATTCCAGATGAAGAACCACCAAAAAAAACAAAACTAAACTAAATTTACATGAATACAAATTTATAACAGCAACAACACACACTCAAACACAGGAGAAAAAAAAAAAAAAAAAAAGAAAAAAGTTGGAAAGGTCAGACAAGGAAGATAAGACAGACAGACAGACAGACACAGACATACACTACAGACAGACAGACATACACTACAGACAGACAGACAGACAGACAACAGACAAATACACTACAGACAGACACAGACATACACTGTCATCAAAAGTCAAATATTGGGGAACAAGATACAGGGACAAGTGGTAACACTGTCAACTCAAAACCATCACAAAATATGAAAAAAATGAAAAAAAGGAAAACTATGTTCTATGCATGCATCTGTACCTCTGAATTTTCAGAAAAAACCTTCCAACTGTGTAAGAATATCTGTACCTCTGAATTTTCAGAAAAACCTTCCAACTGTGTAAGAATATCTGTACCTTTGAATTTTCAGAAAAACCTTCTAACTGTGTAAGAATATCTGTACCTCTGAATTTTCAGAAAAACCTTCCAACTATGTAAGATATCTGTACCTCTGAATTCTCAGAAAAACCTTCTAACTGTGTAAGAATATCTGTACCTCTGAATTCTCAGAAAAAAACCTTCTAACTGTGTAAGAATATCTGTACCTCTGAATTTTCAGAAATACCTTCTAACTGTGTAAGAATATCTGTACCTTTGAATTTTCAGAAAAACCTTCCATCTGTGTAAGAATATCTGTACCTCTGAATTTTCAGAAAAACCTTCCAATCTGTGTAAGAATATCTGTACCTCTGAATTTTCAGAAAAACCTTCCAACTGTGTAAGAATATCTGTACCTCTGAATTTTCAGAAAAACCTTCCAACTGTGTAAGAATATCTGTACCTCTGAATTTTCAGAAAAACCTTCCAACTGTGTAAGAATATCTGTACCTCTGAATTTCAGAAAAACCTTCCAACTGTGTAAGAATATCTGTACCTCTGAATTTTCAGAAAAACCTTCCAACTGTGTAAGAATATCTGTACCTCTGAATTTTCAGAAAAACCTTCCAACTGTGTAAGAATATTAGTAATGGGTCATTGCAGAAATCTTCTTCCTCTTTTTTTTCAGTCTTCAGCCAAAATGAGTATAAAAACTGTCACCCAGTTTGTTTGCTGAATACATGAGCCATTAATCATCTATCTATCATTTTATTAACACAAGAAAGACTTTTGTTTCCCCTTTTGAGTTGGTTTTACAGAATAATACGCTTGACTGCTATGTGCCTCAAAGAACAATGATTAATGGCAACTGACAAAGATCAAAGAAAAACAACAAAAAAGCAGGGATTTAATCCAAAGTCCTACAGTGTTCTTTTGTGCCACCAACATTCGGAAAAACTGACAAACGGAGTAGCTTTAGTTTCATTCTACCAATATGTCAAACCGATCTTTTTTTCTTTTTTTATAATTAAACCCACAGTTAATGATAAAGTAACTACCTTGACAACAAAGTGCCAGAAACAGTGTGCAGAAGTGTTCATCAAAAATGAGCTAGTTTTAACATAATTTTGAAGTGGTTGCCTTGAAAAGTGGAGCCAAAGACAGAGTGTGGAGCGATATTCCATTGAATTCCTGCATTCCAGTCACACCAGCAGATTCACTGTTCCTTCTTCTCATCTGGCTTGGCGTCCATGGCAGAGGTGTCCAGACGCTGTTTCTTGTCAAAGACCGATTTGGGTTCAGCCGCCAGAGCCTGAAAGTCAAAAGGATGCCTTCAATACCAATGTTACCACCACCCTTCAATACCAGTGTTACCACCACCCTTCAATACCAGTGTTACCACCACCCTTCAATGCCAGTGTTACACCACCTTTCAATACCAGTGTTACCACCACCAGTCACTGCTTTGGGTACAAAATCTGTACTCCAACCATTCACTTCACTGAATTCCAGTATACCATGTTGTAGGGGTGTTTCTGCTATGGCTATGCACGTAGGGGGTGTGGGGAGAGAGTCATGCTGTATGGGTGATTCTATGGCTATGCACGTAGGGGGAGGGGGGAGGGAGTCATGTTGTAGGGATGATTCTGATATGGCTATGCATGTAGGGGGTGCAGGGGGGGAGGGTTTGTCATGTTTGTAAGGGTGATTCTGATATGGCTATGCACATAGGGGGTTGGGGGGGAGGGAGTCATGTTGTAGGGGTGATTCTGATATGGCTATGCACGTAGGGGGTGGGGGGGAGGGAGTCATGTTGCAGGGGTGATTCTGATATGGCTATGCACGTAGGGGGTGGGTGGGGAGGGAGTCATGTTGCAGGGGTGATTCTGATATGGCTATGCACGTAGGGGGTGGGGGGAGGGAGTCAGGAGAATTCTGATGTAGTCATGTATTTAATTTAGGCAGGGGTTGGGGTCTCAAGGATTCTGATGTGGTCACATATGTAGGCAGGGATGGGGGGTCTAGAGGATTCTGATGCATTCGCAACATGAAATTCAGGACTTTCAGTCAAACGGAAAGTGGTCTGTTCACTTACTGCTCACAAAAGTCAACCCTCAACACTGACAATTTCATTTTCATTGCGACATGAAATGTGAAGCCTACTTTGATTCAACTGATTAATAAAACAGTCGTATCTCTGTCTGTACATCCATCAAGTCATCATACACTCTGTGATTTGTAATCAAAAACGGTCACACATGTAATGTTCTCATCCCCAGCTGATGCATTTGCACCATAGTGTTCAAGTACTTCGGCTGTTTGGATGATCCCTGGAGTCTTTAAGCCAGGGTACGACAACAACAACTGACGTGATACACAAGCCCCCATCTACATGTGATGTGATTTCCCCAGTCAACGTGACAAAAATGGATTCACCTGAAGGTAGATGATGATTCGACAGGTGAGAAGAAGAGCGAAGACTATGCTGGGACTCATCTTTTCCAGGCCTTCATCCAGAGAGTAGTGTGCATAGATGTCGTTCAGCATGATGGCCAACAGAGCAACATTGGACATCTCTTTCAGCGCTCCTGCACACAGCAGCAATCTGATGTCACTGATGATGATGTCAGTCAAAACCATACCACCTAAAGCTCTAGATCTATACATGTATAACAACTCATCAACAGTTAGCAACACTATTTCAATAAATCAACGATAATAAGAAAGATTACAAGTGATGACAACCACAAAAATAATTACAGTAAATGTAACACTGGGCAATAATGATAACAAGCAGGATTCAGTCTTGGATGCTGTGGATCTATATGAAACTGTTGGCATTATACACAAACGTTCATTCACTGCTGGTAAATATATCCATAACAGTAGATTTTTTTACATTGAGATTCCATCAGATCAAATAACACTCGTAAGTCACTCTGCTGGATTTCATAAAAATTCATTTAAGTATGACGCCCTATGGTAAATTATCACTAATTATAAGTACACACAAAGATTCAGTCCTGGCAAAGTATGATCTAGAGTATAGTAATACTACACTGTATACAGATTCAGTCCTTGACACTGTAGGTCTGTTGCAAAATACGTATACATCTAATAGATCTATACAGATTCGGTCATAGTAACTGTGGGTCAAGAGTATACAGTAATACACACAAAGATTCAGTCCTGGCAACTGTGGATGGAGAGTATACACACACAGATTCAGTCCTGATGCTGTAGGTCAAGAGTATACACACAACGACTCAGTCCTGATACACACAAAGACTCAGTCCTGATACACACAAAGACTCAATCCTGATACACACAACGACTTAGTTCTGATACTGTAGGTCAAGAGTATACACACAAAGACTCAAGTCCTGATACTGTGGGTCAAGATTATGCAATGATTCAGTCCCGATAACTGTGGGTAAATACACACAAAGATTTAGTCCTGGTAACTATGAGTCAAGAGTATACACACAAAGATTCAGTCCTAGTAACTGTGGATCAAGAGTAGTAACTGTGGATCAAGAGTACACACACACACACACAGAGTCAGTCCCAATACTATGGATGGAGAGTATAGACACAAAGATTCAGTCCCGATACTGTACATCAAGAGTATACACACACAGATTCAGTCCTAGTAACTGTGGATCAAGAGTACACACACACACACACACACAGAGTCAGTTCCAATACTATGGATGGAGAGTATACACACAAAGATTCAGTCCTGATGCTGTACGTCTAGAGTATACACACACAGATTCAGTCCTGATACTGTGGGTCAAGAGTATACACACACAGATTCAGTCCTGATACACACAAAGATTCAGTCCTGATGCTGTATGTCAAGAGTATACACACAGAAAGAGATTCAGTCCTGATACTGTGGGTCAAGAGTATACACACAAAGACTCAGTCCTGATACACACAAAGACTCAGTTCTGATACTGTGGATCAAGAGTATACATGTATACAAAAATCCAGTCCTGATACTGTGGGGCAAAGGGTATGCACACAAAGATTCAGTCCTGGTAACTGTGGGTCAAAGAGTATGCACACAAACATTCAGTCCTAGTAACTGTGGGTCAAAGAGCATACACACAAAGGCTCAGTGAGTCAGCCCCAGTAACTGTGGGTCCACATTAGTCCTGGCTGATCACAAAAGTGAAGATGACCTACCGGGGACAAAGGCCAACACTGCACCACACACCACCTCCGCCGTGCCGACTGCTTTCCTATAGGTGTGAGGATTGGGTTTCCAGCCTGTCTGCTTCACTAAGGGGAACACTTTGGACTTCCGTATAAAGGTTTTTCTCTGGAACACACACAGGTTAGCCATGTTTTATTCTCTACACTGTCTGAATCAGCATTATCCCCCATTACCAGTTTTAACTGATCAATCTGCCCACTGCGAATGATTTTTACATTCTATTCCCATAGAAGCAAGATGCAGTGTTTTAATTTAAGCCATCTGTTCCAGTGCTTGTGGTTGCCATTTTGATATAATTTGCTACGACTGAAACTAAAAATGCTTATTTCATTATTTGTACACCTTGGGGACTGTCCCCTTTTCCAGCTTCTTCTTCAACCTTTTTAACCTTTGTTGGGCTGCCCTCTCTTCACTTCTCATGTGCACGTTGCTTTTTCAGTTTTTCCAGGTCTACCAGATCACATTTGTCAATCATCCACTCATGTCAGATGCAGAACTATCATGCAAGTTTTTCTACTTGCTCCCTCTATTGTACACACAAGACACACACACACACACACACACACACACACACACACACACACACAACACACACACACACACACACACAAACACACATGCACACACACAGAGTTTCAGTGTCAGTTTCATCAAGGAGGCATCACGGCCTGCGGATTAGCCCAATGCGCTGATCAGACCTTGAGTGCCCACCTAACATTGGTTGTCTTTTTTTTTTTTTTTTTTTTTTTTTTTTGTATGTGTGTGAAGTGAATATCACACATACACACACACACCTTACATTCTCTCTCTTTCTCTCTCTCTCTCTCTCCCTCTCTCTCTCTCTCTCACACACACACACACACACACACACACACATACACTACGGGGTACTGGGAGACCCCATAACCTCTGGACTGTTTAGAGACATGAGCAACATCTGGTGACCTACCGTGAAAGTTGCTGGGTTTACAAGCATTCCATTTTTAATGTTTTATTTTCAGCTAGTTCATTTACTGTTCTCAGGACTGCCTTTGATCTAGCTATAATTTCTGTAAAAGGTGAGGCAGCTGAAGGCATGTTTGCAGACTGTGAGACAGTGTCAGAAGTTTACTTTTGCTGAAGATCTGAAAGTCTTATAAAAAAAAAAAGATAAAAAATGTAAAAAAAAATCTAAGTGTACAATATTTTGTTTTTTTTTAAATAACCAGATGGAGTTACTGTGTTAGTCCAGGAGAAGCGATATAAAATCTAGAACATAAAAGTGTAGTAGTGTACATCACATTTGAAGAGTAAGGTTCGATTAAATTAGCCTGATGATCTGGGAGCATGAAAGGAAATTGTAAGTGGTTCCATGATGTCAATCTTTGATAACTTAACTGTGAAAAGTTCTATATTTGAGTACAGTGGTTGTCAACTATTATAAGGCTACAAATACAAGCACAACTGAACTACTCACCTAATGACCCAATTATGCTGCAGCAAAAGATTGATTATAATATAAAGTCCTCAGTTGGTCTATAGCTACACCGATTCCAACCAATTATGTGGCAGCAAAAGTAACCAAACCCAATTAGTTGATAGATACACTAATTCAGCCATTTCAAATTCTGATCTTTTTGTCTAAAAATCATTATAATTATTCACTCACTCATCATAATGTATCCATCTTTGTTATATCTATAGATGAGTCTGGGCTTTTTTTTCCCACACATTTTTGTCATGCTAGATGATAACAATTCATTGCTCAGTCACGCATAAAATTCTGTAATCAAAATGTGATCTTGTGAACATAAAGTATGTTGCAACTTCAAAATGAATTTTAATTTTTATATCAGTGGGAATATGTTTCCTTCTGGGGTTTCAAAATAACAGATCAAGGCATTGAGTATTAAGAGATGGCAACACAACAGTGTAATTCAGGCCTTTTTTTCCACTTCTAAGTCAACAACTAAAAAATTCAAATTGGTAATGAACATGCATAGAAATCATTTCACAAAGATCAGTAACAACCGTACTATTTTGTTTGAGTTAACTATTAATTTGACACCATAATGTGTAGACTGGATTTGTTTAAACCGAGTCTTTCCAAAACTGTGTACTAACTAAAGTTTACAAAATAAACCACACGAAAATAAGTATAATCCAAAACTGAATGTGTCATTGAATGAATTGACTGAATTTTGCACATATAAACCCGGATTCAGCAAAATGTGAGGGATTTTAGGCAGTATTTATTGTGTGTTCATAATCATGGTCGAAAAAATCGTACTAGGCTAGTCTGCAGGGCAGACGAATTGAACCAATGCAACGTGAGAACGTGGGTATCATCAAATGATGTCTTCCGCTGGCAAGGCTTGACTACGTCATTACAAAAAAGAAACACCGGTCGTTGGCGATCACAATGCTCTTTCCTGGGATCACTCACCATTTCTTTGTAAATGTCTGAATTTACAGACGGCGTCAGTTTTATAGTTCCCACAAATACGAAGAATAATCCCAGCGTCAACGCCAAAATTCGCAGAACGATCGAAGCCATTGTTCGATTCTTGCGTGGAGTTGCTTCTCTCCCTTGCACAAGCCGACAAAATCACCTCAAGCTAGCGAGTCATCTTTTAGAAATCAAACATTTTAAGAACACTGCACGTTCACCGATTTATTTGCAAGTCTTGCATGTATGCTTATATTTTTTTTTATTGTTCCATCAATATCAAACAAACAAACAGTATTTTTCATCAGTCGCCGTATTTCTTAAAAACAACCCTCCTTTCATCTTCGCTTCTTCTCCTCATTTTTTTTTTCCGGCTTCTTTCTTTCATAAACTTTGCGTAATCAGAAAATATACACAAAAACAAATCAG